>CM038704.1:45874388-46251888 GCA_021613375.1 Megaleporinus macrocephalus | reverse complement strand
GGAGCAAAAATACAAAAAGAAAAACAGCTTTAGAACATAAAACGATTACTGTTTATGAAAATAACCCTGATTATCCAGACATGTAGATGTTCAATAACATTAAATATGTTTCATTTCTTATTACAAATAGACAAAATCAACTACTAGTGGTTTAACATTTTTTGTTATGGCATCACATGATTGGTCTTTGTTTTGTCTGTTGAGTGAAGAACAGCAAGAAATGCCCTTTTAACTGTTTTATATCATTAACGCTCTAGACCTTTAACTTGAATGTAAAATAATTCAGAAATAAGAAAAAAATATGTAACCAATCATAGCAAAGGGACCTACTAATAGTGGACCCAGATAGCAGATCTGGACCAGTTCTGGCTTTCTTATTAGGGCTGGGGGGAAAAAAAATCAATACAGCATATGGGACTCTATGGGAGAAACAATGGCTGAATAAACAACACATGAGGAGTGTGGGTCAGTATGGCTTTGTCTTAGAGCTTGAACACCTGCCTTCAGTGAGTACTTGCAGTTTGGTAACTGTCCAACAAAGGAAACAATGGGGCTTGTGTTGGGGTAAAAATGAATGGGACTCTATGGTGCCGAAGAAGGGATGGAGTGCAGAGGAGCGCATGTCAGTATAGCTGTGCATTACAGCTTGTGGACCTGCCTTGAGCAAGTACATGCAGTTTGGTGGCTGTCGGGCAAAGGAAACAGGATTTAGGTAGGACCAGAATGGGATTCTATGGAGTAGTTGACTACTGGGCAGATGTTAGGCATGCAGGCAAGAACAGGGCCAAATTCCGTGTAGCTGCATACAGTTTGCCTTGTGTCTGTATTCTGGCTTAAATGTGGTGGAAAATGTAGTTGGGCCGGATCTGTTGGCTCTACTCATTTTACTGTGTGTGGGCCAGATTTGGGCTAAGGTCCTAGCTTTACTGGCCCAAAACAAACCCAAGGATTTGACGCACAACAGGGGAATTTTGCCTTTTTGTTATATTAACGCGCAAATTATTCTTATTTAGTTTATATGTCATATTTTAATAGTACAGGGCATGCACCCTGTTATACAGTAAGGATTCTATTTAATCTTTCAGATGTGAATAGTGTAGGCATAGCATCAGCTTTTAGTTTAGGTTCTACAGTGCTTACATCGGTTTTTGTGCAGCATTTGACTGAAAATACTGAAAAATAAACTGTTGATAGTAGGTGCTACATCCCTTACATTCAGCGTAGCATGGAATCACCAGTCATAACAGTTATTTTGTGATAGGATAAATATTTTATATAAAAAAATATAAATATATATACAATTTAGATATATGATATACAGCTTTAGTTTGTGTAGAATCATCCACAGCTCTGTTCATGTTCATTAACATTAACATTTGTAGAAATTTATATAAAGTATATAAAGTTAAATACTACTAGAATCACATTAGAATAATTGTATACATGTTTGTACTGGGTTAATGTAATTATAAGAAGTGATTCAAGCTGAGTTAGTCTATAAGCTATTTAATGTGCATTGAGTTCCAGCAACAGCTTTTTTTTCCTGCAACTTTGTTTTATTTCCTCTTTACAGCAAACTTTGCAGTAAACTTTACACTTCGAACATGTCTGCCGAACCCAACTATCGCAGAACTAAACCTGGTAAGTTTTTCCTTTTGTAAGGAAAGCTTATGATATGGCTATTAAGATATTGCCACTTGAACTCAAAGGGTCCCTAATGTATAGCAAATCTAAAGTAATATAATCGGCTATAGATTTATAGAAATAGATTTTAGTACTCACAAAACAACAATATATTAATAATATATAAATGTTTTAACTTTTCCTCCATGGCAAGACACTTTTATTCTGATATTGCATGGAAAAGATTTTGACATATTCTAAAAGTTTTATATATTATAAGATAAAAGAATCACACCTAAAGTTTTACACTTGATTTTTTCATCCTTGCAATATATTACTAAATACATATTTCTTAATGTTCCCATAAACTGCTCTTTCCCCTTAGATCAATGTGTGTCTTGGAACAGTTATTTTCTAAATGAGACTAAATTACTGCTACTACACTTACTATTTTTTTCATTTTTTCAACAAAATTATTGATATCAAGGACTTCATTGTATTGCACTTATTTCTCTGATTTTTGTTATTTGTTTAGTTGTAATCTGTTGAAGACACATGTTGACCATGTGTATGAAGTTAATGGTAAACAGACCAATGAAGTGGCCCAAAATTACTTGTTATATGTACAACTTGTTATATGTACAATTTCATAAAACATTACATTCATAAGTGTAGAGTGATGCAGCATAAAACCACAGGTAACAGGTTCATTGGTGTTGTGAATCTGTGATTCACACATGCCCTCACTCAAATGTAACAATTTGTTATGATTTGAAAGGTAATAAACAAAAAACTGGTAAGTTAGAGTTGCATGCAATGGGTGTTACATCACCCCTCACAAAATAATCTAAATACTGCCTGAACTGGTGAGAATGTTTATTACTGTGGAGTCTAATTATTAGTAGGGTTGTGCGATATTGACAAAAAATTATATCAGGATATTTTCTGTAACATCCATCCATCTATTATCTTCCGCTTTATCCCGCTAGTGCCCCCGACTGGAGCCAATCCCAGCGGCATCGGGTGAAGGCTCTTCTTTAGTGAATGGCTCTGCTGAAGTTTGCTGAGTGTGTGCTATACAGACACCTTAGCTGGTTTAGGTCTGTCTTAGACAGCGCACTCCCAAAGCTCTTCATACTCCCCATACTCTGTGTGGTGGTTTGTTGGGAGATGATGGACCAGGTTAGCTGTAGAGCAATGTTTAACGGCTGTTTTCTTACAAAGTCTGTAAACTGCTGTCTTCTGAGCAACATCAGTCTTTTCAGATCCAGACCAGCTCCACACGAGTGAAGATGATCCTCGCCTAGGAGTTAAATCTGAGGCTGTAGACTGCGAGGCTGGTGGTGTCTGAGTTTCTTCTCCTGGCTCAGTGTTTACTAATTTCCAGCTTTAGGTGTGTTGTTTAGGCAGTTATACCAGCTTTAACATATGCTAGCACACAGTATGGGCACACAGTATTTAGCCTCTACTAAAGCATGAAGTAGTGAACGCGTCGAAGCAGCATACTCGATAATGTCAGTTCACACATTGTTAATGCAGCAATTAAGGTGTTGTCGTAATCAATATATATCGCACACCCCTAATTATTAGCCATTTTGTTTTGCAGCTTGTTCTCAGATCTTTTATTTAAATATAATTCAATTACATCATAGGAATGAAAACCAGCGCTCCCAGTGCGAATGGTGCATCTGGTCCTGCGTCACAGATCCCTGGTTTGTCACAAAGCGCCAACGTTGCACCTGAGGAGAAGAGCAAAGGACGACGAGTAGGAATTCAGGCCACCGACTCAGACTATGTGAAACTGGCAAAGCAAGGAGGACACAAGGGTAAACAATTCCTTTCTTTTTTTATGTCACACTCACAGCTTAATTTGTGCTTTCACATGTTTTTTTTCTGATCATCAACCAGGTTTTCTTACATGTTTGTTGTAGGTTTATTGTCGCATGATGCTGAGGAGAATGCCAACTCCGCGACCAGCCCATGTGGCCGCCCTGACTGGTATGCTGGTATAGATGGTCAGCAAAGGTGAGAATCAATACTTCAAATGCCACTGTTCTTGTAAAACCAGACACCTTTGTGTGTGGAGTAGGCGTCGAACTGAAATCCGGGCTGGGGTATTGTCTGTCTTATGGATTCAGACTGGGGAGCCTCTGGTTATATGGTATAGATGTGTTCGTGTCTGTCCTGTGCGTGGTGTTTACTGAATGTTTATTAACCCATATTGTTTAGTTGGTATACATACAGCTTGTAGTTGTGAAGCACCTCAAAGATCTTGCTTGTAACTCACTCGCTCACATTTAGCAGGGACTTGTGTGGTCTTTCATGCTCCCTCTCTGCAAATGTTTGGATGCTTCTGGTCAAGTGAAATGTTTTGTGAAAAGAAGCTAATGACTCTGAGAAATCATTTTAAAGCACAGTATTTACTGCTTTACTGTAGGTTGTAACACATGATTAATTTTCTTATGTTTTTTCCAGTATGTTAAATAGAATAGTAGAGTACTTCATAGAAACTGTGCACTAAAATGAGTCCGTTCAACCTTGCAAACTGTGTATGCTGATGAAATTTGGTTTTCAGGACCAAATATGATGAATGTATGAGTTACCGTTTATGCCACGTGGCACAGTGGACATGTTCCCTGAACAGTGTTTAAGGGCGAGGCCAGTCTATTGGCCTGTAAGCACTGGGCTAGTGTCACAGTGATTTTGTGCTTGCAGTCAAGGTAAAGCATCCGCCCAGAGGCTGGTGGCTCCGTTCGGGACTGATGACTGTTCAGCATGGGAGAAGGAGTCAGATGGTGCTGATAAAACACAGGTGAACGGAGCAGCCAGCGTCGACGCCACCATTCCGCATCTCTGCATTCATTCTTTCCCGTCTCATGCACTCTCCTGCGCCCATATCATTCACAGTCATTTGGTTACAGTCTCCATGTGGTGTATAAAGTTGAGAATTTTACATGTGCGTGGCTGGTTGATTTTATTTATTTATTTTTTTTGCTGTAACACAAATCAATCTTGATTATTTGTTTAATATCAGTTCTTCTGATTTTCATTTTGTGTTAAGATTGTGTCATTTATTTTTGAAAAGAATGGGTACTACACTTCCACACATTTATAATATATCTGTATATGTAACTACTGTGTAGGTACAGTCGTTAGATGATATATAATAAAACTTATAATATTAGTATATTAATAATATCCTAAAGCTTATCATTGGATTTTGTGCCAATAAGAAGAATACTCGCGTGTTCCTCACAGGGCTTGAGAAAGCTGTTACCTGCACCTTTTCTACATCAGTTTCATCTCAATCCAACTTATCCAGCCCATGAGACAGTAATCCACGTCATTGTGTATTGGGATTCAGTGGAAGTGGACGGTCTGTTCTACATGCATCATTTCACAACGGGAGCATAAGGAATAATGAACCTTCGTTTCTTTCAGCGCTTGTTTGCTGTTATTTAAATCACCATTGTTTTTATTTCTGAATTGTTTTATGTGGCTGGTTTTTTAGTTTCTTCTTTGAATGGCTTCGCTTATTGCATCTAAAGCATGTCAAGCATCTCATCTCCATCACACTGGTTCACCAAAGCCCTGTTCAAATGTAAACAAAACAAAAACTATACTGAAGTGATATTTATCTTCTTTCCAACAGAAAGCAAAGGTCAGCAATGCTACCAAGGACCTGGAGAAACTCTCCTTAAACCAGCAGGAGGTTCAAGAGGCCTGCAAGTACAAAAGGATGTAGGTGTCCTCATTTCCACTTTTTTAAATCTTTGTCTGTAATTCAAATTGTTCCTACAAAAGCTTGAGCATTTGTTGCTGTAGTCAGTTTTCACTCTTGACACCCTGAAAGAGTGATATGCTAAATCTAGTATCACAGCATGCATAAATGTATCATACAGATCACATGATAAGAAGCCCACAGCTCCTGTCAGCATGTCCAAGCTGTTGAGCTTTGGCTACATGGAGGACGAAAAGAAGTCTCCAGATGATGATGCCTCAAGTAAGACTTCTTATTTTCAGATCACTGCATGCAGCAATGTGCCTTATTCCTGGGATATAATGTCATACAGGTTTACATTTCCAACAGTAATTGTTAAAATCCCACCTAACAAGCCCTACATCTCCATGAGATGTTGGATGGTTGGGTTCTGGTAGCACTCCAACATGTTCAATATTTCAGTTTGCTCTGTAGCAGGGATGTCAAACACGGTTCCTTCCTGGACACAGCTCTAGAGAGATTAACCTGTTTCCTCCTAGAAACACTCTGAAATCAGCCAAAGAAAGCACTGCTAGTTGGTTGATTGTTTCAATCAGACGTGTTTAATGAGGCGAAATGCTGAAGCCTGCAGTGCTGCGACCCAAAACAGGCCCAGTTTAGACACCTCCGCTCAGCAGTTTCAGTCTAGCAGCTTTGTCATGTTGAGTATGTTCTTGGCTAGACTTGTCATCATTTTCTCATAAACTACAGAGGCAGTGCAGTAAATAACAACACTGGGAAGGACCTGTAGTAGAAGTAGAAAACTGCTTGACTCGAGTTTGCCAGTGAGTCACTGGTAACACCCACGCATACCTTGATCGGCAGAGTGGAACAAAGTGAAAGTGTTGGAGGTGTAAGTTTGCTGGAAAAGCCTAATGAGGGAACACCTTTAGTGGTGAAGTTGCATCTCTCCAAACAAACTGCTTCTATATTGTACGGTATGTTAGGTATGCACTGAAATCTGGGCCACCAGAAATGTTTAGCTAAAAATGGTCAAAAATGGTTTGCAAAAGATTAAACTACAATTAAGAGTGAGCATTTAACACTAAACAAATAATTTAAACGCTTTTGTTAGTGAGAAAAAGTGCTTAAAAACACTGCTTGTTCCCTTTACAGTAGCAGATCAACACTGAAACATACAAACTTGCAGCTTAGACCTGCATTCTACTCTACATTAACTGATAATATGAAATTAGTTAGGAGTACATATTAAATAATATTGTGTAACTCTGTGTTATTTGATACAGTGTAGGTTTATTTTTCCAGTATGTTATCAAGGATTACATACACTACCGCTCAAAAGTTTGGAATCACAGTGAAATGTTCTTGTTTTCAATGGAGTAGCCTTCCTTCCTTAACACAACAATGAACTGATGGGCCATTTTGAGCCGGTCAGCAAGCCATCAACTGCTGATGCTTCAGATACTAAACTAACCTAGAATGTTATTCTCCCTTTTATACTCACTTATTAGTAGAATGTTTTTCAGCTGTGCATCACAATTGAGCAACAACCAATTAGCCCAATAACATCCTTAACTTGGATTGGTGGCCGTACCAGGAGATTTAGACAGAGGACTGAGAATTGCTGATAACAGGACTATATGCAAAATAAGCCTCTATACAAAAATAGGCTTAAATACAAACATTTTTATTCTTTAAAAATCATCTGATACACTAACATTAATTGTGAAATGGACAATATTGTTTATGAATTGCATAAGAATTGCATGAAATGAAATTCTAAAGTGATCCTAAACTTTTGAGCGGTCATGTATAAATACTTTAGCAGATTTAAAAATATGCCTTATTTAACTTATTTTTGCTATAAAAGCTAACCTAATATGTTAATTGGAGGTGGTAAAACTTTTGCATGGACTATGTACAGATGTCTGACTTGGCTAATCATGCACTATATGTGCAACTGTTTATAGACACCCCTAATAAGTGAATACAGCGACCTTAACATGTTTATTTGCAAACTTCATCTTTTGATACAGTGTGGTTTAGGTTTATTTTTCCAATATGTTCCAACAAGAATTACATATAAATGTAGCACATGATGTAGCAGATAAAAAAAGCCTTATTTAACTTATTTTCGCTTCAAAAGCTAACCTAATATGTTGATTGGAGGTGTTAAAACTTTTGCATGGACTATATGTACTATATACTACAGATGTCTAACTTGGCTAATAATGCACTATATATGCAAGTGTTTATAGACAAGCCTAGTAAGTGAATACAGCGACCTTAACATATACCGGTTGCTGACACGTTTATTTGCAAACGCACAGCTTGTATAATCTCATTGACTATTACAATTAGACACTCCCATATCAGTAATAAGCAGCAGGCCTGTGCTCACAGGAATGATGAAGCTTCATCCAGTACCTTTTATGAATGTGTTGAAATGAACCAGAACTGTCCATCCAACATCCCGCCCTGATTAATGCACTTGGGGCTGAATGCAGTCAAATTCTCACAGCAATCTTCCAACATACAGCGTAAAGTCTTCCTAGGCATACAGTATATCAGATCAGAATTTTCAGAACGGCTCGAAACTACATATGTCCTGTGTGTTTTAGGTATGACCTCTGAGCAGACCAGCACAATTGCCCCAGAGGATGAGCTGGAGTAGAAGCAGAAGGCAGCTTTGAGTGAAGTCGTGCAGGTGGCCAACCCACCATCCCCCATCCTTTATTCTTCCTGTTTATGCAACATTCTTTTAGTCATTGTCATCTTTTAGTGTCATGCTTACATATTTAAATGGTGCTTGTGATCTAAAAAATTTCTATGCCCCCTCGAAATGAAGTGCTATTTGTACAACACACGGATAGGAACCACTCTATACCTGCAGCACGGAGTGAAGCCTTCCAGGCACTGATGCAGCTTTTGGCCCAGGTTTTCATTTGTCGTACATTTCACCACCTGAGGATATGCTGAAATATGAGTTCTTTTGTTTTTCTTTCCTTTATTTATTTAGAAATTTATTTATTTCTATTTTTCTACTGACAAGAAACGCATAATCTACTTATATATCCGACGTAGACGCGCTGCAGCCACAGGCAGATTCTGACCTTTTTCCACCTCACGTTTGGAAACTGATGCAGAAAAAAAAAAACGTGTATGCCAATTACTAGTCCTCATCACTGTCACTACTGCACTAGAAATGGTAAGAGAGTATGAGTCAAGAGCTTTCAGGGGGTTCAGGGAGCTTGCGATCGCGAATGTCTTGTTATGCTGTGCGACATTGTTTTCGGTGTGATGGTGAATACATTCTCTTAGATTCAGGTCGAGTAGATGTGCTACGCTGAGTTTAACTCTGTATGGGTTTTTCTCTCTCCTTAAATCATGTTTACAGTTATTGTCAATTAATGTTGACTATCGATAGCTGAATAAATATGCATGTGCATGGAAATCTGTCGGTTCTGGGGTCTTTTTGTTTATTTTGGTTGGTGGTGCTCATGCATCTGCTCTACTCAAAAGAGTTTAAGCTGGAAAACAAAGCGTGCAGGCTGGTTTCCCCACATAAAGAAAGACTAATTCGGACAATTCGGACATAATTAAATTGCTGAGATATAATGAAATATCGGTTAGAGTGGTTTGATGTGAGATGCTCTGTTCTAGAGGAACGTATCCAGTCAGCATTGATCACAGTGATGGTGATAGAACGACGATGTCTGAGAAGTTGAATTACTCTGCATCACAGTCTTATTACAAGAAATGGCCTGAATGCATTGCTGCCTGTTGCAGATATTGGCTGTGGTCGGAATGGATTTCTGTTTGCGTTTAGGGCACAAATGAGTACACTGGCTGTTTTTCCTCTTAATAAAATCATCAAATGGCGTTCCAGAGAGGACGTTACAATCTCCCATGATGCACTCATCATTTCTAATGAACAGTATAGAGCACTGTAGCTTATTTTCTTGGTTCTTGTCCCTTTTCAAAACATTACGCCGTATGTACGCCTACAATCCAATCCCAAACAGCTGAGTCCGTACTTTACACCTTAATGACTAACCCAAGCTGAAAGTTTGTTTGTGGGATTCCCCTTTAAACCTAGACTAACAAATCACCACTAATGTCACAGTTTACTCTAAGATTGGGTTTGATCCAGGTCTAGAGAACCAGCTCTAAGTTAGAGCCTACCTTTTTAAAGAGAACCACTAAACCTGTAAAACAAGAAGCCACATCATTAAATTTACTCCATTATCATATATTCTCCACTTACCATAGAGGAGCTCTTTGTAGTTCTACACTTACAGACTGTAGTCCATCTGTTTCTCGTTCACTCTGTTGGTCAGGGGTTAGGACCCCCACAGAGCAGGTTATATTTGGGTGGTGGATCATTCTCAGCACTGCAGTGACACTGACATAGTGGTAGTGTGTTGGTGTGTGTTGTGGTGGTGTGAGTGGATCAGACACAGCAGTGCTGCTCCTGGAGTGTTTAAACACCTCAGTTTTACTGCTGCATTGAGAACAGTCCACCAACCAGAACTATCCAGCCAACAGTGTCCTGAGGGCAGCGTCCTGCGACCACTGACGAAGGACAAGAGGGTGACCAACACACACTGTGCAGCAGCAGATGACCAAGATGGACCTACAAGGTAGACGTGTGTGTGTGTGTGTGTGTGTGTGTGTGTGTGTGTGTGTGTGATATATGATATATGATATGATAAAATTGAAGGCAGTCGTGAGCTAAAAACCAATATGTCTGTAGTGCCTGCAGAGTAATGCTAGAATTGATTGGTAGATTTTCCTTTAATGTAGTTTTCCAGCAGGGTGAATGGGCAGCCACAGTTTCTCCACAGTCCCTCTCTTAATTACTCTCCAGCTTTGCGCTCCTGTGTTCTGTTCCTCTAGGGTTTACACTGTGTACCCACAGAGTCACAGGGGGCAGTGCAGCACAAACAACTGCAGTACAAGCTGCACACTAGCTTTCAATTGGTCTTTTAGGATATGCTGCCTTGTTTTGTATGATGCGATGGATGGTGTCTGTTAATTAACACTGTTGTATGTGCTCAACACTTGTTAGTTCTTGTGCTGCCATTAGTTGACCAGTCTGTAACACCAGTGTGAGTCATATCTCCACTGATACCTATAGAAATGGAAAAGCTTTACTGTCCGTTTTTTATTTTAATTGAAATTTACTTATTATTGCAGACCAGAGAAGATAATAAAACACAATGTCATGTTTTTCCTTTATAAGCACACCTGATCTAACAACTCCTCAGCTGAGTAAAAGGTTATGATTGGAGCCAGGATGTAATCAAACAGCGCTGGACTCTGGTTCTCAGTTCCCCACCACTTGCTGTAAAGCTTTAAATAATTATTTCAAAGGCGTAGGAGTTGTTGGGCTGAGCTTTTCAGGCCACCTCATAAAAAAAGGAAATATAATGCTGATTTTCAGCATTCATAATTGTGTTTTTTGGTTCTACTAGAATAGATTTACCTCCTTACATTTCCCATTTCTTACATTTCTCATTCTGTATATCTGTATTCATCCTCTATTAAAAACACACTGTTAGAGCTCCTCCAGCTTTAAGCCCCACCTCCTTATGAGCCTTGTGTGCTCTGACTGGTCAGCTCACCAGCATTGTTCTAAACTTGTCAACCACCAGAGCGAGAAGTTCTGCCCCCACAACACTAGCTATTTATTCAATGATGTCAGTTGTGCTATATCAGTTTGAGCCAGAGTCTGATCCTGAAAGTCTGGTAGAACAGGTTGGTGCATCCATCTTCACAAGCTAGACTGGCCATGTTGTTTCAGAGTGGTCTGTTTTTAATTGTTTAGTTCCTTGTGTGTTGTGTGAGGACGTCATGATACGTGTATCAGTAGGACTGAGGTTGATGGAGGATGAAGTTATGTTATAGACAGGTCAGCATTATACCGATGAAGATATGTAGATGATTCTACAACAGTAGATACTTCATTTGCACCCTCAGAAAACATCCTACACCAAATTTTGACCGAGTTCTCTTTGAATGCTCTTTCACCACATGTGTAATCATTATATTCCTCTGCAAATTCACCCTCAGGAAAGGGGTCCGAAGCCAAACCTATGTTACAAAATGTTCTTGCACTTAGCATGCAATTACACAAATTACCAAAGCATTTACAGCTTTAACAGAACATAACAGACTAAAATTAGCATTTATTAAAAAAAAAAAAAAAAAATAGCATTTATTAAAAAAAAAATACACAAGGGGAAACTTAAGTCACACCTTGGATCTCAATAAACGAAAGGTTCAAATTGAAAATGGTTACTAACACACATTGTGTGATTCCTTGAGAACAAAATGACAATGACTGTCAATGGAGACTAAAATCCTCTACCCACTCACGGCTGGATTCAAACTGATTCAATTTGCATGAATTTCATCACGCCAACTCAGGGTGACTCAGTAGTGTGTACGGCCCCCTCGAGCCTGTATTTTCTCCTGATGATGTCTACGCTCCTGATGAGACGATGAATGGTGCCCTGGGGGATCTCCTCACAGACCTGAATCAGGGCATCATTGGGCTCCTGGACAGTCTGTGGAGCGAGTTGGTGGCATTCGGATTCACTAATACATATACTACCACTCAAAAGTTTGGGATCACAGTGAAATGTTCTTGTTTTCAATGGAGTATCTTCTTCCTTAACACAACAATGGACTGACGGGTCTCTAAAGAAAGTTGTTTCTTTCTGGTCATTGTGAGTCGGTCAGCAAGCCATCAACTGCTGATGCTTCAGATACTAAACTAACCTAGAATGTTGTTCTCCCTTTTATACTCACTTATTAGTAGAATGTTTTTCAGCTGTGATCACAATTGATCAAGAGTGTCCTAACAACCAATTAGTCCTGATAATAGGACTATATGCAAAATAAGCCTCTATACAAAAATAGGCTTTAATACAAACATTTTATTCTTTAAAAATCATCAGATACACTTATATTAATTGTGAAATGGACAATATTGTTTGTGAATTGCATGAAAACTGTAATGAAATTCTAAAGTGATCCTAAATCTTTAAGCGGTAGTGTAACAGTTGGATTCAGGTCTGGGGAACATGAGGCTCTGTCAGTGACGTCAATGCTTTCATCATTCAGGAAATGTCTACACACTCTGGCCACATGATGCCAGGCATTGTCCTGCGTCAGGAGGAACCCAGGGCCCACCGCAGCAGCCTAAGGTCTGACAATGACCGATGCCTATCACATGTTTTTTTTCTGTGACCCTCCAAGGATATGCCTCCCCAGACCATCACTGACCCATCACTATACTGGTCATGCTGGATGATGTTGCAGGCTGCATAATGTTCATCGCAGCATCTCCACACTCTTTCACGTCTGTCACACGTGCTCAGTGTAAGGATAGCATTTCAGTAGGCCTTCAATTTGCACAATGCTGATTCCATTTAAGCTGAAGAAAACAATCTCTGCAGTGTCTTCCCCGTCACTGTCATAGTAAATGGTATGACGCTGTGCTTGCTGCAACTGTGAAGGAGTGAAGGACACAGGGTGACTGTGTGGGCGCCGCTCTCATTGTGATGATTCTAAATAGAATTCATATTCAGCAAGACTTCCCAGCTACTGGACCAAGCCACTGTTTGAACAGAGGAGGGGGACATTCTTCCTGAAGATGTATCGTAAAGTGTATCGGTTCGCTTGTAAGATTGGGAGTAGCTTAAAATCACATTTGTTTTTAAATGTTTAGCTCTTCGTGTGAGGACGTCATGCTACGTGTATCAGTAAGATTAAGGGTTATAAAGTCATGTGACAGAGAAAAGGGCTGCAATTCCAGTGAAGTGTTTCAGACAGGTCAGTATTATACTAATGAAGATATGTAGATGATTCTACAACAGTAGATACTTCAGTTCAGCATCCTCAGAAAACATCCTACACCAAGTTTTGACTGAGTTCTCTTTGAATGCTCTTTCAAAACATGTGTAATCATTATGTTCCTCTGCAAATTCACCCTCAGGAAAGGGGTCCGAAGCCAAACCTATGTTAAAAAAGGTTCTTGCACTTTGCATGCAATTAATTCCCAAAGCGTTTATAATGTAGCTAAATAAATTTTAAATAGAATTAATATTCAGCAAGAATGTCCGAGCTACAGGACCAAGCCACTATTTCAACAGAGGAGGGGGACAGTCTTCCTGAAGATATATTGTAAAGTGTATTGGTTCGCATGCAAGATCCGGGGTAGCTTAAAATCACATTTGTTAATAGAAAAGTATGTTCTACCAACAGTCTGAGCTTGGCACTGTGTAAAGAATAGTGTGTTTAAGGGGGGTTTGCACAGACTGTTCTCACTTTCTGCACTGTCATGTGGCTGAGATGTAAATAGTCATTCGTAGTGGTTTGGTGTAAAATGCTTTAGAGTTTTTAGAGAAACTTGCTGTTCCAGAATTGACCAGAACCAGATATTTCAAGAGTCCCTGGAAGCTTTCTCACAAAATGTTATTCCATGATATGGTTACAGATATGAAGATAGATGCCTGAGATATTGTTTTATAATAGTTGTGAGATTTGAACTAAACGTATATATATATATAAACAAGGAGGCGCATGCAGAATGCTCAAAGAAAGGCCTGCATCACCACATATACCAACTCAGCATGTGTAGGTTCTCTGGTGGGGTTGGATAGTAAATAAAATGTCTATGATTGTGTTGTAGACATTGTTGTAGACATTGCAGACATTGATGTTCCCATCATCACCACTGTCAGGATGTGGCTAGTTTGTCTGCAATGGACCGTTTCCACATCAAACCACTCTGAATGATATGTTTGCATAAAGGTGGCTGAATTTCTTAGACATTTGTAAAATTCAGTGGAATTTCCTTTCAAGTTGGGCTGATAAGTGGAAGACACTCCATTATAGATCAGATTGAGGTTCCTTCTCAGGACCACCTCTGCCAGGGACCATCCATTATCTGCCGCTTTATCCCGCTAGTCAGGGTCATGGGGGGCTGGAGCCAATCCCAGCGTCATTGGGCGAAGGCAGGGTACACCATGGACAGGTCGCCAGTCCATTGCATGGCCAACACTCACTCACGCCTACGGGCAGTTTAGAGTGACCGATCAACCTGACTGCATGTGTTGGGACTATGGGAGCAAACCGTAGTACCCGGAGAGAACCCACTCAAGCACGAGGAGAACATACACACTCCACAAAGAACGACCTGGACCAGGGATCGAACCTGAATCGTCTTGCACCACCGCCCTGCCAGGGACCAAAGACCTAAAATACCCCAAATACAAGTCTTCCATGCCACGGCCCTGAACACATTACACTCAATACAGGTCACGCAAGTATGTACTGTTAAAGCTGAGAGCTGGAGACAAACAGAGTGGAAGCAAACACAAACTCACAAACCAGCTCTCTGGCAAGCTTTGTCAATATGTGGGGGGATTTGAGCAACAGGAGAATAGCTCCTGTCAAAGAACCCGATTATGAGAGTAGACCCATCAGCATCCACTACTCACTAGAACTACTCAGAGTTAATGGCCGGAAAACAGGACGGAGAGCTGTCATTTAGGCAGTGAAGGTGGCTTTGTAGAAGCTTCTTAGTGTCTACTGAGGGAAGATGGAGTGACAGGAGAAAAGCTGAGCTGAGGCAGAAAAAGGAAGCTTCTCACTGTGATTTTTAAAAGTAACACCATGTGCTTGGTAAAGCTGTGTGTCGTTATGCAATTTTAATAGGCTAAAGAAAAACAGGACAGGGTTCAGGGTGACGTTGAGGGAAGGATAACACCTGGATGAAATTAGTCCTGATGTAGGCCTGATAGCAGAGAGATCTCTGCCATTGCCTACCATTAAGAAATCTTTCAACACACGCAAATACGCATCCTCACCACTAGAGGTTACACTGCTCCTTAAATCATTTCTGTAACAGCTGTGGTCTTACTAATCCTGAAATCATTCTTAATAAACAAAACTGACATATTAGGTGCTTAGAATAGTGTAGTGGGTTATACCTCTACCCTTCATGCTGTAGGCTAGGGTTTGATTCCCTGTCTGGGTAACCACCATACACTATAGACTATGCTCTTGGGCAAGAGTCCTAACACTACCTTTACCTACCTGTGTACAGGTAAACTGTAACACCACCTTCACCTACTTGTGTACAGGTAAACTGTAACACCACCTTCACCTACCTGTGTACAGGAAACTGTAACACTACTTTCACCTACCTGTGTACAGGTAAACTGTAACACCACCTTCACCTACCTGTGTACAGGTAAACTGTAACACCACCTTCACCTACCTGTGTACAGGTAAACTGTAACACTACCTTCATCTACCTGTGTACAGTTAAACTGTTACACTACCCTCATCTGCTTGTATACAGGTAAACTGTAACACTACTTCCACCTACATGTGTACAGGTAAACTGTAACACCACCTTCACCTACCTGTGTACAGGTAAACTGTTACACTACCTTCACATACCTGTGTACAGGTAAACTGTAAAACTACCTTCACCTACCTGTGTACAGGTAAACTGTAACACTACCTCCACCTACCTGTGTACAGGTAAACTGTAACACCACCTTCACCTACCTGTGTACAGGTAAACTGTTACACTACCTTCACATACCTGTGTACAGGTAAACTGTAAAACTACCTTCACCTACCTGTGTACAGGTAAACTGTAACACTACCTTCACCTACCTGTGTACGGGTAAACTGTAACACTACCTTCACATACCTGTGTACAGGTAAACTGTAAAACTACCTTCACCTACCTGTGTACATATAAACTATAACACTACCTTCACCTACCTGTGTACAGGTAAACTGTAAAACTACCTTCACCTACCTGTGTACAGATAAACTGTAACACCACCTTCACCTACCTGTGTACAGGTAAACTGTAACACTACCTTCACCTACCTGTGTACAGGTAAACTGTAACACTACCTTCATCTACCTGTGTACAGGTAAACTGTAACACCACCTTCACCTACCTGTGTACAGGTAAACTGTAACACCACCTTCACCTACCTGTGTACAGGTAAACTGTAACACTACCTTCATCTACCTGTGTACAGGTAAACTGTAAAACTACCTTCACCTACCTGTGTACATATAAACTATAACACTACTTTCACCTACCTGTGTACAGGTAAACTGTAACACTACCTTCATCTACCTGTGTACAGGTAAACTGTAAAACTACCTTCACCTACCTGTGTACAGATAAACTGTAACACCACCTTCACCTACCTGTGTACAGGTAAACTGTAACACTACCTTCACCTACCTGTGTACAGGTAAACTGTAACACTACCTTCACCTACCTGTGTACATATAAACTATAACACTACTTTCACCTACCTGTGTACAGGTAAACTGTAAAACTACCTTCACCTACCTGTGTACAGATAAACTGTAACACCACCTTCACCTACCTGTGTACAGGTAAACTGTAACACTACCTTCACCTACCTGTGTACAGGTAAACTGTAACACTACCTTTACCTACCTGTGTACAGGTAAACTGTAACACCACCTTCACCTACTTGTGTACAGGTAAACTGTAACACCACCTTCACCTACCTGTGTACAGGAAACTGTAACACTACTTTCACCTACCTGTGTACAGGTAAACTGTAACACCACCTTCACCTACCTGTGTACAGGTAAACTGTAACACCACCTTCACCTACCTGTGTACAGGTAAACTGTAACACTACCTTCATCTACCTGTGTACAGTTAAACTGTTACACTACCCTCATCTGCTTGTATACAGGTAAACTGTAACACTACTTCCACCTACATGTGTACAGGTAAACTGTAACACCACCTTCACCTACCTGTGTACAGGTAAACTGTTACACTACCTTCACATACCTGTGTACAGGTAAACTGTAAAACTACCTTCACCTACCTGTGTACAGGTAAACTGTAACACTACCTCCACCTACCTGTGTACAGGTAAACTGTAACACCACCTTCACCTACCTGTGTACAGGTAAACTGTTACACTACCTTCACATACCTGTGTACAGGTAAACTGTAAAACTACCTTCACCTACCTGTGTACAGGTAAACTGTAACACTACCTTCACCTACCTGTGTACGGGTAAACTGTAACACTACCTTCACATACCTGTGTACAGGTAAACTGTAAAACTACCTTCACCTACCTGTGTACATATAAACTATAACACTACCTTCACCTACCTGTGTACAGGTAAACTGTAAAACTACCTTCACCTACCTGTGTACAGATAAACTGTAACACCACCTTCACCTACCTGTGTACAGGTAAACTGTAACACTACCTTCACCTACCTGTGTACAGGTAAACTGTAACACTACCTTCATCTACCTGTGTACAGGTAAACTGTAACACCACCTTCACCTACCTGTGTACAGGTAAACTGTAACACCACCTTCACCTACCTGTGTACAGGTAAACTGTAACACTACCTTCATCTACCTGTGTACAGGTAAACTGTAAAACTACCTTCACCTACCTGTGTACATATAAACTATAACACTACTTTCACCTACCTGTGTACAGGTAAACTGTAACACTACCTTCATCTACCTGTGTACAGGTAAACTGTAAAACTACCTTCACCTACCTGTGTACAGATAAACTGTAACACCACCTTCACCTACCTGTGTACAGGTAAACTGTAACACTACCTTCACCTACCTGTGTACAGGTAAACTGTAACACTACCTTCACCTACCTGTGTACATATAAACTATAACACTACTTTCACCTACCTGTGTACAGGTAAACTGTAAAACTACCTTCACCTACCTGTGTACAGATAAACTGTAACACCACCTTCACCTACCTGTGTACAGGTAAACTGTAACACTACCTTCACCTACCTGTGTACAGGTAAACTGTAACACTACCTTCATCTACCTGTGTACAGGTAAACTGTAACACCACCTTCACCTACCTGTGTACAGGTAAACTGTAACACTACCTTCACCTACCTGTGTACAGGTAAACTGTAAGTCTCTCTGGATAAGAGCATCTGTCATGTAAAACTACACACCTGTGCCATAAAAGTCGTTCTACTTTACTGAGTATATTAAAAGAATTTAGTGGAATCATTAAGACAAATTTGTAATATTTTAATGCAATGTCTAAAATTAATAACTATACATTCTGTGATACCTAGACGACACATATAATAACAGAAATGTTCAGAGAAAACCATGTATCCATCATGCAACAGCTGTTCTTTATTGGTCTGTGAAAGTGTCATGATGACAGACCAATAGAAATGCTCCAAAATCACATTAAAAGTAAAGCAGGTTTTTGGCTTCTACTGTAAAGTTATTATTTTGGAGATACCTCTTTTTCTTTGGACAGTGGCAATATGCAGGGACAGATTAAGGATAGTCTGGGCCCTTGGGCAACCTGTGCCCTATGTGATCAAGGGCCCTCTAGTGGTATGCCCTGCCTTTCTCTAGGGCCCCCTGGTAGGGGCTCTCATAACCATGGCCCTCTAAAATTATGCCCCCCCACTTTCCTAGGAACCCCTAATAGCCAGAAGTCGAAGTCAGCGCAGTGCCACAACGCCTTGCCCATTTTTATAAGGGGCCCTAAAAGCACTGGGGTCAAAGTCTCTAAAAGTCAGAGGATCCATAAAATGTAGCGCCCTTGGAAATAAAAATATATTGTATCATAAATGTTGATAGGCATCGCAAAATGTTTTGGGTGCTGACCCCACTGGCCAGGTCACTAATCCAGCCATGGTGATATGCATCATCATGCTTTATCTGCAAGACTTATGCACATTATTCAGCTTTATCTATCTGTGCTTTAGCACATTGTTGTTAAGGTGGTGCATGTACTTCTGCTGTGTCCCTTTGCACCAGTCTCTTTGCACCATATGATAATATATAGAAATATTGCAGTACATATAGATTACTCCTGTATTAATTATTGTGGAGTACATACTCAGCACTGTACAATGGCTTATGTGAACTGGGCAGCAATTTAGTTTAAACGTGGTTGAACAGACTGGACACGGGGGCAGAGCACACACACACACACACACACACACACACACACACACACAAACATCTACCTCAAATCAACTTACGGTACATGGCAACAAAGTAAAAAACCGTTCAGCATCGTCTTCGTGGAGTGCGTCGCTATTTTTATTTCCCACCCGTTTTCAGACAAAGTCCCACCTCCTTCTCTAGGATTGGCTAGTAGTTCATACTCACAGGCCGATCAACTGCCAATCAGAGCACAGGAGTACGGTCTACCAGGGTTTCTCACTACCCAATCGCAGCCAATCCCTGGGTAGGGGGGCGGGGTCTGTCGGAATACGGGTTGAGTTTTGAAAAAATAACGGTCGTGGAGTGCCTACGTCACCGAGTGTGGCAGCTCCTACATGGCAGAGTGCAGGACGGAGCCGGAGCTAACCGCCCGTTAACCCCCGTCCCCTCCCATATGGGTTCGATTTAACAACAAATCTTTTTAATAACACAATGTCAGCACACCGCACATCTTCGTGTGGACGCGGCAGTCACGACAAATAGTCTTCGCTGAGGAGGCTCTATCGGTAAGCGCTTTATTTCTGAGGTAAAAAAAAACAAAAAAACAAATTCAGCTCGTCTCTTTCTCCTCAGTGTCCGGCGACTTCGCTATCATTTTAAATGCAGCTTGAATTCATGGCTATTTGATGTTTTTTTTTTTTATTTATTTTTTGTTCGGAAGGTTAGCCGAGCAGTCACGACGACGTGGACGTCGCACATGCAGAAAGCGATGGCTTTCCCTGTGGGACGTGTCTGAACGGTCTTTGACCCGTTTCTCCTTTTTCTATCCATCTTTTCCGGCGTAATTCAGTCAGCGTGTCTTCCCGACTCCTGCTAAAGGCTTAGCATCCCCCTCAGGGAGGCGGTTTATCTTCACACGCAGGGCTCGTGCGGCGCACGTAAAGGCGAGCGGCTCGCGCACGGCAGGTGGCTCGTCACCTCCAGAAAATGGACATACCAACATCCACCATCGCTCCTCGTTTATGTTCTCGCTGTGTGTGTGTGTTGCGTCTCCGCGCCGCGCTCTCCGGTGTTCAGGCTCTGAGGGGAATTCGCTAATACCTGAACCCGGTTTGTCAACTGGATGTAAGAGTGACATCTGCTCTGATAGCCTGGCGTGGCTTGCAGCAGCTCAGCATCCTCCACTTTCCTTCCCTTCACTAGTTAAATAGGCCAGTTTTCATATTCCTAGCAGGCGGGTGTGGAAGATGGAAGATGCTGGCTCTGCTCCTCAGGCTGACCTTCATGTTAAGTGGTTTGTTCACTGTGCCTACATTTCATTTACATCTGAAGAATGTTGATGAGATCTTAGCAGACACTGAGAGAGAGGAGGTAGCCTCGCTGCACACTCAGTACAGTGGAATGCTGTGAAGGCTTCATGTGATCTCTGCAGTAGATAGACTTGGTTGCTGGGCAAGACCGGTGAGAGATATTCAGGACTGGACAGAGAAGTGTGGAGAGATGGGAGGTGGTCCTAGTATTCTCAGTTCTACTGGGGTGACTGAGACAGGTCTTCTTCGAAACTAGCTCTTGGGACGTTTGTGGACCTTTGTCGTAAAGCTTGGATTTTAAGATTATGATTCATAGCTGCAGAACATATAAATACAATAGGAGTGTATTCATTTACATTACAAACGGTGGCATTTAGCTGTGATCATTTGAACGGGGTCTCGGTGGCATCACAGCAATGAAACTAATGCGTGTTCGAATGAAGTGTTTTAATAGTAGAAATGCTGTGAAGGATTTTATTTTTTGCAAGGAAGAAAGTCATGCATAGTGATGCACGGTATGTAAACCAGTTAATCCAGACCCTGGTTGTAGTAACCCTGCATTGCATATTAAGTACAGTGTAGTGCAGAAAAAAATGAAATATGTAGAGTGGGGGGTGCTCTTTGGCAAAACAACTTTTCGTTTTCTTACATAATATACATTTCACAATCACTACAATAAAAATGATCTTATTAGTTTCTCTTACTGTATGAAACCTGATGGATGTACTTTGGCTGGAATTGAATATTCAACTGTTTTTGGGTATTCGTTTGTTGCATATGTATTTAGAGTTGCATTTCAGAATTCAGATACCCCATTTTTGCTTATTGTAAGCTATTAATATTTATAAATAGTGAATAGTATAAAAGTGAACTGTAAAATTCGGTAACATTCAGGCTTCTTAGACTCGGTGTTGTGGTCTAGACCCTCTGTTTTATTATAAATTTGGTGAAAACTGCACTAAACATACAGAGAAGAACAGCTAAAAACACAGCCGTTTGCTCTACTACGGAAAACCCACCACCGAACAACTATTCAGGGTCTTCAACGTACGAGTATTAAGAAGCTAAAACAGCCCAACATAAACATTTCTTCTAGAGCTATTTCAATGTGGCATCGTTAGCCCGTTAGCCAGTCTTCAAAGAAAGCAGCTAGCGCCCCAGTTGGAGCAGTTAATGCTACATAACAATAAATAATCCACCATGCTAGCGAACCAAAGATACAGACCCCAGAAATTTGTTTCCTACTCAGGCGCACCCTAGGCGTCCTTGACAAGACGAGATGCTTGCCTATAGGTCTGAAGAGCCAGAAAAATTTAGAGTGGCGTAATTTGGCAAAAATAAAAGTAGCTGACTTTACAGGACTGTAGGGTACTCTCTCTCTCGTGTCTGATCTTTGAGGCACATAAGTGATAGAAGCTTAGTATTGTAGCGTGCCCTTTTCAATGAGCCTTGGATTGCATTACTAGCCTTCAGAAAACCAGGAGAAACAGACCCTGAAACCACCTGGCTCCTCACCTATCGTCTTCTCTGAGGCGTCCATGTTGTTGGTATAATAGGGTCTGTTTCAAAACCTCGTGATTGGACAGCATTTTACGTCATAGTATATTCGGTCCTGACACATTGATTGTCCAAATTCTTACCTACTTTATATATTGTCTACTGAGGTACCTTACTTGACGAATTGTAAAGAAGCATGAAACAGTTCCTCAGCCGCTAAGACAATCCCAGGACGCAACGCAAGCAAAACTTTTTCCAACAGGGAGGTTGCTCCAAGCGGTTCGTTTTTAAATGAAAGTTAACAGCGAGCCAAATGTGAATGTGAGCATCTAACTGCAGCACGTCGAAACTCGCGTCTATTGCGCCACTTAAGAGCAAAAAAATAATCAAAACTGCAATAAAAAGCACAAGAGGAGAATCCACTGTGCTGAAACGTTGAAGAGACAATGCAGCTGAGGTCAGTAAACACAGGTCACATGCTGTGGGTGATAATGAGTCGTGACACAATTGCTGTCGAACTAGAGCGTCTTAGTAATCTGTCTTATGCTACTTAAACAGCTGCCTACATAGTCAGTGACTTGCTTAGACAGCTCACTAAGTTTTGAGACACACCCAGAGTCACGTGGTCAGTGACTAGTTGACACTACACTTAAGCTTGAAGGTCCACAAGTCAACTAGTCTGTACATGATAGCCTACCTTTAGATGCTCTTTGCTCTTTAGATGCTTTTAGATGATCTCAAGAGAGGTGCTTACATTTAAAAGCTTAGCACTTTTTAAAGGAAATCTACTGGTTCTGGATTGGTATCGACTGAAGCCAGTGTTTCAGTATTGGTATTAGAACATAAGTGGTATTGCGCCATCCCTAGTATCCATTTCTGTCTTGTGATTTACTCAACCGGTTCGCAGTACATCAGGACTCTTCTGTGTTGCGTGACAACACAAACGCCACCATCTGCGAGGCCAAAGGGCTGCGCACACCTCTGTGCAGATGGATTCTGCCTGTGCGTCCTTTCAGATAGGCCTCCACGCAGCGTTTGTCGGGCCCGACTCTATAGTAGACGCCAGACTGTGTGCTGTAGACGCCAGATTGGCTGCTTTGGCCCGCAGCAGAAGGAAAAGGGGTCCCTGCCATTCTCCCCTTCCAATTAAAACATATCCAGTTGCATTATTGTGGAGTCCTGGCCGTGGACGGCAGATGGCACAGCTGGGACTCAAAACCAGATCCTAGTGTTGGAGTGCATGTCTGCACTGCACAAAGTTAACTGGCTGACAATCTTGATTGATCACATTAATCAAGAAAAATATTGGATATAATTTGCAAGCGAATCCTGTGGAGAGACAAACTGAAACTTGCCGAGAGATGAACTGATGAACACACATCATTATATTGTATTGGCACTTACTTATATATTGTATCAGCGAGATTCCGTGTTGCCAGATTTTAATATGTGTGGTGATGTAGCCTTTAAAGTAGCATATTCAATAGCTGAGAACGAAACTGCTCCCCAGGAAAGTATTTCATAACAGAAAGCTGAACTGGAGTTGCCCGAATTGTGAGTTCTGTTATAACCAAATTATTTTTTTTCATATGTGCCGCATGCACCACTCAGTTGTGGATTCTTCTTCATTGCATTTTAATGAGGGTTATCGTGACACAGATGAATATGGGCTATTACTTTTTAACAGCACATAAATAGTGTAAAGATGAGCTCCTTTTTCGGCTGATTTCTCAGTAAACGCTATCTCTGTGTTGGTATAAAGTGTGACAGTAAATGTTCTTTCTGCATATTTAAACAATTAGTAGGAAAACTAGAGCTGGGTACTGAAGTTCAGTCCTTTAGAATTACATAGTACCAACTTAGGATACGTTTAGACAGCCGTTGAAAGTGGCCCACATCCAATCTCTTTCTCTATATGTGACACTATATGTGTTATCTTCGTGGCAGTGTGAACAGCAAGAAACAAACTGAATCTGATGTTTGCTATTCCAATTTAGTACACGCCTAAATGTGGTCCTGAAATCTGATATGCATCCGTTATACAGCAGTGTGACTCCGAACAGCCAGATCAGAATTTAAGCCACTTTTATGCCAATAAAAATATATGAAATATATGAAAACACTTCGTGTTCAAAGAGATTTAGAAAGAAATAGCCAAACGAAAAAAGCCTAAAAAGCGAAGGACATGTACCAAAGAAGCGAGTATGACTGAATGACGTGGCCATCTTACAGCAAGCTGGAACGCATTCTGGATGATAATCTTGGCTGTCAGTCATTGGAACTTCGTGATCACTCCTGCGGAGCTGGAGAAAATGAAACAGGAATCAAGAGTAAACCAGCATTTGTCGGCAGGCACTGTTTATCTTGTGAAGCATTGTTATTTTGCACATGCTGTTCAGTTAAGTAGAGCGTGATCTGTTCAGACTAATGACGGATTTAGCTTACAGTTAAAAGGTAATGTGAACAGCCTAACAAGCAAATTGGATTTGGTGAGAAAATTGGATTTGGGCCACCTTTACTTGCTGTGTGAACATAGTTCTAATTTTATCTACTACAAATTTTGGATTTTACCGTATTCACCATTTGCGGTGAGCAAGTAAATAATCATGTCTGTTCTGAAATGAAGGCCGCTGATTAGCTGTCTAAATTTAACAGTATGGCTTTTTCTTAGTGTTTTCAATGGGAGAGACTTGTTTTCCACACTGTTTTTGCACCCTGTGTGTCTCTTTTTTGGATGGAGTGTTTGGAGGTTCGCCCTGAAGCCGTCAGGTAGCCAGCACCATGAAAGTGTTCACATCAATGGTAAGGCAGGCCTTCAGTGACTGTCATAATGGAGGTGGGATTAGCAGCTGCAGTCTTTCACCAATTAAAGTTTCTGCTAACAGCACCACGCATGCCATGCAATAGTGGCAGTTAAAGTTTCTACCTCTGTGTGACACTCAGAACGCTGTTGCTGGTTAGTAGCTAGAATCACCATTCAAAATAATACATTTTGGACACTCAAAAAAAGACAGTGAGCAGTGTGCTGTGCTGTTTTTCTGTGAACCGCTTCCTTATACAAGGAAACCTACTCTTATTTCCTAGTTTTTCTCTTTCCTCTAGTGTGTTGTATCTTTTTGAGCACGTAAACATTCTGCAAGGTTACAAAGCCCAAAGTACATGCTAGAAGAAAAAACTGTCTCCCACAGAAACCTCTTTTCTCGGCTGCCTGAATCGGCTCAGTGGATTTACAGCCCTTTCCTCTGTTACAAGGTGATGTTATCTCATAACACAATTCTTATTGCCCGCCTACCTGCAAGCTTGGTGTGCTGCCCCACAACATAGATGCTCTGCAGTCCTGTTTTATCTGTTTGATCTGAAGTTACATCCTACAAATGATTTGCATACAAATTATTGTGTCATTAGAGGATGATTTATACTTTTGCGTCTGCAAACAAGTGGCTATTGTGAGTGTAAAATGATGCTTACATACTTGCATGGAATAGGAATATTGTGCACTAGGAGGACGTGTAATAAAAGCTGAGAACAGAGAAAAGTCTTCAAGAGTCTTCTACTTTTTGATTCTTGATTTTTTTTATTGGTCAAGTGCTGTTTGGGTCTTGTCTCACAATGTGTAGTTGAAATTTTGGAGATGTGAACATTGTAGCTTGTGCAAATCACTGTGAGCTGCACTTATTCAGAAACCTTCTGCATTTTGCAACACAGGTATGCTTATATACATATTCATGGAAGCATAAATTACGCCTTTTAGTACAATTTGCGCAGGCTTTATATTAAAATATTTTTGTTTCAGGAATGGATATAGAAGTCAAGAGATCTATACGGATATTGAAACAGTTTAAACAAACAAGCCAATACCCAATACCCATTTTTTGGGCATATTTTGGGTTGGGCATATTGATATATGACCTGCTGTATGATCATCCTACACCTTCTTTACTCTCAGGTTGTAGTAGCTGTCTTAACAAAGATTGCTTTGGCTTTCTTTCAGTGCATTTATGGTGCAGCAAAACATGAATGTGATGTTTTAGCAGTGAAATCTTAAGTTTTTAATCCTTGGGTAGGACATGTATTTAAGCAATCCACACAACTTCTAATGGATCAAAATATTAATTTGTTTAGTATACGCTATTGTGCTGGTTTGGAGTGCAAAGCTAGACAATACCACTCTTAGTGATTTTATCTTTTAAGCTTTTGGTCTCTTTCTTTCTTCTGTCGTTCACTTAATAGGGCAGATTACAAATATGTGGGTGCATACATATGTGTGTGTGTACTTTGTGGTCGGAGCCAAGTTTTTTTCCCATTGGATAACTCCATGGAAATGAGAATAGCCTAAGAGAGAGGCTTCTGTGTTTAGTTGGCACACACTGTCAGATGACTCTCATAAGGTACAGTTTTTGTTTTGCTGTTATTTGCTTCTCTCTTCTCTTCCTCTCTCCTTTCCAACTCCATCCTCTCTTCTCTTCTTTTTTCTTCTCTCTTCTTGTCTCTTCTCTCCCCTTCCCTTCTCTACTGTTCTCTTCTTTTCTCTCATCTCTTTTTTGTCTTCCATTTTTTTTCTTTTCTCTACTCTACTCTCCTCTTCTCTCCTCTTCTCTTCTCTTTAGTCCTGAACTCAGCAGAGAGCTGTCCTGAACGACAGCAAATTCTTAGTAAATCCAGCTTCGGGGTGGGTGGGGGACTTAATGACTTCTAAAGAGGATTTGGGATTTCAGTTTTGCAAATGCCAGCACAGCGGGTGAGTGGCATTTATGAAGTTTATGGGTTTTATACTGATTTGTATTGTCTGGGTGTGTATTCTGGGAATATTACATGTAGGCGGCCGTTATGTGTGTGGCGTTTGTGTAAGGTTCTTTCTATGTGCTCTGAAAGGCCAAGATAAAATCAAATGTAGGGCAGCAGGTCGTGTGTGTGTGTGTTAGAGTTTCTGGTTTTTAATTTCCACATTTTTTGGAAATCCCAAAGAGATTTTTACAGCGTTGATATGAATAAAATGTGTATGTGTACTTGTGGTCAGTCACTGTTCCAATATGTCATTGTTTTGTTTGCATAAGACACAATATCAGCACTTGTGTGTTCCTGTATTCTTTAAATAACTCATGTACACAATCACACATCTAATTTTTATATGATGCACACATACTTGTATATACATGCACTTTATTTAGTTACCTGATTAACCAGTAAAATGTCCTATCCTGATAAAAGGCATGATGTTATTCATTAATATTAATTATTTTTTACTCAAAGCCCATTGAAACGAGAGTTATTTTGTCAAAGCAAACACCTAAATTCTGCATATGCATGCCAATACTGCCTCTTACGTAGTATGAGCTTAGAGCTGAAGAATAGCTCAGGAATATCCGTTTTAAGTGGGTGGGTCAGAGAGCACATGCTGATCAGGCTGTTTTTGCCTTCTGTTGTGCTAGGGGGATATGCAGGGGAACAGGTTGTCTTGGCATGGTTTTGCATGCTGGGTTGCTGGAACACACTTTCAACACATTTCTCCTTCGCCTCCTGGCTCTGTGGAGCACCGAGCTAATGCCGTGGAGAGTGGAGGCCTGCAGAGCTGTCACTACAATCACACGCATACCGATATGGCCATTTCAGCTTTGATAAGTTGGAAATGGCTTCCGCACCAGAGATGCTATAGTTGAAGCAGCTGACAGGTCATTATGGGTTTCGAGATGAAGCTCTTATTGTGAAGCTGGTGAATAATAATGTTTTAGCAGGTAATTCATGGTGTGTCTGTGTGGGGGGGGGTTGGGTGTGTGTGTGTGTAGGGGCGATGCCTGCTCCTGAGCAGGGGCCTGCAGCAGAGGAGGAGGAGGTGCTGAGCTGCGAGGAGGGATCCAGCGCCAGCAAGATGGAGACGGAAACGACCACCACTAACATCCTGGCATCCGTCAAAGAGCAGGTACAGACGCACACAGACATTTGTGACAGTTTGTTGTAGGGGCTGCAGTCATTTCAGAGCTTTGTGAGGTTTGAGATTTGTTGTTTAACAGTACCCTAATAAACTATAGTCTGCATCATCAAACAAGCAAGCGTATTTAGTTTATATGATAAATGATAATAAATGTTAGGTACTACTTTTATAGTGTCATATAGGGATGATTATATTGTCATATAGTAGGGCTGTGTATTGTTAATACAATACATACCGGATACAGCAGTCACGATTCAATATTTCATGATATATTACAATATTCCAAGCAAAGTGATATATTGCGATTTTTCAAATCCTACTATTAAAACACACCACTATATGAACAGGTTTATTAATGCTTACAATAGCATTGCACCCTTGTGCTGCTTGTTAATGTTGGAGTGGAGCTGAAAAGGGATTACAACACTGCCATCTAGTGGCCAGAGATTTAAACACAACACACAATGATTCACTTACTGACAGCAATCTGTGTATTAATACAGTATCACGAAACATAATATTGCGATATTCGATATTTTGATATTTTCTACTTCATATAAGCTCACAAAGCAGCACTACGAAACTGTACATGGCTTCATGAAGAGTTGGTGCTGGCCACCTCTGGTCATCAAGTAGCTACGCCCCTGTTTTTACATTGCTCTTAAGCGGGTTAATGCTGTTAATGTGTGTATGTGTGTTTGCTGATGTACCAAAAATGTACTGTAGGAAACAGTACCGTACATAAGCTCTGAAGCACATTGTTTAAAACCGTTTATCTTGACATTAAAGTGTTTTTTGGCGTGTATCCTTTGACATTCGAATGAATAAATGCGGTGGAAAGTATCAGGAATTTCTTATGTTTGTATCAGTTTGTAGAGCATAGTTTGGTTCCTGATTTCTCCTGGATGTTCCTTGCAATTACACTTCATATAACATAAAGAAGTATTAATTAGTCAGAATCTGGTGCCTAAAAATGTTGCACGCAACTGTGTATAATGCATTTCAGACATATGTGTGACCCCATGTCCTGACAGTGTATAAAAACATAAACG
Organism: Megaleporinus macrocephalus; assembly: GCA_021613375.1. Taxonomy (NCBI): domain Eukaryota; kingdom Metazoa; phylum Chordata; class Actinopteri; order Characiformes; family Anostomidae; genus Megaleporinus; species Megaleporinus macrocephalus. The sequence continues at coordinate 46,222,739 of CM038704.1, read as the reverse complement.
TGTGTGTGTGTGTGTGTGTGTGTGAGAGTGTTTGTGTGTGTGTGGTTGCGTGCATTTGTGTTATATTTGGCCAAGTCATCATCAGTTGCCTGAGGAAACAGAAACATGCCATTTGTTGTTACTCTTTTTGTCAGTACTTGTTTATGAGTGTGTGTGTGTGTGTGTGTGTGTGTGTGTGTGTGTCTGCTGTAGGGATAAACCAGTAGTCTGTTTAAAATACTGCAAAATTTTTAACATTATTTTTAACATGTTTGTCTTATTTTTGGGAAAATGTGGAGAAAATCAACTCAGTAAACAGTAAGACCTGCTGAGTCTCATTAAAAGTGTTTCACATTAGAGAATAATTGGGCCAGACAGTTCCGAAAGATGTCCCAATTTCAGGCTTTAACAATTAACAGATTATCCTGTATCGTTGGTATAATCTATATTAACCATAATCAAAATGTCCTATGAAGGATAGTGAAGCCCAGTTGGATTAAAGGATAAAGAATATTATTCTAATGTATATTGTAAAAATATATATCATTCCTTTCCCTTTAATGAAGCTAAATTTGAAACTCTTGGTTGGACCAAGTAAAATCTGAAAATGTGGGATGTTTTGTTCTGGATAAGCCCTGTAATCTGAGGGTTGATGACTGAAAAACGACTTGAAGAAAATAATCACTGGAATCTGTTATTATGTGTAGGGTTTTTAGCATTGGTTATAATGTAAAAAGTCCTGTAATGTGAGTCAGGCATACCTGAACTGGATAAAAACTATAAAACATAAGCCATTTCAATTGCAGTGTTGATCAAAACATTGTCCAGTCCTAGTCCTCTCTCTGTACTGAGGTGAAGGTCAGAATTAGGGATAGTTATAACTGTGTTTAACTATAATAATATATATAGGACTGAAAAAAACGAAACAGTAATACATTATGTATGTGTGCGTGTGTGCGAGCCTGTATATTTGTGTTTGTGGTTCTTGTCTCTACTTTAGCTGAAGTCTGTATACAAGAAAACCTTTGTCAGCGTGGACAGTGTGGAGTGTTGAATAGTGGAGACTTGTTGTGACTGGCAGCTCACAGCACAAAACAAAACAGTACCGCACCAACCTGACTTCACCCTCTATGGAGAAAATGCCAGCACATCTCTTTTTTTAACTGTCTACAATCTCTGACTGCCTACAAACACTGATTCACACTGATTTGCCATTCCCTTTGGTGACTGACTACTCTATTTGAGGCTAGTCAGAACTGTGGAAGTGTGTCTAGGAAAGCGCTTCACTGTGGTAGACATTCAAAGCAAACATGAATAAATGATTTTGGATTGGTTACCCGCCTTAGCACTTCTCAAAGCCAGCCACGCTGCCTGTGCGCTCGTGTGTGTATGTTTGTGTTTGTGCGCGTGTGTGCGTCCTTTAGAAACAGCTGCATCAATTGGCCCTTTTGAGGGAAGGAGAGAAAGACAGGTTCACACAGCACAGTTGCCACAAGTTGAAACACACACAGAGTGCAAGGGTTGTGCTAAAGGAGGGGAGGAGGAGAGGGGCGTATAGCCTTAGAGCCCAGTGGCCACTAAGGCAGCATGCCCTGAAGGAAGATCATTTTTTCAGCTGGCCTGAGTATGGAACTTTATCTTACGCTGTTTTTTAATCTGACGAGCTGCTCGCAATAGCTCAGTTCTCTAAGAGTGGCTTCATCTTGCCCCTTTTTTACACTTCGGTGTAGGAGCTCCAGTTTGAACGGCTGACCAGAGAGCTTGAGGCAGAGAGGCAGATCGTGGCAAATCAGCTGGAGCGATGCAGGTTGGGGGCGGAGTCTCCAGGTGCTGCCAGCGACAGGTATGCAATTTTTTCTTTAACCTTAGTAGCCGTAAGCTAGTTTCTATGGCACCATGACATCAAGGCTAAAACTGAAAAGCAGTGGTTCAGTTTAGAGGTATGCAGACCTGTGCCCAGTGAGTCGCCTTCGATTCAGGCTAATTTTTAAAATACAAATATAATACAAATTTGCGGGTACATGCCAGGTGGAAGCTTCAGTTTTATATCCTTGCAGGCTTTGTTGCAGTTCTCATGGGCAAGATGCAGATGCCATAAAAATATGTGTAGTTATTGTAACCTTTTACTCTCTGTCCAGTGCATTACAGTGTTTTTTGAATATTTTGATTTTTGTCAGCTATATAATTTAGAATACCTCACACCGGTTGTCTAAAGCTTTCTAAGCCTTTTTTAACACAGTGGATGATAATTTTTATTATGGGTGGGCGATATGGCCCTACAATAATATCACAATACTTCATGGTATTTTTGCGATAATGATACTCTTGGCGATATGACAAAACATTGAATTTAAAAATAATATTTCAGGAATACACTACTGCAACTATATAAAAATTTAATTTTATTATTGCATACGATATAACACACCCCTAACTGAGATATTAAAAAATACAAGAATTTTCATCAGATTGTAACAGAATCTATATCTTTATTTATATCTCCATATATCCAGGACTGAGGTAAAATGAATGATACTAGACAGATAAAATCTGTCTCTAGTGGACATACAATGGGAAATGAGAAAAGTGTGAATGTTTCTTTTGCTAAAAACAGTAAAAAGTAGTACCTGATGTGATAATTAGAGATGGGTGATATGGTACGATATTTCAGGGTATAATATCATTCACCATATTAAAAAATGTTGAAGATATTATTGTGTACAATATGATATGGCACGCCCCTACTTCTAATCTTAAAGAAGATAGTGGTCATATAGAATGGAGACTAAAAGTTACCACCTTTCTAATCACACTAATATTTTTAGCTACTTTCACTCTAGAATTGTCTTTAGAAACTTGTCTTCATGTCTGAGATATTCAAACAAGGACCTAAAAGATATACACGTCTCTAATTCTGGCAATTTTATTGAAAAGCGACAAAGCTTTTGTCTGTGCTGTCACGTACAATGTCAGTACTAAAGTATATATGCTGATAAAATAAGGGGAATAATGAAATACAGAAAACGGGTTTTCACTGATATATTCAGTTCAGTTCTTTGACAGCATATGCCTGAACATTATTCCCCCAGGGTTGCATATAAATCCCTTTTTTCAAATACCTTATAAAGTCATCCATCCTAAGTCCTAAATTGAAAGCTAGTCTTTCCACATGATGAATTCCATTTATTCTTCTCAGACTCTGGTGTTGCCGCATCCGTTTTTGAGTTATTTTACTAGCGGCTGCCAAAAAAAAAATCTATAAATAACTGTCACCATAATCAACACTAGCTTACTTCCAAGATGCACAGCCTTACTCTCATATCTCTATTACCAGCATTACCTTGTCTAGTAGTACTGTTTGATTAGTCGGACATCGTTGTGTTTTGATCAGACGCTATACAGCATAAACGTTTACATTACACTTTAATTCTTAATAGTTTTTATCCTAGTTAAATTTGGTGAGAATTGAGGTTTTGGGCTGCTAAAGTGGCTGATTATATGATAGGGTACTTAGAGTTTGCTCAGCTGCATGCTCTGTTTACTGGCTGGCAGATTTCACCACAGCTAGACAGTCTACAGAGCGAGCAGTTTTAGTGTAAGATGGCAATATCTGTAACTGAATTGTAAACGTCCCAGAAGTAGTGATAATTTGCTGGTGGCCAATGTGCTTTGTAGAAGTAGACGGTATGACAGTGTGTTCTCATTACCAATAATATAAATTACTCCACACTATGCTTTTCTGAGTATTATACTGAAAGTGATTTATAATACTGACCAACTGCATATGTCATAAAGAGACCAATTATATAGAAAACAGCAACCACTAGTGTCTAGTAACTGTCTTGTGTGTCATATAAGAGGTTGGTAGTTGGCGCTACATGTTTTTTAAGAAGTTGTAGTTGTTATATAGTCACATTACAGTTAGGGCTGCACAAGGATGGACAACAGTGATTATGAATTTATGTTATGACCCGTCTAGGGGTTTACTAGGGCCATAACATAAAAATTAACCCAAGGCAACGTTTAAACTATTAAAGTTGTATTATTTGCTGTTTTATACCACATTTACATTTTACAAACATCTCAAAAGTCTCAAAATGTCGGAGTGGGTGCTTACTAACCTAAGCAAAAATAAAAGAAAGAAAGAACACTGGCTTACTTCGTTCCCTAACTAACCAAAAACAGGAAAAATGTTTATTCTACAAAAAGGCACCCACTTCTACAAGAGACCCCAAAACATTGGTCTTGAGCTGTCTGAGTAAAATCTGAGCTAGAAACAAATACCTAGCTATGCTGCTGCTCGTTAATCAAACAGCTACATTTCTGAGCTGGACAATGCTAAAACACATGCACAGTGCTGCTGACCTAAAACAGACATGTTGCTACACTACGCTCCAAGCGTTCACCCGAATGCCACCATGGAGGAAGACCTCAATTAACGGAGACAGGGAGAGCAGAGAAGACACCACACAAGAAAAACGAACAGAAAACAGGCAAAACAAAAACATATGTCTTGAGGACGTAACACATTGTAATTTATCTTTTCTGCAATGCATATTGTGATTTGGAAAAAAATGTTCTGTTTGGAAATAATCAACAGTTCTAAAATGATTGTAGTGATTTTGTGGGTAGGTGCATCTGCACAATAAAAATAATGAAAAAAAGACTTTTTACTGTGAAGACTTTGAGTGCAAAACATTCTTTCTTGAACTTTAATGCTATTGTCACAGTGGAGAGTCGAGGAGGCAGGATGCAAGTGCATAGCCGGATGGCAGTTTAATAAGAAACAAAATAAAACCAAACCAACAGGACAAGGAAAACCAGAAACTAGAAATACTGACTTTACTGACTTTAAGTGGGAGACAACACAGAGCAGGTGAGGGGCAGTGACAGAGGGTGGAGACACATACATGACTTAAATGTAAACAGAAGCACATGGCATAGAGTGTACAATGTCAACAAAGACAGACAGGCATGAAAGCAGGGTAGGGCGTGACAGCTATATTATTGGTTTTCATGTGTGACAGTTTTTCGTCTTGTATTTTTCTCTTTAAAACATAGAAACTTATATCAGACACACGTCTCTTATAGAATGGTCATGAGAATTGAGAGCTGTGCAAGTTTTTTGCCTAAAGCATAAAAAACTTGAGTACTTTTGGAAAAAGTGTGCATTTAATGACTCTTTACTGACTTTTTTCTTTTTGAAATCTTTTAAATTAGTGTATATTCTGTGTGTTTCATTGTGTTTCTGATCTGTGCCTGTGTTGGTCATTAGTCAGACCCCCACACCCCTGTCAAAACATAATGAGATCACCTTTGGCGTGACTATGTTTCTTCTATCAAATTCAGCCTGTCACGTACATACAGTGGGCTAGCAGTGGGGGTGGACTTGTATTGTCAAAGTGAAGCATTGATTGGGCCGAATAACAGCTCGACAACAGTGACTGAAAGTCTGGAATGACAGACGATTCTGTGGAGGGAGATCACCCCCAGTCTCATTTTTTAGAGTATGTTTTCTGTACAAGCTACCGTCGCGTCAGCGTTTGCGCAGATGTTGCTTGTTGAACATGCGGTAAAAGCCTGGGAGAACGATCATAATACACCATTTTAAATCCAACCACATTTCTGTTCTGAGGTCTGTTATATCTGTGTAAAAGTTGTTTTTCTCCTGCTGGTGTTTGTGTGGGTGTGTTAGTTAGTAAGTTGTATTGTCTGTTATTGTTCAGGAGTCTTTAGTCATACTGTTAAACTGTTGCTACCCTTGAGTTTAACTTGGGAACTGTTGCATGCATGCATGTAGACAGGACTTGACTGTTTATGTGTGTGTTGGCACACCTGTAGGGTACTGTGAAGTAAAACGCTACTTCAGTGGCTACTTTTCACTTGATACTTCTTACTCAAGTAATTACTTATTATTTAGATGATCGCTTTTGCTTCTTCTCAAGTAAGTATTATTTTAAAGTGACATGTAATGTTGTCTGGGTGGACGTGTTAGTAATTGTTATCATTGGAAACTGCTTACACCTTATTTTCAAGTTTACCTTGTGTGATTTTATGCTCAGATTCAAGGAAAATTATTTAAAAGTTATGAAATGTATAACATTCACTCATGTGGCTATGACAAAAAAAACTTTTTTGAGATAAAAATCTGTCTTTGAAATTAAATCAAGTCAAATCTGAAGTATCATGATAATGTAAACAAACTAGGGGTGTGACAGTATTTGTCGTTGTCAGGATAAATTATGTTTACTTTTGATTGTGGACAGCATATTGTGGATATCGTCAGTATTAACTACATGTTTAAACATTACACCATACAAATTGTTGCATCATATTTTTGCCATATCTCCCACCCCTAACACAAACTAATGCAATTAGCCACTATTCATTATTTTTCATCTTATGACTCCCCTAGTAACAGTGCTATTTGTGATGTTTGGCTACCCTTTCCACTTTTAATCAGGGAAATGTATCGGCCACTCCTAGTGATTTTGCATGTCTATGCATATGAATGTGTTTGGACGGTCAGCTGGCCAGTAAGGCCTCTCAATCAGGCACAGAGTGTTTTTTCAGGTGTTCCCTCTTAGTGTGTTTGGCCTTTTGGATTGCTTCTTACAGTCTGACTCCTGTTGGCTGTCTTACCATCTGCGTGCCTTTTGACCTCTGACCTTTGTTGGGTTGACCTCCGCATGGCCTGATCTCTTCTGCCTTTGTTTCTCGATGGCTGAGTCGGCACCCCAGTGGCATACACTGCCGTGCACTAGCAGGCACTAACAGACGCTTGTCTCCAGTCTTCGGACAGTGATGTCTGCACTGTTGTTTATTCAGACTGATCCCCATGGGCCACACATGCGCTCACACTTGCAACACGAACGTGCCAGCTCTCTTCACTCCACTCATTGACACATAACCAAACCCTTGTTTCCTATTGACAGTGTTGGCCATTTTGCATTTCCAGGCCAGGCCTTGTGATAAACCGCAGAGAGATGAATAGTGTACAGTTTGTGGTCTGTAGGCATGTTAGCACAAGATGGATATGTGGTTTATTTACTCCAGAGATGGTGCTGGCTGGTGTGGTATGTTAGCATAAGATTGATATGTGGTTTATTTACCTCAGAGGCAGCCAGAGGAGATGTTGGCTGATCTCACAAGGGACTTGCTGGGAGTCAGGCATATGTACTGTCATTTGAACTGATTGATGAGGACTTCTCTTTCTCTTGCTCTTTTGTCTTCCTTCATTTTCTTCAGTTCCTCTGAGAAGTCTCTGCTGTGGAGATCAGCAGGTAAGACTCTTACTGCTGATTTTATTCTATATGTGTGGCCTTTCTTTTTTCAAAGCTACACTACATTTCAGATGCATCTGTATGGAATTCTTAAACCAACTGTAACTGATGAGTTCAAGTCAATATTCGATCAGAAATCAAAGTTACACAGTTTTCCAAATACCCCAGATGTAGTCGATCAATCAAGACATTTTTGGTGTGCAGAATTTGATTTAGCACTAAAACTACAAGACTATTGGAACTAACAAACATTAGAGGCCAATGGCCACCCAGATCTTTTCTGTAGTATGTTCCCAAGAACTGCGTACTTGTTGAACTGGTTTAAGACACAGTATGACTGGCTCTGAACTATATAAATAACAAAACCTCACTGTGTATCTGAATGCAGCAGGCAGTGATGACCTAGATGCAGTTGGGTGAGAGTTTTGAATGTATTTATGAAAAAGATTTAATTGACAATTGACTTCTGATGCAACATAAACTAAGTAATGCTGGTGCAAAGCTGAAGAAACACCAAACATACCTTGGTTAATTGACCACTGCAGGGATAAGTGGAAAACTCTAATTTTGTTCTTTTGCTGAAAGTCACAATTGAATCTATGAATAAAGTGCAATGAGAGTAAGTTTGAAATTCTACAGAACATTGATTTAATGTGCATATCCAAATAAAACATGGCATCAGTATGACTATTTATGTATTTACTCTCAGAGCAGCTTGTGGTAGATGAGCAGTACATTGAGGGTCTTGCCTGTGGTATTACTGGACAGATAACTGACCCTGAATTTGACCTGTGTTGGACTATGGTGATGGTGGTGTGGTGTGTTTATTGTTTTGAAAAGATCAGAAAATAGGGACACTTGTTCATTTGTCACAGCTGTAATTTCAACCTTAAAACAACAACAACTACAATAATAATAATAATTCAATTTCCATAATTAATGGTGTCTATTAGACTAGTTGTCAGAATATTAGTTGTTATGCAGTAAAAACTCCAGCAGTGTAGATTAAAATGCTATAAACTACACAGTTTATAGTACTTTGGGAACAGGATTGATTTAGGGGACAGTAAAAAGTATGTGTTATTAAAAAATCAGCTACAATCTTTTGTTGATTTGAATTTATTCTCACAAAAATATTAGGTATAGCTGTTTAATTATTGTAATTATATATTACAGTTTTCATGAGTTTCTTTTTAAGTTTATTCTTAAATTTCTCTTATTATCATGAATCATTTACAGCTGTGTTTATTATTAAACAGTTCCTGCAAACAGTTTTGTAACCTTGTAAGAAATTTACAATTGTTTAATCATTTTAGACATTTATCATCAAAGAAATTGGCTTTATATGATTAAAATCAGAATGAAATCAATTAAATCAATAACTGGGAGTGAGGACTGGTCAGTACAGGGACTAGTCCAATATTTCTTCTTTAAAAACTTCTAAGCTTCTAGGCTATTTTTTTAAATTAATGTATTTCTTTAGATGAGCTACATTAACATAGATCAAATTAGATTTTTTGGCTCAGATCTGATCTCTAAAAAAGGGTGGTTCACATTTATGTAGGTGACTCCAATGTATAATTAATGCGAATGAACTGATGTCCTGAAAAGACCTGAGTGCACACATACTAATCAGTAAGGTCATGTGTATGAATTGTGTGACCAGCAAAGAAAAAACCATACAGCAGAGCAGACCTTTACTGCGAAGATAATTAGCTCTGAACAGATCTCGACTGCTCACTATTAGAGCAAGACGAAGTTTAAAAAGGGTCAGATGTGCTGCTTTCCACTGTTTACTAGCACCAACCCTTGGTGCTGCTGCCATGGTGATGCTGAATGATGCTAAAACTACTGGAAAACTCTCCTAGTCCACAGGAAGCACTGTAACTGTATCAGATACTGGGTTTTCTATTGATACCTGTATCAGATTGATGCTATCTCTGGTCGTGTAGTATTACACAGTGACAAGGAATCAAAGCTCACAGTGCCAGTTGAGATGAAGGATCTAGTTCTTTATCTCGAGTGCGGTACTGAAGGTAGTTTTCTTTTGTCATACAAACCATGTAATCCACAGCAAGCCAGCAGAAGCAGAACATAGCAATCTGCATGGTGCCTGAGAATGTGTTGAGTGTATCTATATCCTGTAGTTTAGTGAACAGTAGCCTTAAAATCCATACCTTCTTTTTCCAGACTCTTCGGCGGCAGGTTTGTCCAAACCCCTCGTTTCCGACTGCCCTTCCCCCACATTCGGGGTCAGAGTTCAAGGCTCACCGTACTCACCTGAACTGGAACAAATCTCCCTGCATGAAAGTGAGGGTTCGTTAGTACACTTCTCAGAATATCCCGTTTTGCTGTATCGTGTCTGATCTTGCTCTTGTCTGCTGTATCTCTTGTCTGATGTATCTCTTGTCTGCTGTATATCATGTCTGCTGTATCTCTTGACACTTTTGGACTCTGTACATTTCCCACATGGTGTAGCACAGTTGTTGAGATTATTTTACCAATGTACAACCCCAAATCAGAAAAAGTTGGGACAGTATAGGCCAGGGGTGTTTAGTTGAAAGTCAGTAAGGTCCAAAAAGGAGGAACTTTCCTCAGGCCGGTCCAGACTGTGGTCATTTCTAACTTGTGTTATGATTCAGTGCCATATCCTGTTTACTGAAGTAGCCTAGTATCCGCATCATATACCATCAGCAACTGAAACACCAACACCACACATACCGTTCAGTATATTTCCGTATATTAACTGTTTAAATGCTGAACTGAATTAATTATTTATAAAATTTCAAACAAATGTTTTTTTCTTCACTTCAAGTAAAAATGTTAAAAAACAGAATGGTTATAAAAAATGAATTTAGGTGCTTATATATAGAAAAAGTTAATAAAACTTTTTAGAGCAGGCTTTCTCGCTTCGTACCTCGCTTGTGTGCGTGCCGCAGGCCCAAATCTGCACAGATCTGATTGGCTGAGAAGCGCTTTTGGTGATCTTACAATGCACGCGATTGGTCTGTGAGTTAACTGTGCCGCAAAGCCCGTATACTGTAAGACAAGAACAGTTCCGCTGCTAAAAAAAATAGACACAGTACAAAATTAAATCGTTCACAATAGTTTCTCGGTTTGGGTTGACATTGAACAACGTTTTGGACTGAACACAGTATAAACCCAATATATTCCATGTTTTGTCTGGTCAGCTTCAATTTATTTTACAGTAATTGTAATTATGATTTGGTACGAAAGCAGTATCCACAGAAGACTTGGGATCTCCAGTTTGTCAGCAAATGCTTGGAACGTTTTAATACAATGATTGAGAGGCATTTGCGTATATTTTCCCTACAAAGCATAATATTTTTAAATGATTTAAGGATTCAGGAAGAATTTCAGTTCATAAAGGGTGCAACCCTAAGCTGAACACCCACAATCCCTCAGATGGCACTGCATCTATAACTGATAACCACATGGGCTTAGGATTACTTTGGTAAACCTTTGTCAAGCACTACAATACAGAGTTACATTCACAAATACCTCTTAAATCTTTTTTGGGAAGAAATGGCAAAGGATATATACACATTTGTGATGACAGCATAAATACAGGAAAGCGCATGGAGATCTTACAGCAACAAGGTTGTGTTTCCAAAACGATGTAAAAACCACATACTGCACACATTATAGAGGGTGCAGGGGCTGGACTGGCCTGCCTGCAATCCTGACCTGTCCCTAATAGAAAATGTGTGAAAATTTTTATCTCATCGCTGCACACCAAGCCATGTTTGCAGGAAGAGAGGGACAAAGTAATACCTTAAAAACTTAATTGCTTGGTATCTACAGTGCCAAAACATTTTTTATGTGTAGTGAGATGGCAGGACAACATTACAAAGTGATAAATGCTTTACCATCGCAACATTTTTTAATTGTTTTGCAGGCCTGAAATGCTGAAATGGACATATATTAACAATATATTTTTTTAAATTAATAAAGTTGACCAGGCAAAACATATATCTTGAGTTCATATTGTTTGCAATGAAATACAAGTAAATGTATGATTCACAACGGGTCTGTCTCAAAACCTAGTGAGTGTCTAAGTAGGTACTAACTAGGTAGGCAGCTGTTTAAGTAGACAATGTTCTTTCTGACTTTCAAGCTCTTCTCATAAAACAGATTACTGAGACTCTCTAGTTAGAGAGCAACTGCGTCACGGCTTGTTCCCGCCCACTGCACGCGACCGGTTGTTTAGCTGGTTGCTAAGCTACCGACCGGCATCTAAATCAATAGCCTGATGCTTAAAAATCTGTTAGCATAAATGCTAATGGCTCCAGTATAAAACTGCAAAATGGACATAAAATACTGTTTTGTGTGATTATATGACAAGAAACACATTAAAACTCCAGAGAGAATCAAAATAACTCATAAAATAAATCATGGGATTGCCTTAGCGGCTGAGGAAGCGTTCTATGCTTCCTTAAAATTGGGCCAAAATAAGGCTCCTCAGTAGACAGCATGTTTAAGGTATCAAAGAATTGGGACAGTCTACGAGTCGGGAGCGCATACTATGACGTATAATGCTGTCTCTGTAGACCCTCACTAAGTTTTGAGACACAGCCTATGTTTCCATACTGTCCCAACTTCTGATTTGGGGTTACAAGTGCTGCTGTGTATTGTTGTATGTGTATCTGTTGACAATCTAGTTTGGTGGGTTTGATTAATAGGATGGTTTCTTTACTTCTTTCTCTATCCTCATATCTTTTCCGGTCCCTATTCTCTCTCTCTCTCTTTCAATATATCTTAAACTTAGGATCAGCGGCTAACTCTCGTAGTTCAACTCAGATGAACTCGTATTCTGACAGCGGCTACCAGGAAGTGAGTGGCTACTATAGTAACATGGTGACCCCCAGGAGGTCTGAGGGAAGATCGCAGTCAACTAGCTCTGCCCCTAGTGGCAGTCCAAGCTTGGCCATGGGATCTAGAGCTGAGGGACAAGCATCAGCACAGGTATGATTCTGTTTAGGATCTCAATAGCACTCAACTGCAAATTACAATCACTACCCTACACATAACTGCTGTGCTTTTAAACTCTTCTGTTCTTTCTTTTTAGTACTGTTGACATAAATATCCACATATCTCACATACACAGTACTCACTAAGAGTTGGAGGACACTTTGCTTTCTGTACAGATTTGATTTGAGCTGTTTACTGATACCTCAAATATGCTTTACTATACTCAGCTTCAAAGCTTCATGTATACTGAAGTGTCTTCCTTCGACGAAGGGCAGATTTTGCATGAATAATGATTTATACTGTTTAAATTATTTTTTACACATGCATTTGTGTGTCCTGTCTCACAGGTGGCAGGTGGACGTGTGATGAGACGTGTCAGTTCAGTGCCCTCTCGTGCCTCCTCCCCCCTCTATGCGCCGTCTCCGCCCGCCTCTCGCCCTACACTGGGCTCCGCTCTGGGAAGCCCTTACGGATCACCCATCGTCTCTGAGCCCCGTCCATTAGCCAGCATCTTCCCTGGTACAACCCTCCCGCCCACCTCCAGCCATGCCCCCGACCCGCTCCATCCCACCTTCCCTGGTCGTCATGGCGATGGGATGGAGTCCCCGACTCTGCTACGATCTGGGATGACGGCTCAGCCTCAGCATTACGGCACATTGGGGAAGCACGACTCGCACGCTTACGACAACACACACTCCTCGTTTGGAGCGCGGGCGTATGACATGTTTGAAAGGATAGTTCTCTCTAGGCCGGACAGTCTTACAGGTGCGTGCCGCAGTACATTCTACTACTTCTTGTCACCTCCTTAACACATTCACACCTGAGCATACAGTTCCACATGTGCTGTCACTGTGGATTATATTACTAAGTAAGTAATCTGTAGCTTGTTTTAATGAGGATTTTTGTACTTTTTTAAGTACTTAATTGGAACATACAGCACTGTGCAGAAGTCTTAGGCCATCTGAGAAAATGATGTAAAAACATTTGTCCCAGATATTTTGTATTTTGTATCCCAAGTATTTTGTTACCTTTTTTATTACCATTTATTTGTTTAAATAACACTACAAATAGAATAAATAGTACAAATACACTTGGTTTAGCGTAAACTTTTATAATGCTCTTCTTAATCTAATACTGCTGATAGAATTAAACCAAGAGGCTGGATATAAATGCAAACCTATATTAGAAAGCCTAATTTATTTATTTGAAATCTTGGTAATACTTCTTATGGATCAATACTTTTTATTTATATGGCATATAAATAAGGCATGCATACACTACCGCTCAAAAGTTTAGAATCACTTTAGAATTTCATTTCATGCAATTTTCATGCAATTCACAAAAAAAAATTGTACATTTCACAAGTGTATCAGATGATAAATAAAATAAAAATGTTTGTATTAAAGCCTATTTTTGTATAGAGGCTTATTTTGCATATTGTCCTATTATCAGTAATTCTCAGTCCTCTGTCTAAATCTCCTGGTACGGCCGCCAATCCAAGTTAAGGATGTTATTGGACTAATTGGTTGTTAGGACACTCTTGCTCAATTGTGATGCACAGCTGAAAAACATTCTACTAATAAGTGAGTATAAAAGGGAACAACATTCTAGGTTAGCTTAGTATCTGAAGATCAGCAGTTGATGGCTTGCTGACCGACTCAAAATGACCAGAAAGAAACAACTTTCTTTAGAGACCCGTCAGTCCATTGTTGTGTTAAGGAAGAAGATACTCCATTGAAAACAAGAACATACAACTGTGATCCCAAATTTTGAGCGGTAGTGTATCGCTTTATAGTATCAGACATAAGCATGTATAATTACTCTCTAGTAGTTATAATAACATGCATAACACAATTTTAAAGAAATAACTAACTCTTATAAAGTCTGGTTCTTTAACACAATCTAAAATCTACTGAATGGTGTCCCAGGCCCAATGAAATTATTGCCCAATCGCAAGTCAGAATGGTGTTAGGGGTAAACAAATGTACCTGCTGTTTTATAAATGCTTACAAAGTGTGCCAAAGTGCAGCTTCACTTTAGTTAAGATAATAGATTGCGTTGTGATGGGTTTGGGTTTTATACAGGAAACATACCACAAACCTTCTCGTAGTATATCACTACATTCATGTTCTCAGTGTTCTAATCAGTGGACATCATGAAGCCTAACATTATAAAGTCATATAGTCATATACTCCTGCTTTACATAGTGTTACGCATGTAATAGTAAATACGTATAAGCAATTATATAGGCATTAGCCAGACATTATTAGGATATTATCCATGCTATATAATACATTATATATGCATTTATGAAACTCTGTAAATACAGGACTCATAGGAAGTGTGAGAAGTCTTAAATGTTATGCATATTGACTATCAATTTACATCTGGTCAAGCCTACAAAAATGATTTCATTAAATGTAATTTATTAAGTCTGTTATATAAAATACTAGTTAACTATTCGGTGGTGCTCACAGATTCCATGGTCTCCCAGGCTTGAAATTATTGCTCAATCACAAGTGAGAATGTTGTTGAGAGTAAACACATGTACCTGCTCTTTTATAAATGATGTGGCTGATTTGACGGTTTATTCATGTATAAAGTAAAACATCGTAAAAAAGCTTATTGGCATTTCATACAAGTCAAGTTCAGAAATCAGCTCTTCCAGGCATATGGTAATGCCATCACATATGATTGCTCACACTGGTATATTTATAACTCTTTGTGTGTGTGTGTGTGTGTGTGTGTGTGTTTAGTAACAGATGCTGTGACACACTGATCCAAAGCCTTGGCAGTATTGAACCAAGTGCTTAACACAGCCTGAATCCCTGCTCTGCAGTCTACCCACTTACACTGAACTCGCATTTGTGTGCGTGAGTGTGTGTAGACACATGCATGTGTGTGGGTTTGTGTATCCGTATGCTGCTGTTTTGATATTTCATGAAATTGTGCTGATAAAAAGCTCACTGTGTGAGATCCTGAGCGGGATCTGCTCCACTGCCCTATTTACGCTAGTATGTAGGACCGTTTCTCTTTAAAATAATGACGCAGTGAAAGCTTCAGAGAGCAAGGCTGCTTTTGTGACAGCATGCAGGTTTCTGTTAAAAGGGCTTGAAGCAGAGCAGTTTGTTTTGCAGGCTGTAAAGTTTGGGGAAAGAGTGCTAGATTCAGTTGCAGGGTTGTGTATTGGCAAGAACCTGGTGATACAATACGTATCGTGATACAGCGGTCACCTTTCAATGTATCACAATATAAGTGGAATATTGAGATTTTTCAAATTCTACTATTAAAAAAACAGCACTGTATGAACAGGTTTGCCAATGCTTACAATAGACCTGCGCCCTTGTGCTGCTTGTTAATGTTGGAGTGTAGTTGAATATGGATTACAACCCTGCCGTCTAGTGGTCAGAGGTTTAAACACAACACATGGATTCACTTTCTGCCAGGAATCTGTGTATCGATACTGTGTTTTTGAGTATCGATACAGTATCACCAAACATAATATCCCGATATTTAATATTTCGATATTTTCTTACAGCCCTAGTTGTGAGTGGACATACAAGACTTCTAATATTCTGTTCTTAATGCTCATTATTTAATTATACCGTCATTAGAACAGTATGCTCATAACATATTCACAAATGGTGTTGGACAGGGGTCACTAATAGGCGGATCCGGACCCAGACGTTGTCCAATGCGGACCCAAACCGATAAACAATTGAGAATGATTTAATTTTGACTATTTATATTAAGCGGCGGAGCTTTTCTTGTCTTTACGGTATACAGGCTTTACGGCGCAGTGAACTCAGAGAAGAATCATGTGCGCTGTAAAATCACCGAAGGCGCCGAAGACCTTAGGGCGGGCGGCAAGCGCACACAGGCGATGTATGAAGCGACTAAACCGAGTCAGAAAGAATAACGTAAAAACAGAAAAGTGAACAGTGAAAACTGACTGTTTAACAGGAACGGTTCTGGAATGGACCTCCTCGTCTAGTTTTGGAGAATACCGCTCTGTACAACCAACATGTTAATTTGTGAAGCTGAGTTAACAAGAAGACACATGTTTTATTTACTTTCTCTATAAATAAACACTTTAAGATGCTCTTTTTTTCAAAATCATTCTGGGTTTTTTTTCAATGTATCCCTTGTTTTTACTTGAAGTAAGGACAAAAAAATATTTGGAGCTTTATGAATAAATAATTAAGTTCAGCATTTAAACAGTTCAGCATTTAAATATACTGAAATATACTGAACGGTATTTGTAATAAGTTTGTTTTTCAGTTGCTGATGGTATAAGATGCTGATACTAGGTAACTTAAATATACAGGATATGGCAACATAACAGAAGTTAGAAATGATCCGGACCTTGGCCTGAGGAAATCTCCTCTAACTGGACCATACTGAATTCTAATGAAATACCCCTGGTGTAGGACATAAAGCAAAGCAGTACAATAGAAGGAACAGTGTGAATAGAGATCCAGTCTGTGCGTTGGGAAATCAGAATGGTGCCACAGTAGATAATAAGCAATTTGTGAGACAGTACTCTGCCTGAATAAGTAAAAGTTGCCTTCAAGGACATTTTGGTGTTCATCAAAAAAGAACACATTGATACTCATTGCTGGTTGGTTGCATTGCAGTGAAGTCTTGGCTACCCTTATGTTTTGACAACTAATGGATACAATGTCTTACATTAGGCTCTAAATTGGTTATTTTCAAGCAAAACTACAGTAGTGCTCTATTTTAGCAAGACACAGCAGAGGCTTTATTCTAGCTGTTGTCAAACTAGCCATGAGCTGTCCGTGCAAATCTTCATCATGGGATTGTACAGTTCTGCATGTGAGCTGTCCGCAGCTCAGCATGAACGTGACTAACTAAAAACTCGTCCCAGACCATCTGCTATTGGCTGATACATGGAGAAATCAGAGTATGTTCAAAAGTTTTTACTGGACAGCAAAGCTTGATGTTTATGTGTCCCCATTTGTTGTTGACTTTTATCTGTCAACACATAGGTCTTGAATTTTAGGACACACAAAGTGTTCTAGTAAATGTGGTCTGATTCTTCTGTGCCAATATAGGTCTACAGAGTTCTTATAGCCAGCACAGCCAGCTAGGCCAGGAATCCCGATCCCCGGACCACCACATAACACCTGTGTATGAGGACAGAACCTTCCAAAACCCGCTCTACCAGAGCCCCACCCATGGCTCCCAGAGCGCCCTGTCCAGGAACACAGGTATTATCTTGTTTTCTTTTCGGTGCAAAGACCTTTTTTGCATTTCTCACGGTGCTGCTAACCTGTTGAGCCTTAGGGGCTACAGTCATGGTCTCCTCCTCCGGGAGCTGCATTAGCATAACAGCAGATAGTCGTATGCAAAAGTTTAAACGCAGCACCAGGCAAAGTAGATGTTTTGATGAAAATAAGTTAACACACCTCTACAGGATCAGACCTAAATATGGCATTTCCTGTCATTTTAAGTGCAGTTTCTATTTTTTTAATGTTGATATTTATTTAAAATAAAAATATGCTGTAACTTTTGCATGGGACAAGAAAAGTACACCATATGTCCTTACTAAACATATGGCAAAGTGCATTGTACGTGAATTCATGTCATTCTTTCTCTTGTTACCAGGGTTGGGAACTCTGCCTAGGACCACCAGTCAGTGTAGTACCCTGCGCTACCAGAGGGGGGCGTACTCAATGCCTTCGCACACTGACACTTATCGCTCCAGCCTTTACCGCACAGCAGAGTCCAACTATGGAAGACACGCGGTTGCCATGGACAATAACATTGGTGCCACACGATCTCCTTCCATAGACAGCATCCACAAAGATCCTCGGTAAACCATCTAACCTTAAACACATACGTACAATTCTTTTTACTTTAAGTACTATATGAGCACAGCAGTCTTCATCCTGACTTTCATAACATTTTTTATATTATTACTTATATTATTATTAATAAGAAGAATGTTCTGCTAATAAATTTGAGTGTATGTTGCTTGTGTGCACATGAAGGGAGTTTGCATGGAGAGATCCTGAGCTGCCAGAGGTCATCCGCATGCTGCAGCACCACTTCCCCTCAGTGCAAGCCAACGCTGCAGCTTATGTTCAGCACCTCTGCTACAGAGACAACCGCATCAAGGCTGAGGTATACACACCCTACATTCACATACTGGTGGATTAGGATTATAGGTTATGCTGGTTGAACTAATAAAGGCACATGAAGTGAAACACGTGATTTGCTGACATATACCGAGATATACATACACATACATATTAAAGGCACGTACACAAACTCATATATGTGTGCAAAATAAACATGCACACTTATACAAGTACATGTCCTGTCTGGTGCATCAGGTGTGCAGGCTGGGAGGCATCCAACACCTAGTAGACCTGCTGGACCACAAAACTCTGGAAGTACAACGCAGTGCGTGTGGAGCCCTCAGGAACCTGGTGTTTGGCAAAGCCACTGACGACAACAAGGTGTGTGTTAGGAACGCTGGAGGTATCCCAGCTCTGCTTCGCCTGCTGAGGAAGACCACAGAAACTGAAGTGCGGGAGCTTGTCACCGGTGAGTGTGCATAGGTTTTTAAGTATTACTGTGTGTGTGTGTGTGTGTGTGTGTGT
The DNA here is from genome assembly GCA_021613375.1 of Megaleporinus macrocephalus. NCBI lineage: Eukaryota > Metazoa > Chordata > Actinopteri > Characiformes > Anostomidae > Megaleporinus > Megaleporinus macrocephalus. Next base: position 46,203,856 of record CM038704.1, on the reverse strand, counting down.
GTGTGTGTGTGTGTGTGTGTGTGTGTGTGTGTGTTTACTTTTAGCATGTTTTCAGGAGCCCTGCTCAGATTGGATTAGTTTCTAGTGTGCGGTATCTTCTACAAATGCAGGTGTTCACCCTGTGGGATCTTTTTTTTATTTTGTTATCCTCTTTTTGATTTCTACTATCCAAACCAAGTAAACAATTAAATAACTTCTCCAAAGCATCATAAAGTGTAAGAAAACAAATAAGTGGTCAAACGCTTTTTTCCAACAACAGCGTCCTGGAAAATCTTACAAACACGACTAAAATTAGACCACCAGTGAGCTTGGGCCATAGATTTCTCAGCGGTGTACCTAGAAAAGAGAAATTTCCCTAAGGCCCCATGTAAACTTAATCCAGTCCAAATTGGGCTAATATCTGTTTTAGCATCAAACCTAGAGGAAAAACAGGCAAACCTACAACATCAGGGCCAACAGGGTAGGGTAGGACAAAAGGTTTAATTTCTTGACAAAGATTGAGGTTAGGCCTTGGGGTTAGGTTTAGTCCTATAAAATTCTGTGTATAAAATACATATAACTACTTACATATAGATTGCCTTTCCAAAAAAACGATCTAATGTTTTGTCAGACCTCCTTTATCTTTGGTTATAGTGTGCGTTCTCCTTGCAATTGTTTTGACAACCTTATGCAACGTGACAACATTTATTGCTGTTTAGAGTCATTACTTATAACAACAGGAGACTCAAAACTCTCTATAAAGTCTTCTCCAGTACATCCCATAGACTTTCAGTGTGGTTAAGGTTAGGACTCCCCTAAGGTGATGCACCCACCCCTCTGCAATCTGGACTCACAGACCACAAGTCCTTTTTCTTTTGCTTCAAAGTCCAATGTTGTTTTCTTTTCTTTATGCAGGCAAATACAGGATACGCCTTCTGACATGGTAGTTTAACAAATGCGAACCTATTCACTGCATCAGTTAAAATAATCTGAACATATTAATCACTGCAGTAATGAATCAATTTAAAGGATCTTAAATAATTGCTTATTAAAGTGGCCATGCAGTGTATAAGACATATTTGACTTTATTATCACATAGGTAAGTCATTTTAAGGGTCTCCGTATCTAATTTCCTATTAATTCCTCCTCTTCTTGCTGTCTCTCAGTTTCTCTCTCATGCATTCTGCCTGTTTCTCTCGTTCTCTCTTTCTCTCCCTCTCTCTCTACACATAGAAAAGCACTTATCTGAGTCTCTGCTCTGATTAATGAGGAGAGGCAAGCTGTTTCAATGGAAGCTGAGCTGACTAATCTAGCCACATATACACACACATACTTGCACTGCACACACATATATACAAGCACACTGAATGACGAAAGCTTCAGTGCTTATGCTGGCAAGCAGAGATCCCTCAGCATCTTCTCCTTCTTCTCTGGCTCCTTATCTCCATCAGTGTGCACATAAAGAAACACATGTTGCATGGTGACTGAGGCAATTACAGGGGATGCTTTTTACTCAGTTAGCTACAAGCAGCAGCAAGTATGCAGATAATGTGTTTGTTGTGGGATGCTGTGTGTACAGTAAACTGTCTGTTTCTGATAACTGGCTATAAACCCTGTTGTAATTAAAATAGTGCACTGGATATCGTGTTGTATTTACTATCGTGTAGCGGATGGCTGCTTTTACTGAAACTATATATTTCCTCCTGCGCAGGTGTGCTGTGGAACTTGTCGTCGTGTGACTCAGTGAAGATGACAATCGTGCGGGACGCTCTTGGCCCCCTCACCAACACAGTGATTATTCCCCATTCGGGATGGGGAGCGGCCCCCCAACGAGAAGACCACAAACTAAAACTGCACTCGTCTCTAGTGCTGAGGAACACAACTGGATGCCTCAGGTACTGTTCACAAGCGTGGGTGTTGTTTCCTGAATTTGAAATAGAATGGATCAAAAAACAATCAATGGTTCGCTCCAGACAGAACAAGTATTTTAACGGTTCTTGCATCCCAAACCTAACATAACCCACAGCCCCGAGTTTAGAACAAAGAAGAGTTAATTCCATTTCTTTTACAAAGGCTGTGTGTAAGCCTAATATAATAAAATAGAAAGTTTGGAAAGCTAATGGACCCATCAGCTGTATTGACTGTGGCCCTTTAATTGGTAAGGACACAAACTAATTTTAAAGAGTTCAGTTTGTGAATTTTGAGTTTGTGTGAAGTTTTTCCAATTAAATAAAATGATGCTGGTAAACGATTAATAGTAAAATAAGACAAAATGCAGTGATAATCAGTAATAATGTTTTAAAAACATTAACATGCTAACTGGCTAAATCATGACACAATGCGTGCACAGTAAAGAGCGAGTATACAGAAAAGCTCAGAAGATACTAAAAAGCCATTGTCTACTTATAAGTTGCAATTACTTTATGTACCTATAGCCGAAACACAACACTCTCAGATCCTAAAAGTTTTGAAAATTTGGAGATAACTCATAAATATGTTGGTAGTAGACTACACAGAATTAAAAAGGAAACATTTTAAACCCATAGCAGTGACACTAAAGTGTTAAAAAGCCCCAGCAGCACTGATCCACTCACACCAGCACAACATTTACTAATTCACCACCACCACAGCAGTGCTGAGAATGATCCACCACTCAAATAATACTTGCTGGGGGCCCTGACCATTAAAGAACAGAGTAACAAACTATATATATATATATATATATATATATATATATATATATATATATATATATATATATATATATATATATAATTAAAGACTGTGTGTGTGTGTGTGTGTGTATATATATATATATATATATATATATATATATATATATATATATATATATATATATATATATACACACACACACACACGGGGTGTATGCTCATTTGTTTGAATATGTGTATGTGAATATGTGTATTTCAGAAACCTAAGCTCTGCTGGTGAAGAAGCCCGGAGGCAGATGCGCTGCTGTGAGGGGCTAATTGACTCTCTGCTGTACATCATCAAAACCTGTATCAACACTTCCGACTTTGATAGCAAGGTGAGCGACACATTTCTTGGCTAATTAGTATTTTGTATCGTGACACTTTTTGGTTAATGCACAGCAGCAATCGCATGCATGCTAGCAGCTGGTGGTTGGCTGACAAGGAAGCACAGCATCCCACGCCATCCTCTCTCAATCTCTCCCACACTTCTTCTGGTGCCAGAAAAGAGCATTTCGCTTTTGTGGCCGACCACAAAATTATACTGCATTTTTTTCTGTGCAAGTCTAAGAGCGCCACCTTCTGGGGATTCCCAGACCCTTACAGGTTTTTGACTTTTAGGGTTGTTTACAGTTCTTTTATCCTGCTGTAGTTTTATGAAGCGGTTTTCTTTTTCTATTCTTGCTAAGAAGAGAGACGGTGACCTCAGTTTATTTTATTTTTTTTCAGATTGTGGAAAACTGTGTGTGCACTTTGAGAAACCTCTCATATCGTCTTGAGCTGGAGATGCCCCCCTCTCGACTGATGGGCAACCAAGATTTGGACACACTCCTGGGCAATGACCCCTCCAGTAAGCAGGTTGACTACAGCTGCTGGGGCTTGAGGAAGAAGAAGAAAAAAAGATCCTGGCAGGACCAGCAGGTAAGCCTTATTTTTGTATTTTATTTTTTTATCTACCTTCAGATGCTAGACGTTCCTAGGAACATAATAGGCAACATTTTTTTTATTTTCTGTTTACCTGATGTTTGCACTTTGCAGGATAATATAATGCACTGTTAGACTCATGCAGTCCTAACTCTATGGTCGGTATAATTTCTTTGCACAGTGGGACGGAGTCGGGCCTATCCCAGGGTTCTCTGGCAGCCCAAAGGGGGCGGAGATGCTGTGGCACCCATCAGTGGTTAAGCCTTACCTCACCCTGCTGGCAGAGAGTTCCAATCCAGCCACATTGGAGGGAGCAGCTGGGTCCCTGCAGAACCTCTCGGCTGGGAGCTGGAGGGTAGGCTACATGCAGTTCCACTGCTGTATGCTGACACATTACAGTCACTGTCCACAGTATAGAACTGAATTATGTGAGTGGCTTAAGCTTCACAGACTCCGAATGAGCAGAAACTTTTCACAGCGGCACCTTTTAGGAGTTCACCCTCTTTCTTTCTCACTCTGTGCGAATGTGTGGTCAGTTTGCAGCTTACATCCGAGCGGCAGTGCGAAAAGAGAAGGGCTTGCCCATCCTGGTGGAGCTGCTAAGGATGGATAATGACAGGGTCGTCTGCTCAGTGGCAACTGCGCTACGTAACATGGCTCTGGATGCCAGGAACAAGGAGCTGATTGGTCAGTTTTTGTCACATATGTGTGGATGTCATTAGTTTTGTAAACATTAATGAATTAAAGGTACGGATAGAGCATGTGCTAATAAAATAACTTTAGTATTATTGTGAGGTTTTCATAACTATGCTCCTTGATAACTTTAGGAACTTTGTTGTGCCTGCAAGGGGCTCTGGGTACAATAGACCAGTTTTTATTGTTTCTATACTCCTGCAGGGAAGTACGCCATGCCAGACCTGGTGACTCGTCTCCCAGGACATGGGCCCTCGCTGCTGTCTGATGAGACAGTGGCAGCAGTTTGCTGCGCGTTGCATGAGGTCACCAGCAGGAACATGGAAAATGCCCGTGCGCTCGCCCAGGCAGGAGGTATCGACAAGCTGGTCTCCATAAGCCGAGGCCGCGGGGAGAGGTAAGGCGGTCAAACAAGGGAAGTTAAAAGCTTGAAACTCTGCTAACCTGCCCTCATCCTTTCTCTTATCTCTCTGTAATGTAGGTATTCAATGAAAGTGGTCAAGGCTGCCGCACAGGTGCTGAACACTTTGTGGCAGTACAGAGATCTGCGCAACATCTATAAAAAGGCAAGTGATCCCCAAAGGTGATTCCAGATGCCTGCTTCTCATTGGCTTTGTCTTTAATTTCTTTGTTCTGTGCATCATCAGGACGGGTGGAATCAGAACCATTTTCTCACACCGGTGTCCACACTCGAGCGAGACCGGTACCGATCCCAACCCACCTTGCCAACAAGCAACTTACAGATGTCACCCGTCATCCAGTCAGGTGAGCCAGTGGTACCAGTGAAGGAAAAGTGTCTCAGGGAGAAACCACAGTGGTCAACTTTAGCACACTTTCTATTATATGTTTACTTCTTATTGTTTATGTCATTTGTCCACCACTATGCATTAATCATTAATGATTTCACTTATTGTATTTATCACCTTTAGGTGGTAGTGCCACTTCTTCTCCTGCTATGTTGGGAATAAGAGAACACCGGCTGAGTAAGCGGAGGGCTCAGTCTTCTATGCAACTTTATAACTATTATGGAGACGCCAACAGAAACAAAAATCTGTACACAGGTAAAGCTGGAGGTCTAACTGTGATGAGAATTGTGTAGCTGTAAATAGAATTTTACATTTACCTACTCTAGGGCCCTACGTAAATATGTAAATAAAGAGAACTCTCTGTTTAGTTCCGTAGGAATTCATGTGGAACTGTTCTGATCTCTTCAATTAAGTGATAAGTGTTTCCCTGTAAATGTAAATGTTTACCCTGTTAGTTGTTGGCAGTTAACAAAACTGACTAACTGACTAACACAGAAAGGCTAAGCCTCAACAAGAGCATGGCCAATCGGTTTCTTGGACTTCTAGACATGGATATTTATGGCATCACTGGAAGTTGAACTTGCATCTCAGTGATAGAATGCAGTATTCCTAGACAAGTTTGCTCTTTTGAAGTTCTACAACTCCAGGCTTTCGAGAAGCGCTGACTGAAATATATAGTTGCTATTTTTTATCATGGAGTAATATCACCGCTCTACAGAGTTTGTAATGAGTCTGTACTTTACAATGCTTTCTGTTAGTAAATTCTTTGTTGGAACTAGTGGCCGTGGCAGTTTCAGGCTATTCCCATGGAAGGCTATTCAATGATAGGACGTGCTGCCAAGGCAGCTTCCTTTATCACTGTTCTTTTCACATTATTTGCTGCAGAGATGAAGCCAATCCACTAACACGTTTAATCTTTAATAAAAGCAATTCTCCACCCTCTGTGGTATCAAGCTCACATTGGCTGAAATCTTGTAAATCATGTCTACACTTGCAGAGTACAATGTTGTGCAAAGACTGTGCAACATGAATATAAAAAACAAAGACTGAGATAGGAAGCTTTGATACAAACAATGTCAGTCCACTATGGTGTGTGTTAGACTTTGTGTTGGTGGTGAGAGGTTCCTGAAATGTAAGCAGATTTATTTTGTGTGTTGTAGGGTCAGGAAAGCATTCTGCCTATTTCATAAGCTCCTATCCCTCTCCTTCACTCGAGGAACCTCAGAGGCCACAGGTGAGACTCGTCCAGACACAAGCTCTATAATAAACTGTAGCCATGCAGCAGTGCAGTCTGTTATTGGACACTGATGCAATTTCTTTGGCGTGTTATAAAACGTGCAGAGCAGTGTTCCTCAAGATTTTAAGTACATATAACGGAAGTATGTCACCGAAGCTCTGTTTAAGCTGGATTAGTTTGAACTGTAATTCAGGTGATTACTGATGAGATGTGCAATCCTAATCCAGTACGAACCAGCAGTGTTGTAGACCTACAACCTTATCCCAGCAGTCAATCGTATACATGTTTTTAGCAACTGTTTAAATAAAACAGCATTTAACAGTCTTGATTTTTATAACAACATACATTTTAATACTTAAATGATCCAATATGTGCTTTCCAAATATCCACATTCCAATATACAACACTCATATGATTTGTTAAAACACTTGTTTATATAATACCAGCAGTGTTGATATAAGCCTCACTTTCAAAGACGTTTAGCCCTGTGCCTAATCCTGTAGAGGTTGTATTCAGAGAGTACTAAGCAGCCTCATAATCCATCTCTTTTTTTTTTTTGGTTGGGTTGTTATTTTCTTTTTTGCCCATATATGCTTGTATCCCTTTCTCTTAGCAGCACAGCCAACTGTATTACTCAGATGAGCCAAATCACAGGGCCTACGACACTTACGGAATGTATCTGGCGTCTCCGATGGGCTACGATGACCCTTACCTGGACGAGCCGCTTCAGTATCCGGTGGTGAGCGAGAGACAGGCACTCAAGCGCAACACCAACTACGTGGACTTCTACTCTACCACACGCAGGCCTTCCTACCGAGCTCAGGCCTACCCCGCCTCTCCAGACTCTTGGGTGTAGGCACAAGCGTGGGTGTGTGTTTGTGAATGAGTATATGCAAGTGTCTGTCTGTGTGTCTTTCAGGCCCCGTCCACATCATACAGATGTTTTTGAAACTTCTTCCTCTGCATTTTGGGCTCTCGTTTATTTGAAACCCGAGCCATAGGGAAATAATCTCACAGCCAAATTTTTGTTTGAAATAAGACATCATGACTTCAGCTTGCACATGATCGTAGGGTATTGTGTTTAGGATGAGGACTATCTGACTCGGATGGTGGTTGCTTCTGCATTGTTGGTGATAATAGGGTTTATGTGTTTGCTGTTAGCCCTGTCGCCTCACAGCAAGACGATCCGGGTTGGATTCCCGGTCCGGTCCGTTCTGTGTGGAGTGTGCATGTTCTCCCCGTGCTTGAGTGGGTTCCTCCGGGTACTCCGGTTTCCTCCCACAGTCCAAACACATGCATGTTAGGTTGATTGGTTACTCTAAATTACTGTAGGTGTGAGTGTGTGAGTGGGTGTTGGCCATGCGATGGACTGGCGAACTGTCCATGGTGTACCCCACCTTCGCCCAATGATGCTGGGATTGGCTCCAGCCCCCCTGTGACCCCGACTAGCGGGATTAAGCATCAGATAATGGATGGATTATGTGTTTACTTAAATTAGCTTCACTTTAACATTACATCGTCAGTTAGCATATGAACATCCGTTTGTTTTCTAACGGCCCATATCTTACAATTTCCTGGTATTTTTCTTTTCTTTGGGATCCATTTCTAAAATTTGGCTTTGTGCACCACAAATGGTCATACTTAATTTTTACATGACCATGTCCATCCAGTCTTTATCACGTAGAACTTGCGTGCTGTTTTTTATTGTGCCTTTAAGACTAATCTAAGATAAATAATCTCTGTTCTAATTGGCCATTCTGTACTGTATACTAGCCCTTAGAGCTAAAACACTCTGAGTAGGTGGAGTTAACCTGCTGTAGGCTAAATGAGTGGATATATTTAAACAAGTTGTTTATTGTGACATCACAGAAACTACTTCTAACTGTTTACAAAATGAGCTATATAAAAGTAAGGGATATTCCAGAATCTGGGCCCTTCAAGGCTTTCAGATATTGCGTTGGCTCATCTGATGCTTGAGTACCTGTTGGCACACATTGTGTGGTTGGCGGTATCATCGGGTTGCGAATTTGATCCCACTGCCATCCGTGGCCCGGAGTCAAAGACAGTATAATTGGCCTCGCTCTCTCTACGTGGGTGGGAGCGTAATTGGCCTCGCTCTCTCTGGGTGGGTAGGATGGTCCTCTTCTCCTCCCATCACTCAGGGCCATGTTGGCCAACACAGGCGTCTGTTGGCTAATGTAACAGAGTCTGAACAAAAAGATGGAGTGGCTGGCCTGATATAAAGAGCTTCATATGAAGGAAGCTTATGCTAGTCTTCACAATCCCAGCTTTGATAGGGGGTGATGATAAGGGGATGGTGTGATTTGGGGAGACCTAACAAGCTGGTGGAATTGGAAAAAAGGTGCAAATACATACCTTTCCTAAGCTACACATTTGGACCTTAAGACCATTGCTGTACCTTTTCAGGCTATATTTGCATTGTTTGTACCTTTTTTAGACACTGTCTATTAGGGCTGTGTATTGGCAAGAACCTGGCAATACGATTCATATTGTGATACGGCGGTCACGATTCAATATATTGTGATACACTGATATAAGTGATAAATAGCGATTTATCATATCCTACTATTAAAACACACCACTATATGAACTGGTTTGCCAACGCTTACAATAGCACGGCGCCCTTGTGCTGCTTGTTAATGTTGGAGTGGCGCTGAAAATGGATTACAACACTGCCATCTAGTGGTTCGTGGTTTAAACACAACACACAAACATTCACTCTCTGTATTTTTGAGAATCAATACAGTATTACGAAACATAATATCCTGATATTCAATATTTTCTTAATGCTTTTCAAAGCATTTTTGCATCTTCATGTATACAGATAAAAAAACCACTTTGTTTAGTTTGTCTGTTTTCCTGGAAAGAAGAACCGTATTTTGCTAAATATCTAGGTATGTGTGGACGAGGCCTCAGCGTGGAAGTGTCTGTGCGTGCATGGTTGCGGACTATTGCAGGGTGAAGGCCTACTCGAGGAACCGTTGGGTTACATGTATCTACCTATCTATATGCTCTTGTGAGAAACCGGCGGAGAAGTTGTCACTGTAAATCTGTGTGTTGCTGTTGGAGTGATAGGTTCGTTCTCAGCTGACAGACTGTGCCTCTGCCTTCTGCAGTGTGTGTCAGGCTGATATAAGCTACTATGATATAGCCTGTGGTGAACTCTTGTTTGTGTGAGCGTACGAGTGAGCGTGAGCATGTGCGCATGAGCGTGGCGTGTGCGTGTGTGCGAGTAAATGACTGATTGTGTGTGCCATCGAAGTAACTTGAATCGAAGTCTTACTTTCATCTGAGATTGAAAGAAGGATATGAAATAGTCATATTTATGTGAGCCAAAGAAGGATATAAACTACTCATAGTTATGTTTTTATTTCTGTTTCTGCTGTTTTTTTAAGAGTGTGTCTTTGGACATCTATGCTACACCTTTAAAGGATCGGACCAGGTTCTGTTGTACATTGTTTTTTTTCATACGTTTTTTTAAATCGCATGTTGGGAAAAAAAAGAGACCCCAGTCATTAAAACCAGTTTAAACGGTATAGCTAAACTGTATGTTGGACGCAGTTTTGATGAAGATCACATATCTGTGGAAGACAAAAGCTCTAATAATGTACTGTGCAATGGAAACAATACGTCCCCTTGTCCAGTCTCATTGATGTACTTATTGTTAAGATTAGTGTGTGCCACGGAGTCGTGTACAAATCTGTCAGTTTATTGTAAAAACGTGTGGTATGTGCAGCGCAGCACAAGACCTGTGCCATGTTACATAGCTATGTAGAGCAGTATGAATATATTAGAGACTTTATGGAGCCATCGGGTATAATAACATTGTCAGAAATAAAGATGAACATTTGTTTTTGTATGTATGGTGTGGTAATTTGTTCCACCAATAGCAATACAGCTCTCGTCTTATTTATTTATTTATTTTCCTCTCTCTTCTAAAGGGCAAACCACGAGGTGGAAGCCAGTGATGTGGCAGAAATTTGGGTTGGTCAATCAATTTTTTTTTTAGAACCCCACATGTTCTCAGCGACAGAAACATTTAAGTACATACGTATTGTTTGTAATTAATCAACCTTTATTTTCCCTCGGTAATACATTGAGGTAACCCTCATTTACAATGCATCCGAGCATTTACAGCTTAAAGGGACTGAAAATACATAAAAATTAGAATCAATATTTAATCAAAAAAGCTAAAATAAAGAACTTAATGAATAAAACATAATTCAATTAGAAGAATATTAGAAAAACAGGCAAACAATATAAGAATTTAATTAAGAAATAAATCATTCAAACTAAAAGTTTAAGTGGACAAGCTAAAAATATAAAACAATGAAATAAAAAAATAAAAAATAAAGTAAATTAAATACAAATAAATTAAATATAAATAAAAATATAAATAAAAGTAAATGATGAAAATAAAACAAAATGTAAAACTGAAATTGGATAGATCAAATGTTAAAAAAGTTAAGAGTGAAAAGAAAAACTCAATTATAACAAGTACAGGCTGTCTGAAGGTGGTTAGAAATTAAACGTTTATAATGATTCAGTGACACCAGCGAGCTGAGTTTTAGAGTTTCTTGCGGTGAAGTCCAGCTCACTGGTGCACTGTAGCTAAAAGCAGATTTTCCCAGCTCAGTAAAAACTCTAGAAACCTGACAGGTAATCCAATCAGCAGAGCGAGTCTGATAATTACAGCTGTTTAAATAAATTAAGGAAGAAATATAAGATGGCATATGGCCGGAGAGCGAGTTATTAATGAATGCAAGCCAGTGTGATTCCCGTGGAGCTGCTAGTGAGGGCCAGCCTACTTTTTGGTACAATCTGCAATGGTTAGTGCTGTAAGTGTCACCAGTAATGAACCTTAGAGCAGAATGATAGACTGAATCCAGCGGTTTCAGGGCACTGGCAGACGCCTGTCTATAAATGTAAAAGACGTTAACATATATTTGAGCTGCTGCTGCCACTGTTTTCCATTTTTAACAACGCTAACTGAATAAAACTTGGCAAGGGTGTAGATTTGCTCTTGACATTGGTGGGGACCTATGAATGTTTTTTGTTGTTGTTGTTTTCTCTTTGCTCTGTGATAAAAGGCTGAAGGACTGATATACTACATCTGCTTTTCTGAGAAACAATTTATGATTGAATTCATGAATAATAAAAGGTTAACTTAATGTTAAACTAATGACTGACAAAGAACTAGTTCAGACTTCTGTTTACTTCAGCCATAGTGCAAATGGAACAGGTCTCATACATCAGCAATAGTAAAAGTAGATGGAGCACTCCATCTCCACAAAACCAACAACGCAACAATCACAGAACAAACTATTTCTCCCAATGTGTCAATCAAAGTACAAGACATCTTCATCCAGATAGCGTCGCCACTTTCAAACCAATAAAAATCTAAAGACTTATTAACTTTACTTCAGCCATAGTGCCATTGAAACAGGTCTCTGAGAGAGAGTTTCAACCAGAGTTAGACCTGCTGCTCTGGGAGACAGTAAGACAACTGACAGTTGAGTCTTGCACAGTGAAGGTGCGTCCGAAATCGACTACTAGTCAGTAGGTACTAGATTAGAGTCAGTACGTGCTGCTCGAGCGTCAGACTAGTAGTTCATTTCAGTAGGTGAGTTTTAGTACCACACAAGCTCAAACGTACTACGTCCACCATATTACCAGCGTCCTGTGACGCAAGACGTCAGACCATCACAGTAAAAGTCCTGCTATTCATTAAAAGCTCGTTTACTGACAGATTTAGATCTTTTAGTGACTCTGATCTGTGTTTTTGTCTGATTATGTATCAGACGGTGTGGAGCTGTAGATCAGAGAAGATGAAACGGGAGGAATGTAATCATTGTTTATCTCAGCAGTAGCGCTAACTTCTGTAGCGGCAGTTCACTAGCAGTAGCTACGTACACACAGCCGACGTTCAGCTTTCACCGTTTATTTACTTCACTTTGAATTCATCCACGACTCCAGGTGAATCATGGGATACACAGTGTGCTGTGTTCACCAACATAAAAATGGCTGCTGATCCAGGAGGTCATCGGGTACCGTCCACCTACTACTCAATACCTACTGAGTATTCGGACATACTAGCCACACTCGCCTGCTGATTTACTACTGAGTATTCAGACATACTAGCCGCGCTCACCTACTGATTTACTACTGAGTATTCAGACATACTAGCCGCGCTCACCTACTGATTTCACTACTGAGTATTCAGACATACTAGCCGCGCTCGCCTACTGATTTCACTACTGAGTATTCAGACATACTAGCCGCGCTCACCTACTGATTTACTACTGAGTATTCAGACATACTAGCCGCGCTCACCTACTGATTTCACTACTGAGTATTCAGACATACTAGCCGCGCTCGCCTACTGATTTACTACTGAGTATTCAGACATACTAGCCGCGCTCGCCTACTGATTTACTACTGAGTATTCAGACATACTAGCCGCGCTCACCTACTGATTTCACTACTGAATATTCAGACATACTAGCCACGCTCGCCTGCTGATTTACTACTGAGTATTCAGACATACTAGCCGCGCTCGCCTACTGATTTACTACTGAGTATTCAGACATACTAGCCGCGCTCGCCTACTGATTTACTACTGAGTATTCAGACATACTAGCCGCGCTCGCCTACTGATTTCACTACTGAGTATTCAGACATACTAGCCGCACTCGCCTACTGATTTCACTACTGAGTATTCAGACATACTAGCCGCGCTCACCTACTGATTTCACTACTGAGTATTCAGACATACTAGCCGCGCTCACCTACTGATTTCACTACTGAATATTCAGACATACTAGCCGCGCTCACCTACTGATTTCACTACTGAATATTCAGACATACTAGCCGCGCTTACCTACTGATTTCACTACTGAGTATTCAGACATACTAGCTGCGCTCGCCTACTGATTTACTACTGAGTATTCAGACATACTAGCCGCGCTCACCTACTGATTTCACTACTGAATATTCAGACATACTAACCGCGCTCGCCTACTGATTTACTACTGAGTATTCAGACATACTAACCGCGCTCACCTACTGATTTCACTACTGAATATTCAGACATACTAGCCGCGCTTACCTACTGATTTCACTACTGAGTATTCAGACATACTAGCCGCGCTCGCCTACTGATTTACTACTGAGTATTCAGACATACTAGCCGCGCTCGCCTACTGATTTACTACTGAGTATTCAGACATACTAGCCGCGCTCACCTACTGATTTCACTACTGAATATTCAGACATACTAGCCGCGCTCGCCTACTGATTTCACTACTGAATATTCAGACATACTAGCCGCGCTCGCCTACTGATTTACTACTGAGTATTCAGACATACTAGCTGCGCTTACCTACTGATTTCACTACTGAGTATTCAGACATACTAGCCGCGCTCGCCTACTGATTTCACTACTGAGTATTCAGACATACTAGCCGCGCTCACCTACTGATTTCACTACTGAGTATTCAGACATACTAGCCACGCTCGCCTACTGATTTCACTACTGAGTATTCAGACATACTAGCCGCACTCGCCTACTGATTTCACTACTGAGTATTCAGACATACTAGCCACGCTCGCCTACTGATTTCACTACTGAGTATTCAGACATACTAGCCGCGCTCACCTACTGATTTCACTACTGAGTATTCAGACATACTAGCCACGCTCGCCTACTGATTTCACTACTGAGTATTCAGACATACTAGCCGCACTCGCCTACTGATTTCACTACTGAGTATTCAGACATACTAGCCGCGCTCACCTACTGATTTCACTACTGAATATTCAGACATACTAGCCGCGCTCGCCTACTGATTTACTACTGAGTATTCAGACATACTAGCCGCGCTCACACTGGCCGTATGTGTTACAGGGAAGTAGGACTCCAGTAGAGAACATGATTTAACCCTTTCTGCACCTCTAGGTTAAAGAGATTGACAGATCAGGTTTTCTTTGGAGGGGATCAAATTATTGGTGGGGACAGTTCAATAATCTCTGGATATTGGTGGGGACACGTCACTTCCGTCTATGATAATTCTACACCCATGAAACTTTAGGTGCGTCCGAAATCTCCTACTAGTCAGTAGGTACTAGATTAGAGTCAGTACGTGCTGCTCGAGCGTCAGACTAGTAGTTAATTTCAGTAGGTGAGTTTTAGTACCACACAAGCTCAGACGTACTACGTCCACCATATTACCAGCGTCCTGTGACGCAAGACGTCAGACCATCACAGTAAAAGTCCTGCTATTCATTTAAAAGCTCGTTTACTGACAGATTTAGATCTTTTAGTGACTCTGATCTGTGTTTTTATCTGATTATGTATCAGACGGTGTGGAGCTGTAGATCAGAGAAGATGAAACGGGAGGAATGTAATCATTGTTTATCTCAGCAGTAGCGCTAACTTCTGTAGCAGCAGTTCACTAGCAGTAGCTACGTACACACAGCCGACGTTCAGCTTTCACCGTTTTTTTCAATAGTTCAGTAATCTCTGGATATTGGTGGGGACACGTCATTTCTGTCCATGCTAACTCTACGTCCATAAAACTTGGTTAATAAGCTGCTCATATTCTTAGTGGGTGTGTCTCAAACCCTAGTGAGTGTCTAAGTAGGCTGTCTAGGTAGCAGCTGTGTAAGTAGCAGTGTTCTCTCCTCATCTTCCCTCATAAAACAGATTATGAACTCTGATGAACTCTGATGAAATCAAAAGAGAGAAAACACAATAACACATCAACTCCATAAATTCCAAGCTGAGTACCTGGAGAGACAATGTCCCATAAATATAGACGGAAAACAAACGAACAAACGGGAACAATGGTATAGGACAGATTTACAAACAAAGCGCGGGAGATGGAGATAATAAGGGGGCGGAGCTAGGGAAGAACAGGGCTCTCAATGCTTTCAATGTACACTATGTTCACACGATCCTCGGACTGTGTAGGGAATAGTGTTTTCCTCTCAGGCGTCGTCCGGCTTTCCCTCTGTTTGAACCTCAGCCTCAGTCCAGCCTGAAGAATTTCCTCTAATGTTCCAGCAAGTGCCACACAGAGGCAGTACAGGGTAAAACACAGGGGTTCGTGTGTTCTTACCCTGAACGTGTGCTGAGAAGGTGCAGAGAGGCTTCAGGCTTTATTTCCACTTTAATACAAATTCATGTTTCTGAATTTTTTTTTAAGTTAAACGTATCACAGTGTGTGTGTTCACACGTGTTTAGCTCTTTGGCCTGAAATGATATTAAAACATTCACCTTTTATTTGTGAAAGTAAAAGTGCTGATGTTTTGGTTATTGAGGTTTATTTGGGTTGGGATTACGGAAAATATAGATTTAAATCAACAGATTAAATTTAAAGTTGCTTTAATATTTCACAAGAGTTTCCAGACACATTCATATATTATATTTCAGTTCAGGTCATTCAGTAGTTCAAGTTGTGTAAATGATTTAGATATGACAACACCTTTAACTTTTAATTTCATACAGTAAACATAAAATCAACATTTTCCAATATTCCAAACTGTAGAGGAATATTATTTTCTTTACTAGTCCAGGAAGAAGAGGAAGGAGTTCTACCATCCCAGGTGGATCTAAACTGTGCACAGGTTTCATACTTGTGGTATATGAGGTAACGTCTCACACAGCAGTTTTCTCCGGAAACTCAACATTGTTCTCATGTTTTCTGATGATCTGTACAAAAATGTGCAAACAGAAAAGGAAAGACCCTAAAATGAAACCTTGTGGGACTCCACAGAACGTGTAACTGTATATGAATCATTACCTCTTAAGACTAAAAACCTATATGCTATACGTGATTTAATTGTTCTAAAACTGCACTTGAGATGCCTACGAAAGATTTGATTTGATTTGAGAGAGAGAGAGAGAGAGAGAGAGAGAGAAAGAGAGAGAGAGAGAGAGAGAGAGAGAGAAAGGGGTCCTGTATATCAGATCACACTTTAGAGAAGAAAAGTCTAATAAACAAAGAAAGTGACTAATGAGTCTTTGTGGTCAGTGATGTGTATGTTTGTGTGTATGTGTGTGTGAGTGTGTTTGTGTGTGTGAGTATGTGTGTGTGTGTGTGTGTGTGTGTGTGAGAGAGTGTTTGTGTGTGAGTATGTGTGTGTTTGTATGTGTGTGTGTGTGTTTGTGTGTATGTGTGTGTGTGTGTTTGTGTGTGTGTTTGTTTGTATGTGTGTGTGAGTGTGTTTGTGTGTGTGAGTATGTGTGTGTGTGTGTGTATGTGTGTGTGAGTGTGTTTGTGTGTGTGTTTGTGTGTGTTTGTGTGTATGTGTGTGTGTTTGTGTGTGTGAGTATGTGAGTGTTTGTATATGTGTGAGTGTGTGTGTGTGTATGTGAGTGTGTGTGTGTGTGTGAATGTGTGTGTGAGTATGTAAGTGTTTGTATATGTGTGAGTGTGTGTGTGTGTGTGTGAGTATGTGAGTGTTTGTGTGTGTGTGTGTGAGTGTGTTTGTGTGTGTGTTTGTGTATGTGAGTGTTTGTGTGTGTGTGAGTATGTGTGTGTGTGTGTGAGTGTGTTTGTGTGTATGAATGTGTGTGCGGTCTGTACGTGGTAGGTCGTTTCGCTCTGACGTATTTGGAGGTGTGTCGCTGGCTGTCGCACGAGCACCTCTCCCCCTCGTAATGACCTCAGTGAGCGCGCGAGGGAGGGAGGAGTTCGGCGAGGCTCGCGCAGAGGACCGTTACCTCCGCTCATTCATGTGGAGACCGAGAGAAACGGAGTCAGAGTCAGAACCAGCTCCGGAGTCTCAGCTCGACGGAAACCAGGTGAGTCGCTTTTACTGACTCGTTGCTGCTGGAGCGGCTCAGCTGAACATCAAACACAACTTCTGTCTGACCGTCTCTGAGTTGCTAACGGTGACAAACACGAGTCCACGTTCATGCTGTGAGCTGGCGTCTCAGTAGAAGTTGTTCTGTGTTGAGGTTATGTCTGTTTTAAAGCCGCTGAGTAGCTTCACCTGTGTGTGTGTGTGTGTGTGTGTGTGTGTGTGTGTGTGAGAGTATGGGGGGCTGTGTGAGAACTTTGTCTGACCACTGTGAGGTGTAAGGGGGTCTGTGTGGGTCTGAGTGTCAGCAGTTAACACACTGAGATGACTGGGGAAGGTCTGTGAGGTTCTCTCAGTGGTGGTGCTGAGTCTCTGAGAGCAGGTCAGAAGTTCAGCTGTAGTTCTCATGGTCCAGAAGCAGCTGTCAATAATAAACAGGTGTAGTCCCCACACACCCCTCCCCAATAACCCCCCCACCAAACACTCAACCCACACACTGTCCACACACACCTTAACTACACTCACACGGTCTCTGTCTGGCTTCAAGTAAATATCTGTCATACCTGAAGGTCCTGAAAGGGTTTATTATGGTTTTCATTAAATATATAAAGATCCTGTTCTTCAGTGGTCAGGACACCAACGGAGCAGGTGGTGGCTCTTTCTCAGCACTGCAGTGACACTGCTGTGGTGGTGGTGTGTTAGTGTGTGTTGTGCTGGTGTGAGTGGATCAGACACAGCAGTGCTGCTGGAGTTTTTTTATTCCACTCTTGCTGGTCCACCTTGTAGATGTAAAGTCTGAGATTTTTTATTAGTGGTCACAGGCTGCTGCCCACAGTCGGCTGGATGTTGCTGGTTGGTGGACTATTCTCAGTCCAGCGGTGACACTGAGGTGTTTAAACACTCCAGCAGCACTGCTGTGTCTGATCCACTCACACCAGCACAGCACACGCTAACACACCACCACCATGTCAGTGTCATTGCAGTGCTGAGAATCATCCACCACCCACATAATCCCTGCTCTGTGGTGGTCCTGTGGGGGTCCTGACCACTGAAGAACAGTGTGTAGGCCAACTGATGGTCTATAATCTATACGTCACTGCTGTCTGAACAAAACCCTGTACCCACAAATTTTGACATAATTTTAAAATACCTGTTGTCCTTTATGTTGTGCTGAATAATACAACAAATGTATATACAATGTTGTATACACACTAAAGAGGCCAGTTGGTGTATATTGATAGACATGAAGAAGTGTGCAAAAGTTTTAAGACACTTGGAGACATTATTATATTTAAAAATCTATTTTTTTCCTGACAGGAAGCTTTTATTTGCTTAGCAAAACACTTTATTTTATAAATATTTAAACAGTATTAATACAGTAAGTAGTGCTTTTACATTTGTCAGTGTGTTCATTTAACCCTTTCCAAGCTTCTCCTTGTGGAACCCAGTATTATTATCAGTTCTCATCTAATACCTGCTTTGACTGCTCAGTACTTCATTAAGCTAAATCAAGATTGCTGCTGAAGGAACTGAACACATTCATACAATGTCTGGGGCGTCCAGGAGAAATCTGGAACTACACTTCTTCAAACTGGAGCTCAAGATCTGATCTACTTCTCTCACAATAAGATATTCATGTTACTTTGTATTGTATTTATGATTATTTAAATCTGTTATAATCATATCTGGTGTTCTTACTGGCGAGAATACACTTATTGATAAAATAAAGGCTTTAAAACTAGTTTAGGTGCCTATATATATATATATATATATATATATATATATATATATATATATATATATATATATATATATATATATACACTACTGCTGAAAAGTTGTTGGGATCACAGTGAAATGTTCTTGTTTTCAATGGAGTATCTTCTTCCTTAACACAACAATGGACTGACGGGTCTCTAAAGAAAGTTGTTTCTTTCTGGTCATTGTGAGTCGATCAGCAAGCCATCAACTGCTGATCTTCAGATACTAAACTAACCTAGAATGTTGTTCCCTTTTATACTCACTTATTAGTAGAATGTTTTTCAGCTGTGCATCACAATTGAGTAAGAGTGTCCTAACAACCAATTAGTCCAATAACATCCTTAACTTGGATTGGCGGTCGTACCAGGAGATTTAGACAGAGGACTGAGAATTGCTGATAATAGGACTATATGCAAAATAAGCCTCTATACAAAAATAGACTTTAATACAAACATTTTTATTCTTTAAAAATCATCTGATACACACATTTATTGTGAAATGGACAGTATTGTTTGTGAATTGCATGAAAATTGCATGATATGAAATTCTAAAGTGATCCTAAACGTTTGAGCGGTAGTGTATATACACCTTGTGACATGTTTAAATCTGTGTCGGTGGGATGGACTAGATATATTCTAAGTGAAATCAAATATGCTTTAAAGATTCAAGGCTTTTTCAGCCAGTCAGGATGAGAGCTCAGACAGCTCTGCTGGGAAATACTGTACTATCCCACAGGAAGGAATAAACAATTTGACATCACATAGTTTAAGGTTGTACTATTTCATGCTAGATTTGGAGCAGTGGTTACACTTTTCGCCTCTGCAATATCCGATCCAGCATTTTCTGCTGAAATCAGCTCCACGCTGAGATCTATGCCCTCGTCCTGAAAAAAGGCAGCTGTCAGACCTCAGCCTGATTTAACACCTTTGGAAACTGAGAAAATGGCAACATGCATTCATAAATATTTCAGCTCTCTTTTAGAGCTGGCCGTGGAACATGTGCTTTTTTCAAATGTTTCCAGGATGTTTAACAAGGTTGAGTTCTTACTTGCAGTTTTAGTCTCTGCTGTACGTATGATGCTTGTTTTTGTGTTTAATTATGTAGATTTATTTCTATTGGAACAATGCACAATGATATACAGCAACAGAGAGCAGTAATGCTCTGTCTTACTACTACTACTATTACTACTACTAATACTAATAATAACAATGATATTTTTTATTTATATAGGACCTTTTATACATAAATGCAGCTTTATGTGCATCACAGAGTGCTTTAAAATACATTTATTTTCTAAATAATACTTATATTATATTATAAATCCCCAAACCAGAGAACAGTACAGTTATCATAATCATAAACACTAAGTATGATTATAAATAGGGATGCACCGATACCACTTTTTCCTTACCGATACCAATACCGATATCAGCTTTTCAGGTATCTGCCGATACCGAGTGCCGATACCAACTCTGACTTAAATGCTCGATATATGGCTATAAGTCCTGATATTTATAGTGTTCCACTTTTTATGTGTTGTATTTTGTGCTAGCTTGCTTCTTTGTGCTTGCTTGGATGATGTTGATGTGTTTTTTGATATGGTTTCGCTTTAATTTGCTTTAAATGCTTAATTTAATTTGATGTATTGAAGTCTTTGCTGGTCGTGCCACCCCTCAAAATGCTGGCATTAAAATTTTGCAGCGGGCATTTTTGCTGCTGCCTGTCTCAACCGAGAAATACTCCCACACCGCGGACATGCTGGTGGCTTCAGTCAAGCGCCATTTAGTGGTGCGCATGCGCGTCAATAAGCTTCATGGTATCGGCGCTCTCTATTGCCGATACTGATACTGTGTGTAAGTGCCAGTATCGGTGCCAATACCAATACCCATACCAATACGGTATATTTATAGATATCACAATAAGTTACATAACAGTGTATAGCAGTGTTTTGAGTATATGGTAGATGTTTTCAGTCCTTCATGTTTCATTACAAATAGAGCATAATTGGTGCAGTCTAATTGTCATTGTTGCAGGATTTAAGATGTTGAATATAATTTATTTTATTATATTTTTTATATACCACTACTAGTGCTTTTCTGTCTGTTCTAGCTGATCACATGTCAGAAAAAAACAATCATGTCTTATTGTGTATCATAAAAAGTGCTGCAATACATGTTTCCATATTGCCCAGCTCTGTTATAAACAAACTATAATAATCCTATCCATCCATCCATCCATCCATCCATCCATCCACTATCTTCCGCTTTATCCCGCTAGTCAGGGTCACGGGGGGCTGGAGCCAATCCCAGCATCATCGGGCAAAGACGGTGTACACCATGGGCAGGTCGCCAGTCCATTGCATGACCAACACACTCACGCACTCACAGCTACGGGCAATTTAGAGTGATAATAATCCTATCCATCCATCTATCCATCCATCCATTATCTGCTGCTTCATCCCACTAGTCGGGGTCAGGGGGGGCTGAAGCCAATCCCAACGTCATTGGGCGAAGGCGGGGTAAACCATGGACAGTTCGCCAGTCCATCACAAGGCCAACATTCACTCACGCACTCACACCTACAGGCAATTTAGAGTTTCCACAGTTATAGATAATCTCTACAGCAGTGTAGCAAATAAGAGTTTCACATTAAACAGAAGTGAGCTGTTGATCCTAATTCATGTTGTGTGACTTGATCGCTCTTTGATGAATGCTGTATGGAGGAGGAGAAGCTGGTGTAATGAGTTTATAAGTAATCTGAATGCTGATGACCATGTAACCTGCTTTTCTGCCACTTTTATTAACATAGTTCTTCCAGGACTACAGGTTTAAGTGTCATCAGTCTGTTCTGTGTTGGGTCTGCTGTCGTAATGAGGCCATTTGGGTTGCTTGCGGTGGGAAAGGTTGGATTTAATTGTAAACACTGTCTATCTGTCATTGTCCTCATCATCCTCTCTCTGGTGTGATATGAAAAAAATCCTCATGAATGAGGCTGGAAGATGTTTTCATGATACGTGGTTGTTTTTGCAAACAAGTTGGAACAAGGAATAACGCACCAGCAAAACCGTGGAGCCACATTTAAAAAACAAACAATATGACCTCACATAGTGATTGTACAGTGTTTTCTTTTAAGGGGGCCACAGACTAGAAACTTGTCGTCGTTAAAGAGAGTTACGGTGCATGAACTATGGGTGTAAGAAAATATCGACATATTGAATATAGGGAACAGTGCATTTGCATGGCTGGGTTTTTTCAGTTTGTCTCATTAGTACTCCAGATTAATTAGTAGTGCCCGATTAAAATCCTACAGGTTCATTTATCTAGAGTGATGGACCCAGCATAAAACACTTTCAGAGTCTTTCAGTTTGTTTCTTCATTGGCTTTATGATTATAGCTTTCAATCGTTTTGTTTGACTTGTGTAGAGTTGATAGTGCTGAATGACTAAAGCCCAGCATTGTAAATATCTAAGCTCAGGGTTCAGTAACAGTGGAGGGGAAGGCATTTCTAGCAGTCATTATTTTCCATAATGATAACTTTTATGAATTTACTCATAACATGGAACTGCCTCTCACAACAAATTCACATTAACTTCACCAATAAATGCTCACAACTTCTGACTTGACCATGTCTAACACATAATCACATTACACCCATAGCACACCAGCGTATAGAATACACATTTTAAAAGAAGCTTCAGGCAACTAATGGGCTGCAAAGCTAACAGAGAATCTAAACCCGGCTGCTAATGAATGTTTAAGCCATACTCTGCTTTTACTGTATAATTAACCGACACTTCCGTTTAATGGTTGCTTTTACTTGAGAGTTCTGCTGGAGAAGAGGGTATAAGTGCATAGCTTCACATTCCATTGATATCTAAGGTACAATTTCCATGCTTTGATGCCATTGTGATGCTAATGAGCCAAGATGTGTTAGTACTATGGCATGAAGTTTCAGGCCCACCATTCAGATATACACACTCACCTTTAGGTGCAGCCGTGAACCTATAAGACGCCAGTGACAGCAACAATTCTTACCTCTACAGGTGGAAAGTAATAAATAATAGCTTTCATTACAGTGTTTAAGTGCACTTGTTCTCTGGTCTAATTAGTGTAATTAGTAGTAATTTAACTTCGTAATTAGGTTATTTTACTGAGTCTAACGTTCATCTATTTACATTAATTAAATTAATATAAAATGAATTACAGATATTCCATATTTTTAGATATCGAGAGACGTGATGTAACATTATGTTTGAGGCGGAGGCTGACTGTGATTTTGATACAGACGTGAGTTTGTTTTAAAGCTTTCTTTTATGGCTAGTTGACCGAACTGAGAGCTGAGGTAATATTCCATTGCTAACCTAGTGGATCAAGTTTGGGGTTCATTGCTAGTGTAATGACATTGATAGATGAATCTCTCTCAGGACTGACTTATATTAATGTATTTATTTAATAATAGTTAACAGCCATTCATGTCTTATAGCATCTGTGATCACTGTCTCTGTCTGCCAACTTCATGGAAGCTACACAGCTAAAGAGTGAACGCGCTCAACTTCTTCACCTGTATGTCTTTTAACCCTCCTGTTATGTTAAAAAAATTATATTTATAAAGTTACGCATCAAATTGACCCGCACAGTTTAAATACACTCAAAAACAAGCAATAAAACTTAATTATAAACTATAAAAATTATTAAAATATATAAAGCATATATCATTTATCTATTTTTTTTTTTTTTTTTGCTATTTATTTAACTTTTTCCACAGCGATTTCAAACAGTATTTCAAAGAATTCAAAGTGAAGACGGCTCAGGTTGAGCCATAACATAATAGTAGGGTTAACAGACTGTTTCTCTTTGTGTTTACACCACTTTTTAATATGAACTTCTCTTTTTTCAGTTTGAAATGGGTGAGAAACCCGAAGGGGACATAGGGCTGTTCATCCTTATATGGGTTTGACATGATTTTCATAGCCTGATATCATGTCCATCATTGTATAATTCCCATTTTCTTCTGGTTTTATGATGCATGTTGTGTTTAATCAGAGATGCATTAGCCTTTAACTCAGGAATCCACAGGGGGGGCTGTAGAATTCTGGTGGGGTCTAAGTGGTTAACTAAAGTTGAAGCTTGTGAGCAGTGAATAAGAAAACAAGTGCCAACATGTAGAACTTTCAAATTATTCAGACAAATTCTTTAAGTATTAAAAAAACTATTTTATATGTAACAACATTTTAGCTACTGAAAAATAAGGGTGGCACAGCTACAGATTTTATTAAGTCGACTGTAATGTAATAAAAGTCACATCAATGTTGACTAATCACTGATGACATCATGAATAAAAACAAAAAACAGTATAAGGAAATAGTCTGCCACAGACTCCATAGCTTAGTAGAGCATTATGTGTCATTTCCAATGAGCTCTGGGTCGCATTCCTAGCCTTCAGGAAGCTGGAGATCACCAGGATCCTCACCTGCTGTTTTCTCTGAGCCATCCATGTTGTAAGTGTAATAATCATGTGATCAGCTTGTAGCACCATCCCCGAGCAGTACGGTTCTCATGACGACTAGTCAGTGCAGCCCATAGTAAAAAAGAATTCTACTTTTACAAAGGTCAGTAGCCGGCTCATTGTTTGGTAAATGGTTTTAGTGTTATTTTAGGCTACCATTGTCTTCATAATAGAGTAACACCATAAAACTGTTGCTACTTCAGCTGCTGTTAGCTAACATTGAGGATTCACTAGCAGATGTGGGCTGGGAACCTGCCTTGTGGCCAGAAGGTCATTGGTTCAATCCCCTGGACCTGGAGAAATTACTTGATTTTCAGTAAACAACTGCATAATATGGACAAAATACCCAAAGTTTAGAAAATTTGTTGGATATTGTGGTGACAATATGAGAAATGAAATTTTGGATTTTGCTGCTAATTAAACAGAAATCTTGTCCCTTAAAACAACAACCAAGCAATACAATGTTATAAAAGCACCATTATCAATCTAATTGTTTATTGTGGACACTCATTTCACAACTATCCACCCATCTATTCTCTTCCAGTGTCATCGGGCAAAGGTGGGGAACACCATATGCACAGGTTACCAGTCCATCGCATTGACTACATATCGTCACTGTCCTATAAAAAAAAAAACATGTATCTTTTTGTCGATTTTTAATTTTTCTACATCATTTAAACGCAGCAGCTGCCCTTTATATTGTGTGATGTATAATTTAATAATTTCATGATCAATGGATCAGTAGAAAAATAGCAAATTCTGGTTCAATTGACTTACATTGAAAGTGAAGACATACTAGTTTTTCATTGTACAGCAACAATATGCTACATTGTTTTGTATTAATTTTTTTTTCTCCTTGAGGTTAATTCATAATGTCACGCTCTGCCCTGTTCTGTCTACATCCTTTTGTTTACATCCCCCGTCCTAGTTTTGTCCATGTTTTGTCATGTGCTCCAGTGTCTCCGCCCTTGCCTCGCCTTTCTCACCTGTACCTCGTTTGTCCTTAGTCTCGTCAGCTGTTTTCCTCTCGTTAACCCGTGTATCTATTCCTTCCCGTTCCTCCCTGTGTGGTCGGTCATTTTCTGTGTTTCTGCTTCTCTGTGTTCCAGCCTGTCGTTCGTTCTAGTCTGTTTTTTTATCTCTCATTTTGTTCATATTTCCATTTGGGTTTATGTTTTTGTTTCGTTCTATATTAAAATTATATTTTGTTTCAAAGCTTGCCTTTGTGTCCGCCCTCCGCTTGTCCTGACTCCCTTCGTCTCCACGTCTGCTTCTCACACCATCCAGCCTGACACATAACATTTGTTATAAACAAACATGACTCTAGTCTGACACACCTGATTCAGGTAATACATTATTGGGGGGTCTTCTGACTATATGAGCCAGGTGTGTTGGGCCTGAACTCTCCAGGGTTGTAGATCTCCTGGACCAGCGTTGAGCACTCCTGCCTGAGAATGAGGCTGTTTTTGTAACTGTACCTTTAAGACTGTTCTAAGACAAATGAGCTCTGTTCTGATTGGCTGTCTTGCATTGAGCCTCATTCAGAAAAGCACTCAGCACTGAAACACTCCTTAGAACTTCAGGATGAGTGGGCGGGGTTAAAGTACTGTAGGCTCAATACGTGGATATGTGTATATGTGTTGGTGCCTATGACGTCACAGAAACAGTGAGTTTAAAACAGGCTGTTGTTTCCATATATGGTCAGTCTGGACTACTGAATTTAAATTTCCTTGCTTAATATTTAACTTC
Source organism: Megaleporinus macrocephalus (assembly GCA_021613375.1). NCBI lineage: Eukaryota > Metazoa > Chordata > Actinopteri > Characiformes > Anostomidae > Megaleporinus > Megaleporinus macrocephalus. The sequence goes on along the minus strand of CM038704.1, from coordinate 46,177,661 downwards.
TATTTAAATGAATCCAGTAGCAGATCGCTTATTCAACTGCCACAGCATGTCAGCATCATCCTCTAATCGCCCTTCTGTCACGGTCATATGTAATTTGTCTTCTCTCAGTGGTCCACGGAAGTTCTACATTGCGGCTCACGCAACCAGCCAGGCCTGTGAGCTTTTGATGTTCGGACCACACACTTGCGTAAGACCCCTTGCATGTCAGATCATATTCGGATGGCAAGCTGGGGAGGATATTTAGGCCAGGTTTTCCATATAAGGAAACAAGGCCATTTTCCCTACGGTTGCAGCCATAAAACCTATTTAGAAGTCTCTGTCCTCATTTCTCACTCAGTGGAACAGCGCCACCAACGAGTCTGAGCCTCTTCTGAGCTGTTTGAACCCTCTTATAATCCACAGGCTTTCAGAGCCTTCAGGGGCTCGCAGTTTAAAGTGGTAATAACTGTAAAATATCACAGCCGCCCTGAAGATTTATTGATTTACAACAATCACACCATCCTGTCCGATCTGTATGCTTCGAATCATGTTGCCGTTTCCACCCCTTCATACTCTCGCTTGTCGTTTTCTGTTTTCTATTTTCTATTTTCTATTTTCTATCCTCTGCCATCTGATGAAACAGCTTTTCGCTCCAATTAAGCCCAGATTTAAGCATGTGGCCTGAAGAAACATGCAATTACCAGAAACTACAAATTAAGCAGTTATTAAAAGTTCAGGGCCAACGGTGGTCAGACCAGAGCTTGCCAGTTACTTGAGTTTTGACTCTTCTGGCAAATACACCGAGTCTTAATGCAGTTTTCCTCAGCCTGTAATTTGATATAGTCTAATGTAAGCAGCCTGTTTTTAGTCGCTCTTAGTAAAAGTAGTGCTGTTTGACGTTAGAATCCGTTTGATCACCACTGATGACGCTAAATGGACCGTTTCGAGGGCAGGAACACATAAAAACATACGTTTATTTATCGATTTTACCCTGTAATGTTTTTAGCATTATGTTGAATTTAAACTGTCTTGGCGTCATCGAGCGTCTTACTAACACTACATATGGATTTGGACCTGAGAACGTCCGAGGCTCTCTGTGGTTGCTGGTTGTTGTCCAGAAAGGCAGCGTGACATCAGGGAGTTCTCACATTGTTACCCTGATTTTGCACTTTCTAAGTGCCTCTGAGTGATTTAACGTCTCAGTGTCTCTCGAGTTCTGGGCCGTTAAACTTCTCACTGTGTCCAGATGTGTCCACTCGAGATCCTAACTGGTCACTTACCTCACAAGGGCAGAGCAGCGTTCCTACGCACTGCTGTGCTACACAAGCAAACTAGGTGATGTAAGTTTATCACTGGGCTCCTCGCCAAGTGCCTCAAGGAGCCTGTCTGGTAAATAAAGGTAAAAAAAAATAAATAACCTTGACCAACTGTGAACCTGCGCCGAGTGCTCATTAGAAGTGACTACAGGAACTGAGAACATGGGTGTGTCTCAAATCCTAGTGAGCTCCTACATAGGCAGCATTTTACATCATAGTATGCGCTCCCGACATGTAGACTGTCCCAATTCTTACATACCTTAAACATACTGTCTACTGAGGAACCTTATTTAGACCTGATTTTAAGGAAGCATCTAACGCTTCCTCAGCCGCTAAGACAATCCCATGATGCAACACAGACAAATCTACGAGCAGTGAGGTGGTTTTAAAATGTGAGTTATTTTGATTCTCTCTGGAGTTTTAATGTGTTTCTGGTCATATAATCACACAAAACAGTATTTTATTATCAACGCTGTAACGAGTCCTTCACCATTTAGCAGTTTTATACTCGAGCCATTACCATTTATGCTAGTGGATTTTTAAGCATTGGGCTATTGTTTTGGATGCCGTCCGGTAGCTTAGCAACCAGATAAACCACCGGTCACGTGTTGCAGTGGGCGTGACGCAGTCTCTCTCTAACTAGAGCGTCTCAGTAATCTGTTTTATGAGGAGAGATGAGGAGAGAACACTGATACTCACACAGCTGCTACCTAGACAGCCTACTTACACACTCACTAGGATTTGAGACAGACCCATATCATCTCCAGTAATTACTTTCAATGTGAATGTACCGCTGGTCCATTTGTCATGCAGTCTGCACACAGTGTAAAGCATCTGTGCTCGAATGATGGAGGAATATAACTATGGACAAAATTGAGGTCCTTGTTTATTGTTTTATAAATGATCCAAACTGAGCGTTCATTGGGTATTTCATTCTCTGTCGGTTTCCTCAGTCAACACAGCAGCTCCTTCTCTGTCACATCTTCAAGAAGAACTCTTTCCTCTGTGTCACTGTAAACAGGCACTGAGTACGCCAGATGGTTTCAGTTAGCATACATCATCTCTGTAATTACAACAGATAGAGCTGAGTGTGTTTGTGTGCAAAGAATTAAACATAGTGCCTGCTGGCTTCATGTTTATGTTAAAGAGGATAATTCAGGCATTTACACCACTGTGCAAAAGTCTGAGGCACCTAAGCTGATTGTTTAAAAGCCTTTATCTGATCAATAGGTGTATTTTCAGCAGTAAGAACACCAGATCTGATTAGAACAGATGTAAATAATCATACATACAATACAAAGTAACATGAATATCATATTGTGAGAGAAGTAGATCAGATCTTGAGCTCCAGTTTGAAGAAGTGTAGTTCCAGATTTCTCCTGGACGCCCCAGACATTGTATGAATGTGTTCAGTTCCTTCAGCAGCAATCTTGATTTAGCTTAATGAAGTACTGAGCAGTCAAAGCAGGTATTAGATGAGAACTGATAATAATACTGGGTAGTTTCCACAAGGAGAAGCTTGGAAAGGGTTAAATAAACACATTGATGCATGTAAAAGCACTACCTTCTGTATTAATACTGTTTAAATATTTATAAAATAAATAAAATAAAACTTTCCTGTCTGGAAAAGTAGATTTTTAAATATAATAATGTCCCCAAGTGGCTGAAATGTTTGCACAATACTGTAAACAATTTAACCCCCATCTTAAAATGAGCTAATAAACATCTAAAAGACATAAAAAGACATAAAATGGTCTTAATTTTCTTTTATTTAAATTTTCATAAAAACTTCAAGCAGCAACTCTGGTAAAATTTTATTTCTATTTTGACTTTTATTATTATTATTATCATCATTATTATTTTTTCTTTAATATTATAAATATTTCTAGTATTGAGGCTACTGTTATAATTAAAGAGAGTTTCTCTCTCTTTTGTTTTTTCTAAAAATGTTACCATGGTTGTGTTACATCTGCTCTATATATGTGTGTGTGCATATTGTGGGAAAAAAAATCTAAATAAACACAAAAGTCTCAAAATAAAACCTCAAATGAATACCGAATTGTGAAAATCAGTATCGTGAACCAAATCATGGGACGAGTGTATCGTTACACCTCTGTTACTTACAAAACATTGGAATATTTACTTTTGTGTACATACCACAGTTATAGATTTTTATTCTGAGGGAGTTTGGGACTGAAGCTGAGATGATCTTGTAGTCAGTGATGAATCTCTGCTCGTACCTTCACAATAGGTAGCATGTCCTTACAGTGTTTGTGTGTGTGTGTGTGTGTGTGTGTGTGTGTGTGTGTGTGTGTGAGGCATTCAGGGCCCAGAGGAGCTGATTTGATCCTTGATCCTTCCTGCATGACCCAACTTCCTGCGAAGCACATGTGCTTACGGCTCCAGGAAGTGGTGGCTGATGGGAAAATGGCATAGCTGGCCATGGCCAGGCACGCTCTCTGTGAAGTCTCTTTCATGATGGCTTTCAAGCCCACGTCTCCGAGCGGCAGGATGTGGTCTCTTTTAAATCCGAGCAATTAGTATCCGAGGCAGCCAGCTGATTCGGCAGATCCTGCCCTGCGCTCGGAGGCTGGTGTGGATTAGTTTTGCTGTTCGGCCCAGCAGCGACTAATCGATCCCAGAGAGTTTGTCTCAGAAACTCTTCACAGCACTTGAAGAAAAGTCTAACTGTGGTTGCTGCAGCAGTGTGAGATGCAATTTGTTGCTCTCTAAAACCCTACAGCACACATGGAGGCTGTTAACATGTTTCTCGGCTGTTTGGACTGTTTACAGCCGTCCGTATGAGTTGTCTTGCACGTCAGACTCAATCCGGTTCACTGACAACGTAACGAAAGCCATTCCAAAATCAGGTCCTTGTTTTCCGTGTGCCGTACGCAGGGCCTGTCTGTTGGTTCAGTCTTTCTTGGTTTCTGCACTGCAGTTCTGTGGCTGTGCTATAAGGGAATCTGCCGCGAGACCAGGGGCCTTCGTCTTCATGAAAGCGTTCATTATGAGTGTCTTAAACCCCAAACCATAGGTCTGCACCATGCTATTTTAATAATTCTAGACTTATTTTTCCATAAACCTATATTCAGGGTGTTTCCGACCCCCTCCTGCTTTTCAGCCAATAGCAGAATACAGTTTTCCTCTATTGGGAAGCTGGAGTCCCAGTATAACTCAAATATAAGCATATTTGAGTGTCTATCTTCCTTTAGGTTTCTGACAATGTTATTGTTATGAACATGACAAATACTGGGACCCAGCCGGGAAGTTCAAACAGCTAAAAAATATTTTAGTAAACTAAAACTTATTTTTTTAACATATACAAACAAGGATATCTTGTTGAATAGTAAGCGTGGATGATTTCCTTCTCATTACCGCAACATAGTATGATTTGGGGATACGTCTGTAAATAATGTTGGGTTTTTTTGACAGTCTACATATTTTATAGCTAATTATTCAAATGTATGCACTGTGCAAAAGTCCTTAAAACTCTTTGTTTTAGCAATAAATGTATAATCACCTGTATGAACACCAGATATCATTACAACAGATATAAATAATCATAATCATAATTCTACTGTTAATTTGTGTAATAATAATAATAATGTAATTATTAATATTATTTTTTTTTTACTTATGTGAGCAACAACTCCAATAATTTGAACTGCTTTAGGCAGTATGTTTCATATTTATTATTACAGCCGCTGCCACTTACTGTATTCATAAGAACGTGTACATATTGCAAATTTCTATTTCTGTTTTAAATTATTAGAGTGTTTATTCTTTTATATAAATGGTTGCAGCTGTAATAACTGTAATTTCCTTCTGGGATCAATAAAGTATTTTGATTCTGAAAGAAGTAGATCATATCTTGAGCTCCAGTTTGAAGAACAAAGTTAGGTTCCAGATTTCTCCTGGACGCCCCAGACATTGTATGAATGTATTCAGTTCCTTCAGCAGCAATCTTGATTTAGCTTAATGAAGTTCTGAGCAGTCAAAGCAGGTATTAGATGAGAACTGTATATAATACTGGGTTGTTTTCACAAGGGGAAGCTTGGAAAGGGTTAAATAAACACACTCACAGGTGTAAAATAACTACTTACTGTAAATATTTGAATATTTACAAAATAAAGTGGAAATAAAAGCTTCCTGTCTGGAAAAGCAGCTGTTTAAACATAAAGTTCTCTGTAAACATTTTTGTCAAAATATGGTATTTTGAAATTTTTCCTCAATACTACATCCCTTTAACAGTCAGTGATGTAAATCATTCATTCATAACATTCATCAGTTAAAAACAATGATTAATATTAATAATGAGAAACTAAACAATGGAAAACAGAAATATTAAATACACAATAAACTCCACAAACTTTGTAAGTATCATTTATATTTTATATCATTTACGTTTGATATTTATATTCTTAAGACTCTCAAATGTTTATGGACACATTTTGAGGCAGTTTTGTGAGAATGACCTTTCTGGTATATGGCAGAAGCTGTCTGCGGTTCAGCCCACTTACTTTAAGAGCAGTGGAAGTGAAAAATCAGCCCATAGCAGACAATAAACTAGACAGCCAGGCAGGGCACATCCATCCTGCTATTTTAGGCCGAAGTGGCAGCTTGGTAGACGTGTTGGTATTTCCTCTGATTGTCTGGAAGACTACCTCAGTGTTGAGAGCCATTGTAGGCAGTGCACTTTTATGAACTGAACCCAGCAAGGACACTCACATTGCTTGCACACACACATGTCTGGTACTGTACATGGATTCTAAGCCTTAGAAGTCAAAAATTACTTCAGTTCTATTGTAAGCATGACAGATTTTTGACATACGCACGACAAAATCTCATAAAAATCTAAACGTATTCACTTCTACTTGTTACTACACCACAAATGTGGTGTTGATTGATAGCCCAGGATTCATATGTTTGTAAAAATATATCTGCTTGTTTCAAATCATATCATAAGAAAGAGTAACTCCAGGTTTTTATTATAACTTACTAGCTATAATGTCCAAATCTTAACCCCGAGTGCTCATACTGAGGAATTTTCACTCAAATTTGTGCTAAACATATCTGCCCCTAGTGGGCCTGGACACGTCTACAGTCAGTGACCACATATTTGACATTGTTTTATTTCTGTGCTGTCTAGTATCAATAAGCCAAAGCTGCTATACTTGCAGTATAATTCTGAGGAAGTTTCAAGAAGTTTCAAGAGACTTCCAGAGAATTCATTACTGGTGGTAATGTTCTCTGCGATTTAAAGCAACTATTATGTCATGAAACCTGAAGTTTTTTGAGGTGAAAACTTCTCCCACTACTTCATAAACAGACAAACCTTCCCCTCGAGTGGCTGTGAAACGTCTTTAAGATTACACCACAAGCTGTGCCACCTAGTATTACTAGACAACTGGCTAAAGCAACAGTATGAAACAAATTTACATTAAAATAACAGGGAGAATGGTGACTCTGTCATTGCCACAGACCCAGCAAGCCTGCAATAGCACTATATAGCACCTTATCACACCCTGGGTCCTCAGCTAGTTAAAAGAAGAAGCTAGTTTGGTATTCCCAACCTGGACATCATGGCACGATATGCGTGATGAAAGAAGAAAGCAAGAAAGAGAAAACAAGACCATGACCAGCTTTACTTGTTGGCAAGGACTAAATATGATAAAAGGATGTAGGACAGTCTCACGATTAACGGGAAAACAGCAAACATCCGACAGCACAGTGTTCATTCCTGCCAATGTTGTTGATGAATGATTACAAAGTAGGCTGTAAGCTCATCTCTGTCGTCCCTGTCTCTCAGAGTTTTGTAGTGTTTCCAGAAGTTGTTTGACCTCAATCCTGTTTCAGGCACAGAAATAAGTTCATCTCACGTTAAAAATTTTGGTCAGTCTTTGCAAATCTCACACCAAGTAAGCCATGAAAGCTTGAACCTTGTAAGTTCACACGCTTCTTTCTCTTCTGATGCTGTCTTTCCCTTCACATGCACATGCGGGCACAAGGACGCGACAGATTACTGTCATGATTTTGGTTATTTGGCACTGAAACAGCTAAAATCCAGAGTGTAATCTGTAGCATCCATAAGCCTGTATGATGCACATGCATGTGAAAGGGAGTCGGCTTCTGTTGAACCCTTTCCAAGCCTCTCCTTGTGGAAACAACCCAGTATTATTTACAGTTTTCATCTAATACATGCTTTGTTTGCTCAGTACTTCATTAAACTAAATCAACATTGCTGCTGAAGGAACTGAACACATTCATACAATGTCTGGGGCGTCCAGGAGAAATCTGGAACTGGTGTTATTAATGGTGATTGCTAAGAAAATGGCTTTTAAACAATCAGCTTAGGTGCCTCAGACTTTTGCACTGTAGTGTATAAGGACCCCAAAGCTCTTGCCATTATATTGGTTCAATGCATCTCTGTATCTTTCTGAACTGCCACTAATACAGCATGGCCGGACAGCTCAACATGTTTGGAGAAGTATGATAAATGACAATTCTGTTATATCAGCTAATAAACATTCATATTGTTTGGCATCATGTTATGTGATGGTGGGAGAGAGAGGATCATCCTGCCCGCCCATACAGAGTAAGGCCAGTTATGCTTTCTTGGATTCCCAAGCAGGCTGTAGCACCACCACACAATCTCTTCTGGTCAACACGGTTGTGATTTCATTGATTTTGTTGTGATTTCTTGATGTTGTCTTCTTCCTGGTTTTGGATTGGCTGTGTTAATGCCTGGATATTCGAGTTTAGTTTATATTTCCTTGGCGGTCCAGTCTCAGGCCATAGAGCTTTAATTAGATGTGGAATGTTGAGAATCTTATTGACTTTCTCACTCCATGCTTTCCGACCCAGGCGCCCACACAAAATGAAATGAGGGCAGTGTTCTCCGTGTTGACGTTCTGTGAAGAACATGACTCAGATTTTTGCTTAGGTATGTGAGAAAGGTCCCAGAATGGCCAAAAGTGCTTCCTAAGGGTGAACCAGGAAATGTGGAAATACAGGAGGAAGCTGCCATCAACACTTAAACAAAGCTCAGGATCACCAAAACAAAGGGCGTCTTAGTCTTAATTCTATTGAACGTGCTTATCATGCTTTTCTGCACAGTATCTTCCTTCACTGAAGTTAACGAGCTGCCTTTTGCAGGTGTGGAGTGAAGACAAAGGGAGAGCCGGAAAGGACCCCATCATGTTTAAGGCAGCACAGAAGGGCGGCCAAGAGAGAGGAGGGAGAGGGAGGAAAAAGGATGCAGGTAAGGAAAGATAAGTTGATGTAACATCCACTTCCCAGGGGCAGCCAACGCTGGGCTTTGTTTTCCAAGAAAAACGCTCAGTGCTGTTTGTTGAAGTTCGTTCCCATATAACTGTAACTGTGCGCTGAGAAGCTTCTGAGAACCGCACGCTCTTGGTAACATGTATAGGCATGTGCAGGTGCGTTTGTGTTTAGGTTTCAGACCATACTGTTCTCTAACTTCACAGGCGGGCTGGAGTAATCCCTGTAAATGTGCCCATTCACATCAGTGCAGAGTAGCTGTTGAGTTGTGTAATTGGCTTATTGCTCCTACACGTGGCTGAGAGGACTGGAGGTAGGACCTGATTTCCTTGGGGAAATGCTGATGGATGTCTCTAATCTGATTGGTGGAAGGTTTGCTCAGGCTGCAACTTGCCTTGAGTAAACGTTTCACACCGTACTCAGTGAAAAATGATATCCAACCTGTGCAAACACTTGTCCAGTGTGAATACTTGCACACAGCCTCTCCTGTTAGACCATTCATCAGTCACACTCATATAGAACAGTGGTCCTCAACCTAAAATAACGATTTAAAAGGCAGCGGCAGAGTCAGATCAAGCTTTTTTACGTATTACGGTCACAGTTTTAAAAGAAAGTTCTGGCTCGATGTGAGTTCTGAGGAAATTATGACAATAGTAGATGAATGACTCACGTCCGCATGTCCATCACCAAGTTTTGACTAAGTTCTCTTTGAATAGTCTAATAATAGGCTCAATTAGTATACATTTAAAGAGCACCAAAAGCTACTTACTTAACACACCATTCATTTATGACCTATGCCGCTCATCTTCCTGGGTCATGGGGGGTGCTGTAGCTTATCCGAGAAGGCAGGACACACCCTGGACAGGTCCAGTCCAAGACAGGGCACTTACTTAATTTAATTTAAGTTTTTCTTTCCTTTTCTTAAATTAGGTCACCTCACTTTTTTTTGTGGGAAATGGTCCCTGAATCACCTACTACAGTTAAAAATCTGGTTTATTATGTAAAACAAAGAAATTTCTGTCATATGGGTTTGCTCATGTGTGACAGAGTCCGTACACATGAGAGGAGCTTACTTTCATCTCTGATATAAGTCTGAAGAGAGGTCTGTGGAGTCATTGTCCTTGTCCTTGGCTCAGTAATCCTACTTACTCCAAGAAGTTCCGCATGATTCTTCACCCCAAACATAATTCAAGCAGTGAATTATGGGTGCCCCCTATCCGCTAGGGTACACTGGTTGTCCACTACTTACTTCAGTGCACTGTTGGAATGCTTGAGTGCAGTGGAAACTGTGTTTTCAGGAGTGATGGGTATCGTTAGGATTCTGTTGATACAAATATTGATACCAATACTGCTTATCCAACTATCCTACATGAAGCTTTACCCCAAGGCTGAAGTTGGCTTTCTGTCCTCCAGCTGATTGTTTAATATGTCCTCACAAATGGTGCAGCCTGAGGTGCCCAGAATGCAACTGCTACTTTGCTACTTCTACTGCTACTATCGTTTAAGGGCGGAACTGGAATATGTAAGCTTCAGCTAGTTTTAATTCTGATTAGAGGATTTTAAAAACCACAGTGTCCTGTGTGGGGTACTTATGTACGGAGCCACCTATGCATATGTGCTGCAGTAGGTAGAACAACACCAGGAGGTTACACTGAGGACGTAGGCGTAGTAGCTGCTGAAAGCAAACATGCTGCACTGTTTATAGAGTGTTGTACTGGTAAGTGGTTTGTGAGGTTGCTGGTGTTGCCCCCTTTATATGCAACTACCACTTCACATATTGTCTCTGTCTATTTTCATTTTTCTGTATCATTTAAACACGAAATCTATATCATTTAAACATGCTCTTTACATCATGTCACAGTTTCCTGACGAATGGACCAATAGAAATGCTCCCAAATCACTTGGAATAAAAACCTCTTTACATTAACTTCAATTAAAAGTTAAGCATGCTTTTGGCCTGTCCTGTGAAGTTCCTGTTTTGGAGATACTTGTGATAGCAGTGACGATGTACTGCATTTAGCTGCATTATCATTCAATTGACTAAAATTAAAATGAGCCCTTGTTTTTATGTGCCTTACCATTTCAGCCATAACCAGAAAGCATCGAATGATGCTCAGCGTTCAACAGAAGTGAAGGCTGTAAGTAGGTCTGCAAATTTTTTCGTCACATAGAGCAGAGCGCCTCCCGCTGATCCAAAGAAGTACCAACCTTTCAAAAATATCTGCTATGTAGAATAAATTACGTTACATAAATACAGATAATAACATAATTTATCCAAAAGGTTACTGTAACTTTAGTAGTGGCCGGTCAGGAACCGATACCAGTTTAGTACTGGTCTTTGATACCCAGTCATAGGTTACGGACACCACGAAAAATGGCAGGACCACAAAATCCTGCACGACATTGTCAATTACCAGCACAGCTCAGGTTTTGTTATGGTAAAAAGTTAGAAAAGTTCTAAAGTTTAGGATTACTTTAGAATTTCATTTCATGCAGTTTTCATGTAATTCACAAACAATATTGTCCATTTCATAATGAATGTAAGCGTATCAGATGATGAAAGGAATGAAAATGTTTGTATTAAAGTCTATTTATATATAGAGGCTTATTTTGCATATAGTCCTATTATCAGTAATTCTCAGTCCTCTGTCTAAATCTCCTGGTACAGCCGCCAATCCAAGTTAAGGATGTTATTGGACTAATTGGTTGCTAGGATACTCTTGCTTAATTGTGATGCACAGCTGAAAAACATTCTACTAATAAGTGAGTATAAAAGGGAACAACATTCTAGGTTAGTTTAGTATCTGAAGATCAGCAGTTGATGGCTTGCTGATCGACTCACAATGACCAGAAAGAAACAACTTTCTTTAGAGACCCGTCCGTTCATTGTTGTGTTAAGGAAGAAGATACTCCATTAAAACACTGTGATCCCAAACTTTTGAGTGGTAGTGTGTGTATATATATATATATATATATATATATATATATATATATATATATATATATATATATATATATATATATATATATGAGTGTAGACTTTGAGGCTACCTGGATCAGCACCAGCATAGATACTGCAGTGGAGACATCCGAACAGCTGGAAACCACTCGGCTCCATGTTGAGAGCCACCGCAGTAGAAATCTGTGGTGGAAGCGGCGGCATCGTCCGACGAGGCCCTGCGCGATGACCTCACTCGAATTCGGATGACGTCATGTTTCCATGACAGCGGCTGCCGAGCCCCATTCACATTCAGCGCCACATCCGAGACGGGATCTTTCCGTCTGACTGTAGCTGCACAGCTGGCCCTGATTCTGCTCCCCACAGACTCGCTCGATGGAGGAGCTCCAATTAACCTCATTCATCCTCGCTGCACTTCACTCGCTCACTCACTTTAAGTGTGTCAAGTCAAGTTTGAGAGCAAACAAACAGCACCTAACCCACATATGAAAAAGTTTCCTTTTCATATTCCACTTAAAGCTGCCCTTCTGCAGATCGAGCTCTCTATTCTGCTCCTAAATGATTTCGGGTGTTGCAGAGCTCTTTATTTGTAGTGCAGATCTGGCTTACAAACACCGGTGAACTCCCTCTGGGTCTGACGCTGAGAGAAAAGCCCGGATCGGTTAGTGACTACAGCGCACACGCTGCTCTGTGTGGCCTCTGGTGAGCCATATTGCTCATGAACTATTCAACACCCCTTATGTTGAATTGTTAGAGAGGATGCTGTTCTGTCATGTTACTTAGAGCAGCACCAGAAGGCACGCTAATGTGTTACACACTCCATTGTCTTCACAGTTTCGGCTTTCAACGAATGGCTTCATCATAGATTTACGTCCCTGAAAGAAACCTGTAAAAGGAAATAAGTGTTCAAACAAAGGATGTAGTGGAAGTCATATGTGTAAATACTCAAACAGAAAACAGATACATAATGTGGTTACTGTAGACCCAAACAGAGTCCAGATGTTGGGATATTACAGTCCAGCATTTTTTGTTGTTCTGCTTTTGTGGATCTGAATTTAAAGGGTTTGCTTCTAAGCCGCTTCAGAAATGACAAAAGCTACAGCGTTAAATGTCAGTTCCAATTTCCCAATGTCTCAAATACAGTGGCCACCAAACCTGGTCATGAAGATCCTGCCTTTAGAGTCCAGTTCCAGTCACAGTCTGCAATGTGCGCTTCGTCTAGCATTAGTTGGCTGGATCAGATGCACAGGGTGCGGGGTATTATATTTGATATAGGTTGGAACTAATGCAGCATTTTCAGCCACACGTTCATGCAAGCAACTGAAAATGATACTCCTGATGATACTCTTCATCTTCTTATTGTACAGCCTAAAGGCTTGCAATGCTAACTAGAACCACAGAAGGTCCAGAGAGCCAAAAGCTTGTGCTTGTTTAATCGATTCCTCCAACTGTGCACTTTAATTAACTTAGGGATGAATACAGGAATGCTCAAATTCCTGAAACATTCCACTTATGTGTATGTTCCACCACAGTCTGTATACACACTGTATCCAAAAGTGTAGCCAACACATTAGCATCCACCTGGGACAGTATAGCAACAGTCAAGCCATACATTAGCAACCACCTGAGACAGTGTAGCAATATATTAGCAACCACCTGAGACAGTATAGCAATGCCAAGCAATACATTAGCAACCACCTGAGACAGTATAGCAATTCCAAGCAATATATTAGCAACCACCTGGGACAGTGTAGCAATATATTAGCAACCACCTGAGACAGTATAGCAGTGCCAAGCAATACATTAGCAACCACCTAAGACAGTATAGCAATGCCAAGCAATACATTAGCAACCACCTGAAACAGTATAGCCATGACCAAGCAATACATTAGCAACCACCTGAGACAATATAGCAACGAACAAGCAGTACATTAACAACTACCTGAGACAGTATATCAACAACCAAGCAATACATTAGCAAACACCTGGGACAGTATAGCAACAGCCAAGCAATACATTAGCAACCACCTGGGACAGTATAGCAACAGCCAAGCAATACATTAGCAACCATTTGGGACAGTATAGCAACGACAAAGCAATAGATTAGCAAACACCTGGGACAGTCTAGCAATGCCAAGCAATACATTAGCAACCACCTGGGACAGTCTAGCAATGCCAAGCAATACATTAGCAACCACCTGAGACAGTATAGCAATTCCAAGCAATACATTAGCAACCACCTGGGACAGTATAGCAATGCCAAGCAATACATTCGCAACCACCTGAGACAGTATAGCAATGCCTAGCAATACATTAGCAACCACCTGAGACAGTATAGCAGTGACCGAGCAATACATTAGCAGCCACCTGAAACAGTATAGCCATGACCAAGCAATACATTAGCAACCACCTGAGACAGTATAGCAATGACCGAGCAATACATTAACAACCACCTGAGACAGTAAAACAACGATCAAGCAATACATTAGCAACCACCTGTGACAGTATAGCAATGACAAAGCAATACATTAGCAACCACCTGAGACAGTATAGCAACAACCAAGCAATACATTAGCAACCACCTGAGACAGTATAGCAACGACCAAGCAATACATTAGCAACCACCTGGGGCAGTATAACAATGCCAAGCAATACATTAGCAACCACCTGAGACAGTATAGCAACAACTAAGCAATACATTAGCAACCACCTGGGACAGTATAGCAACGACCAAGCAATACATTAGCTACCACCTGGGACAGTGTAGCAACGACCAAGCAATACATTAGCAACCACCTGGGACAGTATAGCAACGACCAAGCAATACATTAGCAACCACCTGAGACAGTATAGCAACGACCAAGCAGTACATTAACAACCACCTGAGACAGTATAGCAACGACCAAGCAATACATTAGCAACCACCTGAGACAGTATAGCAACGACCAAGCAATACATTAGCAAACACCTGGGACAGTATAGCAATGCCAAGCAATACATTAGCAATCACCTGAGACAGTATAGCAACGACCCAGCAATACATTAGCAAGCACCTGAGACAGTATAGCAACGACCAAGCAATACATTAGCAACCACCTGAGACAGTATAGCAACGACCCAGCAATACATTAGCAAACACCTGGGACAGTATAGCAATGCCAAGCAATACATTAGAAACCACCTGGGACAGTATAGCAATGACCAAGCAATACATTAGCAACCACCTGGGACAGTATAGCAATATATTAGCAACCACCTGAGACAGTATAGCAATGACCAAGCAATACATTAGCAACCACCTGGGACAGTATAGCAATACATTAGCAACCACCTGGGACAGTATAGCAATGACCAAGCAATACATTAGCAACCACCTGGGACAGTATAGCAATATATTAGCAACCACCTGAGACAGTATAGCAATGACCAAGCAATAAATTAACAACCACCTGAGACAGTAAAACAACGATCAAGCAATACATTAGCAACCACCTGTGACAGTATAGCAATGACAAAGCAATACATTAGCAACCACCTGAGACAGTATAGCAACAACCAAGCAATACATTAGCAACCACCTGAGACAGTATAGCAACGACCAAGCAATACATTAGCAACCACCTGGGGCAGTATAACAATGCCAAGCAATACATTAGCAACCACCTGAGACAGTATAGCAACAACTAAGCAATACATTAGCAACCACCTGGGACAGTATAGCAACGACCAAGCAATACATTAGCTACCACCTGGGACAGTGTAGCAACGACCAAGCAATACATTAGCAACCACCTGGGACAGTATAGCAACGACCAAGCAACACATTAGCAACCACCTGAGACAGTATAGCAACGACCAAGCAGTACATTAACAACCACCTGAGACAGTATAGCAACAACCAAGCAATACATTAGCAACCACCTGAGACAGTATAGCAACGACCAAGCAATACATTAGCAAACACCTGGGACAGTATAGCAATGCCAAGCAATACATTAGCAATCACCTGAGACAGTATAGCAACGACCCAGCAATACATTAGCAAGCACCCGAGACAGTATAGCAACGACCAAGCAATACATTAGCAAACACCTGGGACAGTATAGCAATGCCAAGCAATACATTAGAAACCACCTGGGACAGTATAGCAATGACCAAGCAATACATTAGCAACCACCTGGGACAGTATAGCAATATATTAGCAACCACCTGAGACAGTATAGCAATGACCAAGCAATACATTAGCAACCACCTGGGACAGTATAGCAATACATTAGCAACCACCTGGGACAGTATAGCAATGACCAAGCAATACATTAGCAACCACCTGGGACAGTATAGCAATATATTAGCAACCACCTGAGACAGTATAGCAATGACCAAGCAATACATTAGCAACCACCTGGGACAGTATAGCAATATATTAGCAACCACCTGAGACAGTATAGCAATGACCAAGCAATACATTAGCAACCACCTGGGACAGTATAGCAATATATTAGCAACCACCTGAGACAGTATAGCAATGACCAAGCAATACATTAGCAACCACCTGGGACAGTATAGCAATATATTAGCAACCACCTGAGACAGTATAGCAATGACCAAGCAATATATTAGCAACCACCTGAGACAGTATAGCAATGACCAAGCAATACATTAGCAACCACCTGGAATTACTGTATAAATGAAGTTATGAAACAGTCAACAGTGTTCAGCAACTGCTTTAATGGCTGGAACGTTACTGATTCACTCTGTCAAGCAACTTACAGTTAGTTCACAAACTTTCCTTTTCTAGTTTCTGTAAGAAAGTTAGGATTTCTAAACTTTTGATGTAAGTTAATGTAAAAAGGTTTTATTACAAGTAATTTTGGAGCATTTCTATTGGTCCATTCATCATAAAAAAACTTTCACAGGATATAAAGAGCAGCTGTCGTGGTCGAGTAATATAGAAAAAACCACAAAATTAAGATGCATGTTTTTTTTTGGACCGAGACGATGTTCAAAATATGTTAAACTAAACTAGAAGAAGGGAGAAACGAGAAGAAACAAGAGAACCAAATACACATCACTGACTCTCCGCTGAAGGGATGAGAGAAAGTGAGGGTGAAGCAACAGGAGTGTGACTCTGACACTGCTGATCCTCCACAGTCTGTTTACTGCTCCTGTAAAGCCTCCTGCGTTTCTCACCAGGGCACTGCTCCACAGCCTGGAGCAGCGCAGAGGAGAACGAGTGGAAACCTAGCATCTCAGTGCCAGACACCACAAAGCCTGCTCCCAGCCGCAGGGGCCGCCTCCCTGACAGCTCACACGGCTCACATTCAGACACACGAGGGGGCTTACAAGACGAGGACCATGCACAGCTTTACAGACTTTCACTCCGGCTGATTCACTCATTTACATTCGTTCTCCCTCACAGGCTCACTCCTTCACGCTCTCACCCATTCACTCACTCATTTATACTGTCTTCCATTCACTCACTCACTCACTCATTCACGCTCTCGCCCATTCACTCACTCACTCCTTCACGCTCTCACCCATTCACTCACTCATTTATACTGTCTTCCATTCACTCACTCACTCACTCATTCACGCTCTCGTCCATTCACTCACTCACTCATTCACGCTCTCACCCATTCACTCACTCATTTATACTGTCTTCCATTCACTCACTCACTCATTCACGCTCTCACCCATTCACTCACTTATTTATACTGTCTTCCATTCACTCACTCACTCATTCACGCTCTCACCCATTCACTCACTCATTTATACTGTCTTCCATTCACTCACTCACTCACTCATTCACGCTCTCACCCATTCACGCTCTCACCCATTCACTCACTCATTTATACTGTCTTCCATTCACTCACTCACTCACTCACTCACTCATTCACGCTCTCGTCCATTCACTCACTCATTCAGTCTTGTCCATTCACTCACTCATTCACAGTCTTGTCCACTCACTCACTCATTTACTCACTCACTCACTCACACTCTCGTTCTTTCACTCAATTACTTGCTCTCTTCCATTCACTCACTCAATCACACTCTCGTCCATTCACTCACTCAATCACACTCTCGTCCATTCACTCACTTACACTCTCGTCCGTTCACTCACTCATTTACACTCTTGTCCATTCACTCACTCACTCATTCACGGTCTCGTCTATTCGCACTCTCATCCATACACTTAATCATTCACACTCTTGTCCATTCACTCACTCACACTCTCGTCCACTCACTCATACTCTCATCCATTCACTCACTCACTTACTCACACTCTCGTCCATTCACTTACTCTCTCACTCACTCACATCCTCGTCCATTTGCTCACTCTCTCACTCACTCACACTCTCGTCCTTTCGCTTACTTATACTCTCGTCCACTCACTCACTCATGCTCTCGTCCATTCACTTACTCAGTCACTCACTCAGTCACTCACTCACACTCGTCCATTCGCTCACTCTCTCACTCATTCATATTCTCTCCCATTCGCTCACTCGCTCTCACTCACACTCTCGTTCATTTACTTACTTATACTCTCGTCCACTCACTCACACTTCTCCATTCACTCACTCACTCACTCACACTTGTCCATTCACTCACTCACTCACTCACTCACTCACCCACACTCTCACCCTTCCATTCACTCATTCACTCACTGACACTCTTGTCCATTCACTCTTTCACACTCTCACTCATTTACACTATCATCTATTAACCTACTCACTCACACTCTTGTCCATTCGCTCACTTACACTCTTATCTATTCACTCACTCACTCATTCACACTCTCATTCACTTTCCGGCTTTCTTACTCACGCATGATTTCACTCACTCCTGTGTTCTTTCTTTCATTCTTTCTTTCCTCTCCTGTCTCCCTCCCTCCCTCCCTCCCTCTCCCTCCTATTTCATTTGGCGGGGCTGACCTTTTTAATCCGTTCAGAAACAGGCTTTGTCTGGGATTTTTTTTCCCTCTTTCATGTATTGACATTCCGGAAATAGAGTATTGGATTTTAGCATTCTTTTGGCTTTGAACCAGCGGCTCAGTAAAGGTTGCATCCTGGGATTTAGCTGTGAAATGGAAGGCGCTGTTTGATGTTTGATAGGTGCGGACTGATATACAGCGTAGCTTTAGGGTAAGGTGGTGAGTCAGGCCTTGTCTGTGCCTGCTCCAAGTCAATTTGCTCCGTTTTTTTGTTGGTCCAGTTCTTCTGAAATGTTGTGACAGCTACAGTATATATAATGCTACATGCTTACCAGTGTGTATGGCCATGTTTTACTTCCGTGTGGGGACCAAATGTTCTAAGACTGGTGGGGAAACATGAAATGCTTAATCTGGTGGAGCTTTTTAACTGGCTTTTTTGTTCTTTTCTTAAGGGTATACTGTAGAGATGGAAGGATCAATCGGCTATGTATCAGTATCAGACGATTTTTAATCAAAATATGTGATTGGTGATCGGCCTATATGTCTCCAGTTTAGCCGATCCCGAGAGCCGACCCATGGCATTAAACAAATGAGCCTAATTTTTGTATTTACAGCTAACGTTTTCTTCCCTGCAATTCCTATCTGAACCACTAGGTGGAAATACATACCCTTTTGTTTTCCACAGAATGACTAAAGCAGCGGCGTCGCGAGAAAAAGAGAGAAAGCTTTATAGAAAGCATGTCGTCCGTCTGGCAGTGTTTTACCGTATGTGATGCAGATCATCCAGGGCGTTTTTAAAGTGTGTAAAATCAGTGTGTCTCGTGGAAACCAAGATATTTAACACTACTAATATGATACGACACTGCACGCAGCTGAATACAGTGAGTATCAGCAAACAGCAGAGCTAGTACACACAGCTAACACAAAACTAACAACCCAGAACACCTACAGACCAGATCTGACCAGTACGAACAGAACAGCAACAACAATTCAATATTCTACAGTTAATGATTACAGATTTAGTTTAAAATAACAGAGTCTGCGTTTAATGACTGCAGTTTTTACTGCATGTATTTAATTCGCTTTTTTAGTTTTAAATTAAGGGTCTAAATGTAATGATTGCAGTATTTGGAGATATTTGTTTGATTTACTTTGTTTATTTACTGTTAATTTTGTTAAAAATAGTATGCTGTTTCACATGAGCTTGTTAAAAATGGTAAAACCAGTTTCCACCATGTTTCATGACTTGCTTTCGCTAATAATATGTAGCCCTGCCGTGGCATATAGCCCCGCCCTCGATCGGTATCGGCTATCAGCCGTTCTGAAAGGTGATCGGCGATCGGAAATAAAAAATGATTCAAATCAGCCTCAAATCAAATCGCCCTCAAAAATGCTGATCAGTCCATCTCTAGTATACTGTATGTTTCTTTACCAAGAGAAGGTAACCAGTGATGTTTAATTGGATTGACTGCAGTACCATATGTGAAATGTTGCCAGTTTGTGGCACTTCCATACTTTGTGTCTGCATGTCAATGTGCTGACATGATATATAGGGGTGAGCAAAATGGCAAAAAAAAAAAAAAAAAAAAAAAAATATATATATATATATATATATATATATATATATATATATATATATATATATATATATATATATATATATATATAAGTGGAACATAACTTTTCTACAATCTGTGCATTTTAATTTCTTATAGGGTTGTGTATTGGCTACAACCTGGCGATACAGTACTTATCGTGATATAGCAGTCACATTTAAATATATAGTGATATACTGTGATATTGCAAGCAAAGTGATATATTGTGATTTTTCAAATCCTACTATTAAAACACACCACTATATGAACAGGTTTCACAATGTTTACAATAGCATTGCGCCCTTGTGCTGCTTGTTAATGTTGGAGTGGAGCTGAAAATGGATTACATCACTGCCATCTAGTGGTCAGAGGTTTAAACACAACACAAAATGATTCACTGTCTGCCAGGATTCTGTGTATCGATACTATGTTCTTGAGAATTGATACAGTATCACCAAACATAACATCCTGATATTCAATGTTTTGATATTTTCTTAAACCCCTACTATCTTATTTATACGCTATACTGTGATAAAAAAGTGGCTGGAAGATGGTCGAGGAAAAGTTTTGTCTTAGTCTTAAAAATGATCATCCTTCTAGGGTTCCTTAGTAAGCAAAACGGTTCTGTATAGAACCATCTACAGCACATTTTCCTTCAAGCTGAAAAACCCTTTAATCATACAAAGGGTTCTTTGAGTGTTCATAGTTCTATATAGATCCATTTTCTGTACTAAGGAACTCTTGAACACCACCTATTACAAGAGTGTAATTAAGTAACTCAATATGCTACACTGTTAATGTTAGCTAAGTAACATAAATTAACATCCTGTCAACGTTTTCCACTGCCCACCTGCTCAGATCCCCCCCTTAACTAACATACCCTGGTTTTCTGCAGTTTATGCCACTGCTGTCTAGTTAATAAACTCTATGGGGAACAGCCTGTTGTGTTATCCGGTATCACATCGTCACATAGCTGTGGTTCATTTAATAATCTCTGTAAGCTTTTTACTGGATTTTTATTAGTGTTCCACCTTAAATAGTGCAGCAGTTATACACCCCTGATCATGACTCACGGCATCTACAACGACTACAGTACTCTCTAAAAACTATCCCACACTGAAGCACACATTTGATTGAAAACGACAGTGAGTAAACTAACAAACTGAGTTGTATTTGTGTCCCTAAGGTACGTTTTTTATATAGCAAACCCGGTTGGGAGTCTAGTTCCTCCACCGTCTACAAACATAGTGATATAGACTTGTTTGTGTGTGTGTGTGTGTGTGTGTGTGTTGGCTGTGCGGGAGCAGACTGTTCTGTTCGGCTTACAGAGGAGCGCTTGTGTTGTGAGTAAGCAGGTCTCATGTTTTAAACCCATTCTCAGTGTTGTCTCAGCTGTGATGGTGCCCACGTCCTGCTGACTCAGCGGCCTCTCTCTATGTCACTGGACACTTGGGGGAGTCTATTCTGTGGAGGGACGAGCGCAGGCTGTTCACACCAGCTGCCTTCTGACTATTCCTCAAAGCACACTCTGTTTTTCAGCTTTTTTAATACTAACGCTTCAGGTTAAGGGATGATATGACAAAAACATGGATATATAATATCGCCATATTTAAAGGTATTTACAGGATACATAATATGTGGCATGATATTTTGTTCGTCTGAGGTTTGTGAACAAGTTAAAGCAGACGAAATGCAATACAGTGGTGCAATATTTAAAAATCTCAGTTCAGTTTTGCTTTTGGAGGTGTTGAAATATATAGGCCGGAGTTTAAGTGTGGAGCTCAACGAAAAACACAAAATAGAACATAAATATACACCAACCCACAGCCACTTATCATCCAGAGATCAATGTGAAGGTTTTAAGATTCACACTGCACTACAGGAAAACACTAATATTCAGTATTTTTGTTTTAAATTTTAATAAACATATCGTTGCTGTCCAGTGAAAAACTAGTTTCTCCGAAGTGTCTGGACAAAAACATTTTTTTAAAGCATTTTTTCTGTTGATCCATTTATCCTAAAATTGTCACACAATGTAAATGGCAGCTATGTTTCAAAGGATATCAACAAAATTGACAAAAATAAAGATACATGTTCTTCGGACAGCAACTATATGTTGGCTCAGTATACAATACTGTGCAAAAGTTTTAGGCACTTGGGAACATTTTTATATTTAAAAAGCTATTTTTTCAGGAATCTTAGTTATTTAATACCCAAAACAGTATGAATACAGTAAGTAGAGCTTTTACATACTTCAGTGTGTTTATTTAACCCTTTCCAAGCTTCTCCTTGTGGAACCCAGTATTATATACAGTTCTTATCTAATACCTGCTTTGACTGCTCAGTACTTCATTAAGCTAAATCAAGATTGCTGCTGAAGGAACTGAACACATTCATACAATGTCTGGGGCGTCCAGGAGAAATCTGGAACTACACTTTGTTCTTCAAACTGGAGCTCAAGATCTGATCTACTTCTCTCACAATAAGATATTCATGTTACTTTGTATTGTATGTATGATTATTTATATATGTTCTAATGATATCTGGTGTTCATACTGGTAAAATACACTGATTGCTAAGATAAAGGCTTTTAAACAACCAGCTCAGGTAGTGTATATAGATTTTATATGGGGGCGGGTTGCCCACTTTTTACTTAGATACCAGACTGTTATAGACAAAGTTAAATACTTTCTAAAAAAAACAAATAATTGGTTAAAATAAATTAAAACAGTAGTATAAATGCCATAATGAGCTGACATTCCGTCAGCTAGGAGAGTAAACATATGTATGTAGGTCAAACATGTTTAGGTTGAACATACTTTTGGTCATCTTCTCACATTCCCATAACAACATAATTTGCGAAGTTTAACAGCAAATAGACAGCTCTTCTTAAGATTCAGTGTTTTCCTTTCTTGAAACTAAATTTTCTCACTTAAGTATGATAGAAATAGCATATTTTATTTGTATTACCCTTTTTGGTTTCCCTAATTTAGCACCATTTTAAGCATGTAAATAACTCACAGGGAAATATAGACTAATGTAAATTTAAAATAGGTTTTATATATAGATCTGTTAAAAACATACTGCATACACCATTTAAATAAAATTATATTGTGCTGATTTTTCATTCTTTTCACTATTTATATGTATTTTCTGTATATATTTTTAAACATTTAGGGTTAAAAAAGTTTGTGCGCTTCAAGCGGCATTGGAAGTAGGGGTGTAAGAAAATATCAAAATATCGAATATCGGGATATTATGTTTGGTGATACTGGATCAATTCTCAAAAACACACGATACACAGATTCCTGGCAGACAGTGCATCATTGTGCGTTGTGTTTAAACCTCTGACCACTAGATGGCAGTGTTGTTGTCTATTTTAAGCTCCACTCCAACATTAACAAGCAGCACAAGGGTGTAATGCTATTATAAGCACTGGCAAACCTGTTCATGTAGTGGTGTGTTTTAATAATAGGATTTGAAAAGTCATAATATATCACTGTGCTTGTAATATCACACTATATCACTATATATTGAATCGTAACCGCTGTATCATGATACTTATTGTATCACCAGGTTCTTGCCAATGCACAGCCCTATTGGAACTGTGTTGAATTAACTGTTTTGCTGCAGTTTATTATATATTATAGCAACTGTTACAGCTGGCCCTTGAGTTTGTTTCGGATAACCCTGCCCTGTCATGTCAAGATACAGGCTCATATACTTATTTAAAAAAGCTGAACTGCTCTCCTGTGTATAGTTTACACAGTTACTGCACACCGGTTCAGTGGTCATCAACCCTGCTCCTGGAGACTCGGACTGGATGAAATGTGAGACGCTTATACGGCATTCTGTAGCACTTAAACAAAGTTATGAGTCAGTTTAGAACTAATTAAGAAGCCGTTCTCATGAAACTTAATGGCTGCTTGAAAACGGGGGAGACAGGATGTTGATTTTAAACGAGTTGCTCGCCAGATGTCAGGGGTGGCAGAATATATCAGTGCAACAAGTACAAGCTGTTCTTTTGTAAAGCCTCCTTTATCTCGTACAGGGCCCATATGCGTTTGCTTCTGCTTTAATGTATGTAAATTACTCTGAAGTTGAATCGTCTTCCTTTCTAGACAGTTTCCTCTTCCACACCGCCGGAGTTAATGTGTTTGTTTAAAGCGACCCTGCTGTGTACCAACATAGCAGTTAGCACTTGATTGATTTCTCTTCCTGCATGTCTGTGTTTCAGTGGAATCCGTTGCTTTAAAACTGATCCATGATGAAGCTGCCTTCTGATTAGCACCACCAAAAACACTGTGGCTTGAGAACGTGTGTTCTGATTGTAAAGAGAGAGGAGCGAGGAGTGAGAGGAGAGACCCAGTGTGGTGTGGACAAGAGGGGGATGAACGGGGTATGGTTCATTTAAACCCTTGCATATCTTAACTTTAATGATTTCCTGCTGCCTGTGGTGCTGATAGGAAGTGCTCTGTTTTCCCTATCTTGACACTTTAGGCCACCTCATGGGGTTAGAGGTCAGATGTACTCACACACAAAGCGTTATGTGTATCATGTTTCACTGATTCATTCCCTAAACCATATTTGAACCCTCTTGGAGGCTTGAATGGAAAGCATTCCTAGTTCTTACTGATGGTGTTTTGTAGTTTAACCAATAACAAGCAGGCTTGATCTTTGTTGTGTTCTGTGGTTTGGTGACGAGTTCCAAATAAAAGCTGATGTTGGGTTCTCCACTGAACGTTTGTGTCCTAAAGTATAAAACGATGAATCACTCTGAATGAGAATATCAATAAATATATGCAAGCCGCATGTCCTCCCCATGCTTGAGTGGGTTTCCTCCAGGTACTCCAGTTTACTCCCACACGTCCAGAGACTTCCATGTTGGGTTGATCAGTCACTCTAAATTGCCCATAGGTGTGTATATGCGCATGAGTGAATGTTGGCCATGCAACGGACTGACGAACTGTTCATGGTTCAACCGATGACACTGGGATTGGCTCCAGCCTCCCTGTGACCCCGACTGGCGGGATAAAGCTTATCTTATTGGATAGATGGATATATGTAAGCTAACACTCTTATGCATTGAGTTGACATCATATAATAGGATGACCAGACATCACCTGAAACGAAGACTGTACCTGAAAATATTCTTTTTTTAAATTGTGAATTAAAACACAAGACAATTTGTTTGTTTGTGCCAACAGAGGGTGCTGCTTCTATTTACTAACCACTTCTACCACTTGCTCTCCTAGTTTTAGAAAACATAGCTGTGTAAATCTGCACCAGAAGCTAGTTAAGTGTTAAGTAAATCCACAACATGATCACGGACATCTTTGTAAGACAGATGGATTAAAGCTGGGGTGAAGTTATGGGACTTAGTACCAGGAGATCTGCTTTGTATGGATATACAGTGTACTTAAATATGCCTACCATGCTATCAAATGCTGCATCATTTCTTTAACAGTGTCACTTTTTCAGCCATATGGCATATTAAACTATGTCGAAAACATATACACTATCGCTCAAAAGTTTAGGATCACTTTAGAATTTCATTTCAGGCAATTTTCATGCAATTCACAAACAATATTGTCCATTTCACAATGAATGTAAGTGTATCAGATGATTTTTAAAGAATAAAAATGTTTGTATTAAAGTCTATTTTTGTATAGAGGCTTATTTTGCATATAGTCCTATTATCAGCAATTCTCAGTCCTCTGTCTAAATCTCCTGACGCGGCCGCCAATCCAAGTTAAGGATGTTATTGGGCTAATTGGTTGTTAGGACACTCTTGTTTAATTGTGATGCACAGCTGAAAAACATTCTACTAATAAGTGAGTATAAAAGGGAACAACATTCTAGGTTAGTTTAGTATCTGAAGATCAGCAGTTGATGGCTTGCTGACCGACTCAAAATGACCAGAAAGAAACAACTTTCTTTAGAGACCCGTCAGTCCATTGTTGTGTTAAGGAAGAAGATACTCCATTGAAAACGAGAACATTTCACTGAGATCCCAAACTTTTTTAGCGGTAGTGTAAACATCATGAATGGTTTATAGTGTTTGGCTTAATGATGCATTTATTTATTTTTTTGTCTTAGCTACAGGTCTCCATAACGAGGCGGGAGGCTTTCCCCACTGGTGCCACAATATTGTGAACCCTTTCCCAGCAAACTGATTGGCTTTTTTTCTTTAAGGGTGGGACTTGCTCTATAAACGGAGCCCATGTTGAGCATTACGTTTCTTTTCCCATTTATATTTTAACCAGTGGCCAGTCTCGCCAATGGCTGTGAGCTACAGTTGGAGTAGTTAGTGCTGTTACATAACCGTGCTGAAGTAGTGCATGGTGAGCTCCTGATTCAGAGGATCGAGTGACATTCAGCAAAAAATATGTACGCCATTCGTGCTTCCCTACAGGGAAGAGTTTCCAGCAAAAGATCCTTATTTGGGCATCATTGACAACAACGTATTGCACAGTCTGAAGAGTTCTATTAGTTCAGAAGTTGGCAGGCGTTTCGCTCCTCTTCACTTCTTCACACTTGTTTTTCCACCCTGTTTTATTTGTCTTTGTCTTTTTTCGCCATCTGTTGGCTTGATTATGACATCACCCCCCATTCTTTAGTCTAACTGGTGCCTGCTGCCAAGGTCACGGCAAGCTGGAGTCAATTCCCTTCTTTTTCTCTTTCTCTAACTCCTTCTCTGGAATCCAAGCCCAGGTTAGATCTTCTCTCAGCTGCCCACAGGTGGAATTTTCCGAGCAGCCCGAGACGTCTCTTTGATGGTGCAAGGTGTGTGTGAAGGTGTTGTAGGGGAACGTGAAAACACACATCACAGGCTGTGGGTTCGTCTGGCCTATTCCCGACACATTCCAGACTCCCTCGGCTTTCTGCTTCCTTTGCAGCATGAGTTGCCTCATTCACAGCGATCTGGAGGAGAATTCTGTGAAATTCAACACCAAATCCAACACGTTTGAGTCTCTCTCAGCACAAAGAGCAGAGATGCTAACCCACACCAACAGATCAAGTCTGATATTTGTTTGGAACTGGTCAAGTTTATTTGTGTAGAGCTTTTTACAACGCTGTTGTCTCAAAGCAGCTTTACAGAGTTTTGAAAACAGACAGTTACAACATATATCCCCCAGTGAGCAAACCAGAGGCAACAGTGGCAAGAACACCTCCCTCAACTGGAGGAAGAAACCTTGGGAGGAACCAGACTTACAAGGGGAGACCCATCCTCCTCTGGTCAAACAGTATTTACAGTTTAATAAACTAAATAACAAAGAAAAGAGTCTCTGTTTGAAATCTGGATAGCAAAGCTTTAGAAGCTGCACAGATAGAGGCAGTGTATGACTGAGGCAGTCTCTGACTGAGGCAGTCTATGACTGAGTCTTTATGTAAAGTGGGCGTGAGCTGAAACAGTCACATCCTATCTCAATGCGGGTACATCTGGATGACACAGTGATGTAAATGAGGCTGAAGCAGTTGACACAGATGGACAGGTGAGCTGGCTGGTGATGGTGGGGTGGAGGCCCTGATGATCAGTCCTTCAACAGCGTTCAACAGACAGGAGACAGTCATTACCTCAGGAAGAGTAAAGAGAAAGAGTTAGTTGGGCTCAGGAGTAAGACTGTAGAGAATATGAACATTCAGAATTTTAGAGTGTGGTTGGTGACTCCAGCTGATCTAACTATAACAAACCTAAACTAAAAGTAGAGAATGAGAAGGTAACATGGACATGAGACCTCCCTGAGACACTGGGATCCCCCCACTCCACCATCAACAAACCTGTGTGATCGCGTGAAGTGGTGGAACAACAGCACCAACATCTCAGTTTACCATAAACCTCTGTGTCCAAGAACCCCCAGATCTCCTGCCTTCATCTAAGAGGGAGGATTAATTACTGAGTCAGAGACGGTGTCAGAGTCCCGAACATTAACTGGGAGATTATTCCACAATTTGGGGGCTAGCCACGTTATTAGTCCCCCAGTTTCACTAATGTGTTTCTCCTGATTGATCTGTCCAGATTTATCTAAGCCTGCACGCAGGATTCAAGCTTCAGGCCTCAGTCGAGGCCCTTCTTGAGTGCCAAACCCTGATTCCACATATAAATGATTTAGAGTCAGATAAATATTTAATCTGGGACAAACAGGGTTTGGGTGGGCGTGTGGCTGCGATGGAAATAAACAAATGGCTGCCGCATTATGAGCGCAGGGCTGCGATCGTTTTTAGCTGTCGGGAGACGGCTATCCTTGTTATATTTGATTTGCCGGAGTGCAGCAGGAGGCCGAGACGCGAGACCGCAGACTGCAATTGGAAACCGATACTGGCACATTTTCACAACTGCAGCCAACCTCTAATAGTTTCAACACTTCATTGACCTTCAGCTCCATAAAACCTTTCTATTCCACTCTCTCCATGTCTCCCTCCCTCTCATGCACAGTCATACACACATACTCACGCTCGGATGTCATGATTTAAGTCAAGTCAAGTTTATTTGTAAAGCGCTTTTTACAACAACGTTGTCACAAAGCAGCTTTACAGAAATTTTAAAGCATGAAAAACATGAAATCACACACTTTATCCCTTGTGAGCAAGTCAGAGGAAACAGTGGCAACAACATCTCCCCCAACTGGAGGAAGAAACCTTGGGAGGAACCAGACTCACAAGCGGAGACCCATCCTCCTCTGGTCGAACAGTACTTGAAGTTTATAAACTAAAGCTGAGTTTGAAGGTAAAAGCTTTTAGAAGCTGTACAGGTGCTACATCAGGTGGGTGATACTGTGATGCAGTCAAGGTGGAGCAAATGGCACAAATGGAGAGGGGCGTTGGTTGGAGCCGGGTGACCGGGGGCCCTGGTGGTCTGTCTTTTACAGTATTCAACGGGACAGGTGGGTGGTTATTACCTCAGAGAGAGAGAGAGCGAGAGAGGGAAAAACAAAAAACAAAGTTAGTTCTGGTTTAGGTTAGTACAGAGGAGTCGAGGTGTAGCAGAGAGGAGAGCTGTTTGGTGCCAGGTGATGAGGAGGCCCTGGCAGTCGGGCCTCTAACAGCATTCGACGGGACCGGTGGGCGGTTATTACCTCAGAGAGAGAGAAAAACAGACTTGGTTCTGGTTTGTGTTAGTACAGAGACTGAGTTAGTTCTGGTTTGGGTTAGTACAGAGACTGAGTTAGTTCTGGTTTAGGTTAGTACAGAGACAGAGTTAGTTCTGGTTTAGGTTAATACAGAGACTGAGTTAGTTCTGGTTTGTGTTAGTACAGAGACAGAGTTAGTTCTGGTTTAGGTTAATACAGAGAGAGAGTTAGTTCTGGGTTGGGTTAGTACAGAGACTGAGTTAGTTCTGGTTTAGGTTAATACAGAGACTGAGTTAGTTCTGGTTTGTGTTAGTACAGAGACTGAGTTAGTTCTGGTTTAGGTTAATACAGAGACTGAGTTAGTTCTGGTTTGTGTTAGTACAGAGACAGAGTTAGTTCTGGTTTGGGTTAGTACAGAGACAGAGTTAGTTCTGGTTTGTGTTAGTACAGAGACAGAGTTAGTTCTGGTTTGGGTTAGTACAGAGACCGAGTTAGTTCTGGTTTGTGTTAGTACAGAGACCGAGTTAGTTCTGGTTTGGGTTAGTACAGAGACAGAGTTATTTCTGGTTTGGGTGAGTACAGAGACAGAGTTAGTTCTGGTTTGTGTTAGTACAGAGACATAGTTAGTTCTGGTTTGTGTTAGTACAGAGACAGAGTTAGTTCTGGTTTGGGTTAGTACAGAGACAGAGTTAGTTCTGGTTTGGGTAAGTACAGAGACAGAGTTAGCTCTGGTTTGGGTTAGTACAGAGACAGAGTTAGTTCTGGTTTGGGTCAGTACAGAGGCAGAGTTAGTTCTGGTTTGTGTTAGTACAGAGACAGAGTTAGTTCTGGTTTGTGTTAGTACAGAGACAGAGTTAGTTCTGGTTTAGGTTAGTACAGAGACTGAGTTAGTTCTGGTTGGGTTAGTACAGAGACAGAGTTAGTTCTGGTTTGGGTTAGTACAGAGACTGAGTTAGTTCTGGTTGGGTTAGTACAGAGACAGAGTTAGTTCTGGTTTGGGTTAGTACAGAGACTGAGTTAGTTCTGGTTGGGTTAGTACAGAGACAGAGTTAGTTCTGGTTTGGGTTAGTACAGAGACTGAGTTAGTTCTGGTTTGTGTTAGTACAGAGACTGAGTTTGTTCTGGTTTAGGTTAGTACAGAGACTGAGTTAGTTCTGGTTTGGGTTAGTACGGAGACAGAGTTAGTTCTGGTTTAGGTTAGTACGGAGACAGAGTTAGTTCTGGTTTGTGTTAGTACAGAGACAGAGTTAGTTCTGGTTTGTGTTAGTACAGAGACAGAGTTAGTTCTGGGTTGGGTTAGTACAGAGACTGAGTTAGTTCTGGTTTGGGTTAGTACAGAGACCGAGTTAGTTCTGGTTTGGGTTAGTACAGAGACAGAGTTAGTTCTGGTTTGGGTTAGTACAGAGACTGAGTTAGTTCTGGTTTGTGTTAGTACAGAGACAGAGTTAGTTCTGGTTTAGGTTAGTACGGAGACTGAGTTAGCTCTGGTTTGGGTTAGTACAGAGACAGAGTTAGTTCTGGTTTAGGTTAGTACAGAGACTGAGTTAGTTCTGGTTTGGGTTAGTACAGGGACTGAGTTAGTTCTGGTTTGGGTTAGTACAGAGACAGAGTTAGTTCTGGTTTGGGTTAGTACAGAGACAGAGTTAGTTCTGGTTTAGGTTAGTACAGAGACAGAGTTAGTTCTGGTTTGGGTTAATACAGAGACAGAGTTAGTTCTGGTTTGGGTTAATACAGAGACAGAGTTAGTTCTGGTTTGTGTTAGTACAGAGACAGAGTTAGTTCTGGTTTGTGTTAGTACAGAGACAGAGTTAGTTCTGGTTTGGGTTAATACAGAGACAGAGTTAGTTCTGGTTTGGGTTAGTACAGAGACAGAGTTAGTTCTGGTTTGTGTTAGTACAGAGACAGAGTTAGTTCTGGTTTGTGTTAGTACAGAGACAGAGTTAGTTCTGGTTTGGGTTAATACAGAGACAGAGTTAGTTCTGGTTCGTGTTAGTACAGAGACAGAGTTAGTTCTGGTTTGTGTTAGTACAGAGACAGAGTTAGTTCTGCATTGGGTTAGTACAGAGACAGAGTTAGTTCTGGGTTGGGTTAGTACAGAGACAGAGTTAGTTCTGGGTTGGGTTAGTACAGAGACAGAGTTAGTTCTGGGTTGGGTTAATACAGAGACAGAGTTAGTTCTGGTTTGGGTTAATACAGAGACAGAGTTAGTTCTGGTTTGGGTTAGTACAGAGACAGAGTGAGTTCTGGTTTGTGTTAGTACAGAGACAGAGTGAGTTCTGCATTGGGTTAGTACAGAGACAGAGTTAGTTCTGGGTTGGGTTAGTACAGAGACTGAGTTAGTTCTGGTTTGGGTTAGTACAGAGACAGAGTTAGTTCTGGGTTGGGTTAGTACAGAGACAGAGTTAGTTCTGGTTTAGGTTAATACAGAGACAGAGTTAGTTCTGGTTTAGGTTAGTACAGAGACAGAGTTAGTTCTGGTTTGGGTTAGTACAGAGACTGAGTTAGTTCTGGTTTAGGTTAATACAGAGACAGAGTTAGTTCTGGTTTAGGTTAGTACAGAGACAGAGTTAGTTCTGGTTTGGGTTAGTACAGAGACTGAGTTAGTTCTGGTTTAGGTTAGTACAGAGACAGAGTTAGTTCTGGTTTGGGTTAATACAGAGACAGAGTTAGTTCTGGTTTGTGTTAGTACAGAGACTGAGTTAGTTCTGGTTTGGGTTAGTACAGAGACTGAGTTAGTTCTGGTTTAGGTTAGTACAGAGACAGAGTTAGTTCTGGTTTAGGTTAGTACAGAGGATATGGAGTGTTTAGAGTGTAGCTGGTGACTCTGACAGATCTGATTATAAACAAAAAGAACTAAAAGGAGAGAAGCTGCACACGTGCTACATTTGGATGATACAGTAATGCAATCAAGGTGCAGCAGATGACATAGATGAAGAGGTCGCTCCTCTTACAGCTTGTCCAGATTTGTCCCTCACAACACACAGACACAGCACCACGTGGTCTGGAAGTGGCTAAGAGTCAACAGACCTCACTCACTGTCTCACTCTCTCGAGTTTTTAGACGTAGGCTCCACTTTATAGACTCCTCATATCAGGACACGTCCCGGTACTTTTATTTTTAACGCGCTCGCACCCATGCTGCTTTTATGATTCACTCGGTTCCATGAAAGTCGTCAATCTTTCACCAGCGCGGCTGCAGGGTTGTCTTCGCAGCTTAGAGAAAAGTGGGTTCTTTTTGATGCCGCCAATCTAGGTTAGGCATTAAAACATCTATATTAGACCCCGGCCCGCAGAGGGAGGCCAGCTTTTTGGCCGCTGCGCCTGCTTTGGAACCTTAAACGACTCTAAGTTCTTCTCAAATTTCCCCCGAGGAGCCGCTTTTTGAAAGGGGGAAATGGACTGAGTTACTGTCGGAGTTACTGTTGCCCTGGCAGTCCGTCTGTCTGTTTTCATTGTGGTTTTCGCTGGCTGGAGAGAAAAGCACCATGGGTAATGATCACTCTAATGAGATTTGCGGAGGCGGGATGAAGTGGCTGAAACGAAGCAGCGTCCAGTTGGAACCCAGAGGAAGAGTGCTTTCTGTACAGTCTGGAATGACTTTAGCAGTAAATAGGACAGATGTGAATAGAGGCTGAGAAGATGATGATGATGATGATGTGGTGTATATATAAGCGTGAGGGGGGAGTGGGAGTATCTGTGGGGCTTTTTTCCCCCCATAGACTTTCTCTGCTAGACTCATGTCTTGGCAGAATAGACTGAAACTGGCTAAGCAGTGGATCAGTAGAAAACCAAGCACAGGCAGAAGTCAGTCGTGAGTCTGAAGTTTGCTTCTTTGGTTTTGCTCTAAAGCTGTGAAGCTAATGTGCAGAGTTAGGGGCACATACCAATTAGCACTATGCAAACTGCATGCACATTCATTTTCACACGTGCCTCAAATCTCAGTTGCATTGTAATCTCAAATAGACTTGCTTATGTTACTGTGTGATAGATAACCATAGATAGAAGTACTTTGCATAGCTAAAAACAGTAGTAGCACCCACTCTGCCGTGTGAATGTTGCCTCTCTATGAGGCACAGCTTCAGTGCAAAACTGAGGAAGCAAACTTCAGGTGCCAAACAGGCTGATAAACTTCATTTGGGGAATTGCTGTAGAAAAACTTTGTATCCACAGAATAGTAGCGTTCTTAACTTTAACATATGCTAATAAAAAAAGATATGTCGATTCGGATCAGTCGTCCTTTGGCAATTCCAAATGAGAGCAGGATTTTCCAGAGTATCCTGATGGTGGTAGGAACTTTTGGAGAGAATAAAGCGAGTCAGAGAATAAAGCGAGTCAGAGAATAAAGCGAGTCAGAGAATGAAGTGAATCAGAGAATAAAGGCAGTCAGATAATAAAGCAAGGTGGAGAATAAAGCGAGTCAGAGAATAAAGTGAATTAGAGAATAAAGTGAGTCAGAGAATAAAGTGAATTAGAGAATAAAGTAAGTCAGAGAATAAAGCGAGTCAGAGAATAAAGCAAGGCGGAGAATAAAGCAAGGCAGAGAAAAAAGTGAGTCAGATAATAAAGTGAGTCAGAGAATAAAGTGAATTAGAGAATAAAGTAAGTCAGAGAATAAAGCGAGTCAGAGAATAAAGCAAGGCGGAGAATAAAGCAAGGCAGAGAAAAAAGTGAGTCAGATAATAAAGTGAGTCAGAGAATAAAGCAAGGCGGAGAATAAATCGAGTCAGAGAATGAAGTGAGTCAAAGAATAAAGTGAGTCGGAGAATAAAGTGAATTAGAGAATAAAGTGAGTCAGAGAATAAAGTGAGTCAGAGAATAAAGCAAGGCAGAGAATAAAGCGAGTCAGAGAATAAAGCGAGTCAGAGAATAAATCGAGTCAGAGAATAAATCGAGTCAGAGATAGGCTGATTCAGACGACGTGTTTTATTAAACCACTCCTGTGTTTTTGTAATGTAGCTCTTGTGAGTTAACTTTAACATATGCTAATAAAAAAAGATATGTTGATTTGGATCAGTCGTCCTTTGGCAATTCCAAACGAATAGAGAATAAGGTGAGTCAGAGAATAAAGCGAGTCAGAGAATAAAGCGAGTCAGAGAATAAAGCAAGGCGGAGAATAAATCGAGTCAGAGAATGAAGTGAGTCAAAGAATAAAGTGAGTCGGAGAATAAAGTGAATTAGAGAATAAAGTGAGTCAGAGAATAAAGTGAGTCAGAGAATAAAGCAAGGCAGAGAATAAAGCAAGGCAGAGAATAAAGCAAGGTGGAGAATAAAGCGAGTCAGAGAATAAAGCGAGTCAGAGAATAAAGCGAGTCAGAGAATAAAGCAAGGTGGAGAATAAAGCGAGTCAGAGAATAAAGCGAGTCAGAGAATAAATCGAGTCAGAGAATAAATCGAGTCAGAGATAGGCTGATTCAGACGACGTGTTTTATTAAACCACTCCTGTGTTTTTGTAATGTAGCTCTTGTGAGTTAACTTTAACATATGCTAATAAAAAAAGATATGTTGATTTGGATCAGTCGTCCTTTGGCAATTCCAAACGAGAGCAGGATTTTCCAGAGTATCCTGATGGTGGTAGGAACTTTTGGAAAATGATAAGTGCCTTAAGGGAAAACCAGCGAGCATGGACTGTTTCCAATGATACACCAGCTGTTATTCTCATTATACCCCCAGATTGTTACAGATGCATGTATGACATTTTGGGTTGTAACTCTTCATTGATTAATCTCTACCTGAGCGGTGCTAATGCGGTAAAATGGGACTCTATGAAATGAGAGCGATTATGTACTAAATCAAGGGTCACTAATAGGTGGATCGGGGTCCATATCCAGACCCAGACGTTGTCCAATGAGGACCCAAACCGATAAACTATTGAGAAGTATTTCATTTAGACAGTGTTTATTTTAAGGGGTGGAGCTTTTCTTGTATTTACGGTATACGGGCTTTACGGCACAGTAAACTCACAGACCAATCACGTGGGTTGTAAGAGCACCAAAGGTGCTCCTCAGCCAATCAGATCTGTGTAGATTCAGGAGTGTGGTGCATAGACAGGCAGGTTACGAAGCGAGAAGCAGCAGTCAGAGAGTAAAGGGAGGCAGAGAATAAAGCGAGTCAGATAAAGCGAGGTGTAGAATAAAACAAGGCAGAGAATAAAGCGAGTCAAAGAATGAAGCGAGTCAGAAAGTAAAGTGAGTTGGAGAATAAAGCGAGTCAGATAAAGCGAGGTGTAGAATAAAACAAGGCAGAGAATAAAGCGAGTCAAAGAATGAAGCGAGTCAGAAAGTAAAGTGAGTGGGAGAATAAAGCGAGTCAGATAAAGCGAGGTGTAGAATAAAACGAGTCAGATAAAGCGAGGTGTAGAATAAAACAAGGCAGAGAATAAAGCGAGTCAAAGAATGAAGCGAGTCAGAAAATAAAATGAGATGGAGAATAAAGCGAGTCAGATAAAGCGAGGTGTAGAATAAAGCAAGGCAAAGATTAAAGTGAGTCAGATTATAAAGCAAGATGGAGAATAAGGGGAGTCAGAGAATTAAGGGAGTCAGAGAATAAAGCAAGGCGGAGAATAAAGTGAGTCAGAGAATAAAGTGAGTCAGATAATAAAGCAAGATGGAGAATAAGGGGAGTCATAGAATAAAGTGAATCAGAGAATAAAACGAGGTGGAGAATAAAGCGAGTCAGAGAATAAAGTGAGTCAGATAATAAAGCGAGGTGGAGAATAAAGTGAGTCAGAGAATAAAGTGAGTCAGATAATAAAGCAAGGTGGAGAATAAGGGGAGTCAGAGAATAAAACGAGGTGGAAAATAAAGCGAGTCAGAGAATAAAGTGAGTCAGATAATAAAACGAGGTGGAGAATAAAGCGAGTCAGAGAATTAAGGGAGTCAGAGAATAAAGCAAGGCGGAGAATAAAGTGAGTCAGAGAATAAAGTGAGTCAGATAATAAAGCAAGGTGGAGAATAAAGTGAGTCAGAGAATAAAGCGAGGTGGAGAATAAAGGGAGTCAGAGAATAAAGCAAGGCGGAGAATAAAGCGAGTCAGAGAATAAAGTGAGTCAGATAATAAAGCAAGGTGGAGAATAGGGGGAGTCAGAGAATAAAACGAGGTGGAAAATAAAGCGAGTCAGAGAATAAAGTGAGTCAGATAATAAAGCAAGGTGGAGAATAAAGTGAGTCAGAGAATAAAGCGAGGTGGAGAAAAAAGGGAGTCAGAGAATAAAGCAAGGCGGAGAATAAAGCGAGTCAGAGAATAAAGCGAGTCAGAGAATAAATCGAGTCAGAGATAGGCTGATTCAGACGACGTGTTTTATTAAACCATTCCTGTGTTTTTGTAATGTAGCTCTTGTGAGTAAAAAACAGTATTAAAAGTTTTATAAATAATTTATTCAGTTCAGTATTTAATCAGTAAATATACTGAAATATACTGAACGGTATGTGTGATGTGTTGGTGTTTCAGTAGCTGATGGTATTAGATGCTGATACTAGACTACTTCAGTAAACAGGATACACCACTGAATCAGAACACACGTTAGAGATGATGACGGTCTGGACCTTGTCCTGAGGAGATCTCCTCTAACTGGACCTTACTGCACTAAATGTTTCTACTCTCTCTCTTTCTTTTTTCTAAGGTGGCCAATCCCTCAGCCCCAGCTACCATCATAAATCTCTTGAGGGAGGTCTTACAGTTCCAGGCCACATGGGCAGCGGCCCCCTCCCGGTGCAGCCATACCCCACAGACGACGTACTGAGGTTGAGCTTATCCAGAGGTATCTCCCTCTCGCTCCCCTCCTCTCCAATGATGCCTCCCCGACAGCCCTACATGCTGCCGCTCAGACCCAGCACCAAGTCCCCAGGTATGTCCAACACTCTCCACCACTCACTGTGTTCTGTTTCATTCACAAT
Source organism: Megaleporinus macrocephalus (assembly GCA_021613375.1). Classification (NCBI taxonomy): domain Eukaryota; kingdom Metazoa; phylum Chordata; class Actinopteri; order Characiformes; family Anostomidae; genus Megaleporinus; species Megaleporinus macrocephalus. Next base: position 46,140,635 of record CM038704.1, on the reverse strand, counting down.
AAAAACGCAAATAATAAAATGTCTTTCATTTCTTTAGCAAAATGTGTGCTTATAAATGGTACATGGAAAGTAACTAAGTTTACTAAAAGTTTAGTCAAAGTTAACTTCAGGTTTAGGTTTAAAAGGGTAAATTCCCATCTGCACTTTAATTAGTGGAACGTTGTTGTAATACATGTAACTATACTGCCATCTATTGGTCATTTACATGAACTCATCCACTGCTTTTATTATTTTTAGCCTCTGGTTTGGGTTTTTTTTTGTATAGCAAGACCTACATATAACGGTAGAGTTTGTCCTGAGAATCACCAAACATTTTATAAAGTAAAACAAAACCTACACTGGTAAAAAAAAGAAATGCACTGTTTTCAGACCACTTTTACTCATTAAACCCATAAAGCACAAAACAGATAATTATTCTGTTGACAAAGTGTCTGGAAATTAAATAGCTTTGAAAAGAAATGTGTTTGATTAAAGGGATGAAATGAAATGTCATGCCTCTGGGTTCTCCTTCTGCCTCTACTACATTTCCCTCTAATGCACCCCAACATGATGTCACCACCACATGCTCAGATCCCTCCTATCACAAGCTGCCAACCCCTTTTCTCCTCCCCCGAGTTTTAATATTGTTCACCTGTTCCCCTGCCTGTATATATACTCCTTTGTTTATCTCTGTTCCTTAAGAGATATTGATAACTACTGCTGCATACTGAGTGGTCTCTTTTGTGCATGACTCTGGATCGTCTTTTGGTTTTTGCCCTTGTCAGTTATGTTTGCCTCTATAGTTGAGATTCAGTTCACACCAGCCTGTTACCTTATCATCAGCCCTCATAAATAAAACAGACTCAGCTTTTAGATCTGTGAGCGTTCTTCTTGTCCCTTTGGCTTTACAAGAAAGGCTTCTCTAGGTAGCAGCCGGGCCAGAAATATATTTTTATATCATTTTTTAATATTGTTTAAAAAAATAACACTGTTAAACTGCAATACATAAATCATACCATTATTTTCCTATATCATTCAAATGAATGCAGTTATAGATAAATAAATAGCATCTTATAGATGTGCTTGGTAAACACCTCTGGGCTTTTAGCGAAAGCCGAGCAGTAGCATGTCATGGTTTTGCCACCTGAAAGTACAAATTTATTCATATGCAAGTGTTTTATAGATGATATGCAGTTATAGTGACACACATGACCAAAACAGCTGGACTGCACATATATATCAGCATCAACTACCTAAACTACCTGAACCTGGAGATGAACAGCAGCGTTTGAACATAGTTAAAAAAAAAAATCAGCAAAAATGCCAGTGAATATTGTTGCTGTCCAGTGAAAAATAGGCCAGCTTTACAGAAGAGGCCAAAAACTTTCCATGCAACTTAATGGAACCAGTTAAATTTTTTCCAAGCTATTTTGGAGCATTTATATTGGTCCATCCATCATGAAATGCTCCCACAGTGTAAACGGCAGCTGCTGCATTTAATTGATGTAGAAAAATAGAAATTGACAAAAATGGAGGTGCATGTTTTTCATTGGACAGCGACGATATATAATATCTTTGAAATTAGACAATTGAAGTCTAGTCATATCTAGACAAGCAGTTATCGAGCTGAAAGGTCACAACAATGAGTACCAGTAGGGCGGCACCTCAGCATCCATAGTAGATCAATCAATTGATCAATCAAACTTTATTTTCACTCGGTAATACATTTAGGGTAATCCTCATTTACAGTGCAACCGAGCATTTATAACTTAAAGGGACTGAAAAATAAATAAAAATTAGAAACAAGTATTTATTCAAGAAAGCTAAAATAAGAAACTTCATGAGAAAAACAATAAGAATTAAATGATAATGAGAATTAATTAAGATATAAATAAATCAAAATAAACGGATAAGTGGACAAGCTAAAATAAATGATGAAAATAAAACAAAATGTAAAACCGAGATTGGATGGATAAAAGGACAAAAAATAAAAATAAAAATAGTAAAAGGACAAAAATAGAACAGAAAATAAAATAAATAAAAAGGTAAAATGAAGAATAAATAAAATAAATAAAATGGTTAAAGAAAAACTGAAAAATTAGATAAATAAAAGGACAAAATAAATAAAATAAATAAAAGGCAAAGGTCAAAAGAGAAACTCAGTTAAAACATGTACAGATGAAGTTTAGCTAGTGCTATGATGTACAGGATATTCTAAGGCTTTTCTTTTTTTCACTTTCCACTCTTTTATTTTCCTTGGCATTATTGTTTCCTGACACAGCAGGAGACTCATCAGGAATTTCATAACACTGGTCCTAATAGATTATTGCTTAGGGGTGGATAAACTCATGAAGTCCCACAGATGCACATACACTCATACAACTAATGTACAACAGTATAAATAGACCTGCATTTTTAACAATCTTCCAGGGATCATATAGAGGACATAACAGAAAGTGTCTGCCTTTAGTTTCTGTAGAGAGCAGGCCTGTTTACGAGTGTACTTACAACACTGACATACTATCCAGTCATATACCTGATCATACAGGAGTTGCTTGCTTATTAGGAACAAGGATTAAAGATAGTCTGGGCCCCTGGGCAACCCTCCCTGACCTCCCACCCCCCTAGACAAATTGTCTTAAATTTAAATACTTGCAAAATTGCTAAATTAATTTGTGACTCTGCGCTTAAGAGAAATTGAACACAATAATTTTGAAACAATACAAATTCAGAAACATTAAGTAAGAGCCTGATTTACATATTTGCAACAAAAAGCTTGTTATGAAATATGGTAGCTTGCCTTGCAATTTGTAGGTCCATAGAAAGTCAAGGACCCTTGGTAAACAACTTCAAGGGCCCTCTAATGTTATGCCCTGCTCTTCTCTAGGGGGCTCTCATAACCAGGGCCCTCTAAAAATATGCCCGACTCTTTTCCTAGTCGAAGTCAGAGCAGTGCCACAATGCCTCATCCATTTTAATCAGGGGCCCAAATGCATGGCTAGGGCCCAAAAGCATGGCTAGGGGCCCCAAAAGCATGGCTAGGGCCACCACTAGCCATGCTTTTGGGGCCCCTAGCCATGCTTTTGGGCCCTAGCCATGCTTTTGGGCATTGCCACTGGCCCAGTCAGTAATCCAGCCATGATTAGGAATCATGTTGCTGTTATACAATAACAATAACACTGACTCCTCGGAATTGGTACCCAGCAATGCTAAGCTGGGAGGAAAATCAGGCTGCAGAAGAAGTGTCATATAAAGCCAAACTCACAACTCAGTAGGCATTCAGATGAAAATCAGTGTATATGAATATGGCAGCAATCTACTCTGTTGTTTTAGATTAAAGTGTTTTATAGACAATTGTGGGTTAGCAAGGTCTCTGTGTTTGTAAACAAGACAAGACAAAGACACAAATGTGTGAGCTCAGTTCACCGTTTTGAATCAGCACACAAAGTTCTCCACTTGTTTCAATGGGCTACAAGTGAGAAATAATTCATATCAAATCGTGCCATGATTTTGTTAATATCCGCAAGACCCATGTGATGCTCTCCACTATAGCACCATTACAGCACTCAGAGTGCTGTAAGAGCTCCCAATGATGGCTATTAAGGGGTTGTAATTCGTACTGCTGGTATACAGTGTCATTGACCATGTGGTTCTGTGAGTATAAAGTGGTTTAGTCTGTCTGTGTGCCCACAGCACACTGTTCCTAACCCAGCCTCAACTCAAACTGAGACTTCAAGGTCTCGTCTAACCCTCATGTCCTGTTTTCTGTTCCAGACCCTAACACACCAGATACACTTAGTAATCTGTATTTTAGAGCCTGATTACATGGCTCAGGGGTGGTATGTGTGGGAATGGAGCAAAAATTATGGTCCGCTTGGACCTGAAGCAACATTCACATCCTACCTTTATGTCAGTTTCAGGCAACATTCCCGTTTTTGGTTCAACCAGAACTTCTTTTGAGCTTGAAAGCAGGACTTGTGGACGCCCTCGGATTGACTGTGTGTGTTCTAAGTGGCTGTAAATGCACACTTACCCTCTTAAACGGGGTGAAAACATGAGTAGAGCATTTTTAATACATGCTTTGAACCACTTTGATATTTCCCCTTAAGGTTAACCTAGGCTACATTTACATTATAAGCCTCATTGCTTAATTCCAGTCTTTAGATCCAATCCGTCAAACTTGATGGTTCACATTTGTGTAGGTAGATGTTCAACTTTTTAAAGTTTAGGAGAATTTATTGTCATTTTGGCTGTATATGGTCATTCCAGGTAAGTACTTCCTCCAGGACCATATGGTGCAACACAAAAACGCAAGTGCAAAACAATAAACTCTATACAGCGCAGAAAAAAAGACTTACAGTAAATACAAAATCAAAGAAGGATGCAACATACTATAACATATTAGCGTATAGCCTTGTATATATGACAGTAGCATTTACTGAGGTAGCATCAATGACAACAGTAGCAGTATTAGGGTTGATACAGTATTCTAGCAGTGTATGTTTAAACACAGAATCTCAGACATTAACTAGAAAAGTGCATTTCCTGAGGGGTACACAGGATGGTTGCGTAGTTTAAGCAGTGCGAGAAATGAGGGATGAATAAATGATAAATAGAGGAGTGCGGGTCAGTAAAGTGGATTAGTGCTTGCGGAACTGCCCTGAGTGAGTACATGCAGTTTGGTGGCTGTTGTTAATGAATAGGACTCTATAGGAGGAATGAGGGATAAATAAATGATAAATAGAGGAGTGTGGGTCAGTATGTCTGTGGATTAGTGCTTGCGGATCTGCCCTGAGTGAGTACATGCAGTTTGGTGGGTTAAATGAAACCATAATGTTTTGGTGTGTCTGAAAATTAATAGAACTCTAATGGGAAAAAAGAGGGATGGGAAAAAATACCAAACAGACGAGTGCGGGTCGAACCTATAATGAATTTGTGGTCGGTGTCTGTTGGTTGAGCAGGAGTTCACTAGATGGGCGTGCACTTTTCCTTCCTATTCATTTTCTATGGGAAAAATCTGAGAATAAAAATTGTTTTCTAGAATTCGTGCATCCGATCAAAAAGCTGCCTGTATTCTGCATTCTGTATTCTGAAGTAACCTGTGTGTTCATATCCCAATTAAAGACACATCATTTTAGCTCTAATTAGCTCTAAACTAAACTCAGCCTTTATATATATATATATAGTCAAGTCAAGTCAGGTCAAGTGGGTTTTATTGTCATTTCAACTACATACAGAATACACAGTGAAACGAAACAACGTTCCTCCAGGACCATAGTGCAACATAGACAGTGCATACAAGACACAAGTGCAACACAAACAAACAAGTGCGGACAGACAACACAACACAACACAACACAGTACAGACACAACACAACACAACACAACACAACACAGTACAGACAGAGAATAATAAATAATTGCTGGTAGTGTGCAAATTGTGCAATGTGTAATGAATAGAGTCCAGTGAGGTAGTAAAGTTATTAGTGCAATGCTTTGTGCAAAAATGTTTTCCTTTTTATCTGGGGTAAATGGTTGGAGAGAGAGTGAGAGAGAGTGAGAGAGAGTGAGAGAGAGAGAGAGAGAGAGAGAGAGAGAGAGTGAGAGAGGGAGAGAGAGAGAGAGAGAGAGAGAGAGAGAGAGAGAGAGATGGTGTGTACACGTACCAGAAAGATATCAGTTCAGACGTTGAGTTGTGTTGAGAAGTCTTGGGGGAAGAAGCTGTTGCAGAGTCTGGTCATGCTGGACCGGATGCTGCGGTACCTTCTTCCTGATGGCAGGAGGGAGAACAGTCTGTGTGAAGGGTGGGTGGGGTCATACACAATGCTGGTTGCTTTGCGGATGCAGCGGGTGGTGTAAATGTCCAAGAAGGAGGGGAGAGAGACTCCGATGATCCTCTCAGTTGTCCTCACAATGCGTTGGAGGGACTTGCAGTCGGAGGCTGTGCAGGTCCCAAACCAGGCAGTGATATATATATATATATATATATATATACAAGGTGAAATCAATCAGTTATTAGTTTATCAGGTTTTGGCTAGCTAGTTGGCAGTTTAATGTTATGTACAAGCTAGTTATGTAATAACTATAAAGGTTTGCTTACCTGTGATTTGTGCCTGTTTTCTTTCAGCTGTTTTTCTTTTTTTGCTTTTTTGGCAGCATGTGTGCTTCCTGCATGCCTTTCAATCTACAAAAGGGGAAAATAACTGAACAGTGGCCTTCATCCCTTATCGCTAACAATAACACAGGCCATTAAAAGGAAGGAAAAAATCCTGCAGGCCCTCTAGTCACTGACCACTTACAGCTAGAAACAGCCTTAACTTGATTCATATATTTCTATATTTCGAATTAATTTGCGCAAATAAAACAAAATAAAAAAACGAATATTTATGTTTATATATATATATATATATATATATATATATATATATATATATATATATATATATATATATATATATATATATATATATTCATTTTCAGTGTTATTCAATAGAACCAGAATTATTTCCAAGCTATTTTAAAGCATTTCTATTGATACATTTATCATAAAATATTCCAACAATGTAAACAGCAGCTTCTGCATTTAATTGATGAAGAGAATATAAATAAACAAAAATAGAGATACGTGACAGTGACGATATATATATATATATAATATGAAGTGATTCTGTGCACTGGGCCTAACGCTGTCACACAAAGCTCCACAGCTAGGATGGTGGCATACACTTCCTCCAAGACACAAAGCCACCCACTGTATCTTTTCAAACTTTTCAAAAGCACAGTATCCTGAAAAAGAACTACTAATAATGTTACAGCAGTTAACCCATTGATGCACATGCTAAGCAAACCCCTTCTAATTTACAACATGAGTTAAACCCTGCATTTCTTATGTTATTGTATGTATTGCTAAGCATCTCTTTGGTAAATCTATTGAAATCAGTTTATTTCATTATTTAATGTTCCAGGTGTTTATTAAAAATATGTTTTTGATCTTAAATGATTATTTTAATTCTTATTTATTTACTTCATAAACATGTTTTTTGTAAATATATTCCTTACAAAAAGATACATGTTGTATGTTAGAAGGCAGTGATACAAATATTATTTTTATTTAAAAAGTTTAAAAAATATAAAACTGTAATCAGGATTTGTGATTATCAAAAATAAGTCAATTGAGGAATTCATTGAAGCTTCAATGATCAATTTATTTATTGCAAATATATAAAAGATAAAATCTCTGTCGGGTCACTTTTGACCCAGGTTGTGCATCAAAGGGTTAATAGATGCAGGTGTTGGCTAGCATGGGGGTCGAGAGCGTGGATGGTATGGCTGAAGATCAAGTTTATGATCTCCTGATGATAAGGCCAGCACTTTCGTTAGCAGTTAAATTAAACAATCAAATTTAATCAATATTTTAAACCAATTTGTGATGATGTGTTTATTGTACTCCAGAGGAGCAGCATGTTAAGGTGTAACTGAGATAATGTACCAAAATGTTTCAATTTCATTCATTCAGAATATTCCTTCATACAAAATCCACTACAGATCATGTTCTTTATCTTTATTTTTAAAGTAATTGTAATTTCTTTTACCTGGTATGTGAAAGCAGTCTCTCCTCTTCTCCACATTAGATTAAAGACAGGTTACTTAACTTTATTGATCATTTAATCTCTAATATGAGATGCTAATTCTAGTTCTGTCTCTGAAACAGTGCCATAGTTATAGTGTTGTGCTTACAGCTCCGTCTCCACAGGTGGCAGTACAGACCACTGCTTCAGCAGCAGTATGAGATCTCCGACAAGAGAAAAGATCGTAGATGCAACACTGTTATTGGGCTCCAGAGGATCAGTCTGTACTGTTGTGTGTGGAGTAAATGATGTCAGGCTATACTTTGATACTATAAACTTTAGGGCTGTCATGTATTGATTGATTTTAAAATTGAGTTTAAAAACTGAATTGAATCAGTAATGATCAGCAAGGAGTCATTTAAAAATGCCAGCTGCTCTTCATCCTGTGTCAAAACATTATGACCAATAGACCAAATGGTCCAGAGTATCCTTCTCCTGTCTAGTTCCTGTCTAGGGAAGAGATTTTGTTCCCACAGATGTATACAGTTTTTCTTGTTCTATCAGAATAGAGTGTTTTTGAAAGGTTCAGTATGATCTTTGTTTTGGCCTTTTAAACACGTAATGGTCAACATAGTTGATTGATTAATTGTTTGCTAATAAAATCTATAGTGACAATCTATAGTGACAGCAGCTGCGCCCTCCCCACCCCCACCTCATTTATTCTGATATAGAGCTGACGTTCCTCACATTTGATTTATTGTCTTGCCATGTTTTTATAGATGTCTGTCTGTTAAGCATTGTGATGTATTAGGGTTAGGGTTTAGGGTTAACCTAATCCTAATCCTAATCCTAACCCTAACCAGTTACAAAATTCAATGGTCTTTACACACACACACATTTTCTGTGCATTGTAGGGCTGCTACATAGACTTCCATTTATTTCCTGGAGACTTTATCAAACCTTAGCTAGAACTGCTACTACCCAACCCAAACCTTCCCCTAACCTTTCTCTAACCTTCCCCTAACCTTAACGTTAATGTTAACCCTAACCCTAACTCTAACCTTATGCTTCCCCATACCTAACCCTAACATTCCCCTAACCTTTCTCTAACCTTCCCCTAACTTTAACGTTAATGTTAACCCTAACCCTAACTCTAACTCTAACTCTAACCTTATGCTTCCCTATACCTAACCCTAACATTCCCCTAACCTTTCTCTAACCTTCCCCTAACTTTAACGTTAATGTCAACCCTAACCCTAACCCTAACTCTAATCTTATGCTTCCCCATATCTAACCCTAACCTTCCCCTAACCTTAACATTAATGTTAACCCTAACCCTAACTCTAACCTTATGCTTCCCCATACCTAACCCTAACATTCCCCTAACCTTTCTCTAACCTTCCCCTAACTTTAACGTTAATGTTAACCCTAACCCTAACTCTAACTCTAACCTTCCCCTAACTTTAACGTTAATGTTAACCCTAACCCTAACCCTAACTCTAACCTTATGCTTCCCTATACCTAACCCTAACATTCCCCTAACCTTTCTCTAACCTTCCCCTAACTTTAACGTTAATGTTAACCCTAACCCTAACCCTAACCCTAACTCTAACCTTATGCTTCCCCATACCTAACCCTAACCTTCCCCTAACCTTTCTCTAACCTTCCCCTAACTTTAACGTTAATGTTAACCCTAACCCTAACCCTAACCCTAACTCTAACCTTATGCTTCCCCATACCTAACCCTAACCTTCCCCTAACCTTAACTTTAATGTTAACCCTAACTCTAACCTTATGCTTCCCCATACCTAACCCTAACCTTCCCCTAACCTTCCCCTAACCTTAACATTAATGTTAACCCTAACTCTAACCTTATGCTTCCACATACCTAGCCCTAACCTTCCCCTAACCTTTCTCTAACCTTCCCCTAACCTTAACCTTTCCCAAACTTTACCCTAGCCTTAACATTATTATTACCTTAACCTTCCCCTTCCCTTTCCCTAACCTTAACCCTGTGCCCAACCCAAACTGTGACTCTAGGGTTAGGTTGGGTTAGGGTTAATGTAGGGTTAGACTAAGGGTTAGAGTTAGGGTACAGGTAAGGTTAGGCTATTATCAGTTCTGGTTAGGGTTGTTAGGCTGAGATTAGAGTAAGGTTCAGGTAAAGTTAGGTTAGGGTTATAGGTAAAAGTAGTTCTCGTTAAGGATTGGGTACGTTTGGCATAATGTTAATGTTGAGGTTAGGTTGAAGGTTTGAAATGTCCCCACAGTGCACAGAAAACAAGCATGTAGGTGTGTGTGTACTGTTGTTGTTGTTGAGTGAAGGTATGAGGGTTGGTAAAAGGACAGTGTCAGCATGAGGAACTGTTTAAAATGCTTAAATCAATTACAGCCACATGATCACACACACATAAACACACACACACACACACACAGCCCTGAAATTCAGATCACCCACCTTAACATCTCATCTGGAAAAACTTAACTCTGTAAGTCTCTCTCCCTCATTCTCATTCTCTCTTTGACTCCTCCCTCTTTCCTCTCCTCCTTCTTCTCCTCTCTCTATCTCTCTCTGATTGCTCTGTGTGTGTGTGTTTATGTATGTATGTGTGTGTGTACAGGTTCAGTAAGGAAGCCGAAGTATGTAGAGAGTCCTCGTGTTCCAGTGGCTGCAGTCAGCTGGACGCTGCGGAGCGAGGAGCACTCTGGTGAGCTTTCATATCTTCATCCTGGCGTATCACCACTGTCAGATCAAAAGCTCCTAATTTCACCGTACTAGAATTATTTGGAGAAAAAATATTTTTATTAACAAACATTAAAGTTAAGAAGGTTTATTTTCTTCGTATTGGAGATGACGAGGTGTTCTGGGCAGAGGTTTCTTTGTTTCCTCTTGTTTTGTGTTCTGTGTTTTGCTGGGTATATATGTGTTACACTGAGTTTTACTGCGTTCTGTTACCCCAGAAACAACTACTGTCTGTCTGTCTGTATATGTAATGTTTATCTTTCACTTCTTTAATGCTAATGATTGGTGTTCAGTCTGTCCCATCCTCATCATGACTGGATGTGTAGACGAGTTAGTTAGCAGAGTGTGTTCCCCTGTATGTGTGTGTTGGGTGACTGTGGTGTTTGTGCAGTGAGGGAGTGTGTTGGGTGACTGTGGTGTTTGTGCAGTGTGTGAGTGTGTTGGGTGAGTGTGGTGTTTGTGCAGTGTGTGAGTGTGTTGGGTGAGTGTGGTGTTTGTGCCCTCTGTGTGTGTTGGGTGAATGTGGTGTATGTGGACTGTGTGTTGTGAGAGTGGTGTTTGTGCACTGTGTGTGTGTGTTGGGTGAGTGTGGTGTTTGTGCACCGTGTATGTATTTGTGTCTGTTAGTGAGTGTGGTGTTTGTGCACTGTGTGTGTTGGTGAGTGTGGTGTTTGTGCACTGTGTGTATTGGTGAGTGTGTTGGTGAGTGTGGTGTTGTGCACTGTGTGTGTTGGTGAGTGGTGTTTGTGCACTGTGTGTGTGTGTGTTGGAGATTGTGTCACTGTGTGTGTGTGTGTGTGTGTGTGTGTTTGTGTTGGTGAGTGTGGTGTTTGTGCACTGTGTGTGTTTGTGTTGGAGAGTGTGGTGTTTGTGCTCTGTGTGTGTTGGTGAGTGTGGTGTTTGTGCACTGTGTGTGTGTTGGTGAGTGTGGTGTTTGTGCACTGTGTGTGTGTGTGCGTTGATGAGTGTGGTGTTTGTGCACTGTGTGTGTTGGTGAGTGTGTTGGTGAATGTGGTGTTTGTGTAGTGTGTGTGTTGGTGAGTGTGTTGGTGAATGTGGTGTTTGTGCAGTGTGTGTGTCTGTTAGCGAGTGTGGTGTTTGTGCAGTGTGTGTGTGTTGAGTGTGTGTTGGTGAGTGTGGTGTTTGTGCACTGTATGTGTGTGTTGGTGAGTGTGTTAGTGAGTGTGATGTTTGTGCACTGTGTGTGTGAGTGTGGTGTTTGTGCACTGTGTGTGTGTGTGTGTGTGTTGGTGAGTGTGGTGTTTGTGCACTGTGTGTGTTGGTGAGTGTGTTGGTGAGTGTGATGTTTGTGCACTGTGTGTGTTGGTGAGTGTGGTGTTTGTGCACTGTGTCTGTTAGTGAGTGTGGTGTTTGTGCACTGTGTGTGTGTGTGTGTTGGTGAGTGTGGTGTTTGTGCACTGTGTGTGTTGGTGAGTGTGGTGTTTGTGCACTGTGTGTGTTGGTGAGTGTGGTGCTTGTGCACTGTGTGTGTGTGTGTGTGTGTGTGTGTGTTGGTGTTTGTGCACTGTGTGTGTGTGTGTGTGTGTTGGTGAGTGTGGTGTTTGTGCACTGTGTGTGTTGGTGAGTGTGTTGGTGAGTGTGGTGTTTGTGCACTGTGTGTGTTGGTGAGTGTGTTGGTGAGTGTGGTGTTTGTGCACTGTGTCTGTTAGTGAGTATGGTGTTTGTGCACTGTGTGTGTGTGTGTTGGTGAGTGTGGTGTTTGTGCACTGTGTGTGTTGGTGAGTGTGGTGTTTGTGCACTGTGTGTGTTGGTGAGTGTGGTGCTTGTGCACTGTGTGTGTGTGTTGGTGAGTGTGTCACTGTGTGTGTGTGTGTGTGTGTGTGTGTGTGTGTGTGTGTGTTGGTGAGTGTGGTGTTTGTGCACTGTGTGTGTATGTGTGTGTGTTGGTGAGTGTGTTGGTGAGTGTGGTGTATGTGCAGTGTGTGTGTTGGTGAGTGTGGTGTTTGTGCAGTGTGTGTGTGTGTGTTGGTGTGTGTGTTGGTGAGTGTGGTGTTTGTGCAGTGTGTGTGTATGTGTGTGTGTTGGTGAGTGTGTTGGTGAGTGTGGTGTATGTGCAGTGTGTGTGTTGGTGAGTGTGGTGTTTGTGCAGTGTGTGTGTGTGTTGGTGTGTGTGTTGGTGAGTGTGGTGTTTGTGCAGTGTGTGTGTGTGTGTGTTGGTGAGTGTGGTGTTTGTGCAGTGTGTGTGTGTGTGTTGGTGAGTGTGGTGTTTGTGCAGTGTGTGTGTGTATGTTGGTGAGTGTGTTGGTGAGTATGGTGTTTGTGCAGTGTGTTGAGTGAGTGTGTTGGTGAGTGTGGTGTTTATACAGTGTGTTGGTGAGTGTGCTGAGTGTGGTGTTTGTGCAGTGTGTGTGTTGGTGAATGTGGTGTTTGTGCAGTGTGTGTGTGTGTGTGTGTGTTGGTGAGTGTGTTGGTAAGTGTGGTGTTTGTGCAGTGTGTGTGTGTGTGTGTGTGTGTGTGTGTTGGTGAGTGTGGTGTTTGTGCAGTGTGTGTGTGTGTGTTGGTGAGTGTGTTGGTGAGTATGGTGTTTGTGCAGTGTGTTGAGTGAGTGTGTTGGTGAGTGTGGTGTTTGTACAGTGTGTTGGTGAGTGTGCTGAGTGTGGTGTTTGTGCAGTGTGTGTGTGTGTTGGTGAGTGTGTTGGTGAGTGTGGTGTTTGTGCAGTGTGTGTGTTGGTGAGTGTGGTGTTTGTGCAGTGTGTGTGTTAGTGAGTGTGGTGTTTGTGCAGTGTGTGTGTTGGTGTGTGTGTGTGTGTTGGTGAGTGTGTTGAGTGAGTGTGGTGTTTGTGCAGTGTGTGTGTGTGTGTGTTGGTGAGTGTGGTGTTTGTGCAGTGTGTGTGTTGGTAAGTGTGGTGTTTGTGCAGTGTGTGTGTTAGTGAGTGTGATGTGTGTTGGTGAGTGTGGTGTTTGTGCAGTGTGTGTGTGTGTGTTGGTGAGTGTGTTGGTGAGTGTGGTGTTTGTGCAGTGTGTGTGTTGGTGAGTGTGGTGTTTGTGCAGTGTGTGTGTTGGTGAGTGTGTTGGTGAGTGTGGTGTTTGTACAGTGTGTTGGTGAGTGTGTTGGTGAGTGTGGTGTTTGTACAGTGTGTTGGTGTGTGTGTTGGTGAGTGTGGTGTTTGTGCAGTGTGTGTGTGTGTTGGTGAGTGTGTTGGTGAGTGTGGTGTTTGTGCAGTGTGTGTGTTGGTGAGTGTGGTGTTTGTGCACTGTGTGTGTGTGTTGGTGAGTGTGTCACTGTGTGTGTGTGTGTGTGTGTGTGTGTTGGTGAGTGTGTTGGTGAGTGTGGTGTTTGTGCAGTGTGGGTGTTAGTGAGTGGTGTTTGTGCAGTGTGGGTGTTAGTGAGTGGTGTTTGTGCAGTGTGGGTGTTAGTGAGTGGTGTTTGTGCAGTGTGGGTGTTGGTGAGTGGTGTTTGTGCAGTGTGTGTGTGTGTGTGTTGGTGAGTGTGTTGGTGAGTGTGGTGTTTGTGCAGTGTGGGTGTTAGTGAGTGGTGTTTGTGCAGTGTGTGTGTGTGTGTTGGTGAGTGTGTTGGTGTTTCTGAGCTGTTGTCTGCAGAGACACTCTTTGTTCTGTACAGAGAGATGCTGATGGAATTTGAAGGAGGCGTAACTCTGACAGCCAGAAAGCACAGACACTTTATAACCAACCACTGACACTACATGCTCTCTCTCTCTCTCTCTCTCTCTCTCTCTCCCTCTCTCCCCCTCTCCCCCCCCCCTCTCTCTCTCTCCCCCTCTCTCTCCCCCCCCCTCTCTCTCTCTCTCTCTCTCTCTCCCCCTCTCTCTCTCTCTTTCTCTCTCTCTCCCTCTCTCTCTCTCTCTCTTTTTCTGTCTCGCTGTTTTCTCTCTCACACTTCTGATTTGTTCTTCTACTTTTCTTAAACTATCTCTTTTTCTTACTTTCTCTCTCTCCCTCCCTCTCTTTCTAGTTTTATTAAACTCTCTCTCTCTCACTCTCTGTCTGTGGTTATCTGTGTCACTTACTTGCTCCCTTATTCTCTCACTCTCTTACACTGTCTTATTCTATCCCTCTTTTTCTCACTCTCATTCTCTCTCTCTCTCTCTCACATTCTCTTACATTGTACACTGTCACTGTTTTTCTCACTTTATTTGACTTGCTCTCTCTCATTCTCTCCCTTACTTTTTTCTTACTCTGTCTGTCTTGTATACTTTTACTCTCTCTCTCTCTCTCTCTCTCTCTCTCTCTCTCTTTCTCTCTCTCCCTCTTACACTATTCCTTGTTTCTTCACTTACATTCCTGCACTGTTAGTGTGTGTGAGCTCGTATGTGTGTGAGCAGTGAAAGTTAATTTAGAGAGTTTGAGCCACACTCAGTCCAGCTTGTTTTGGTTTGCTTCAGGGGAGATGAGCTGAAATAATAATCCAGCAGATCTCTGGAATGTCCAGCGGTCAGTAGCTGCAGGTGGACACACAGACTCCGTTTGCACTTGCCATTATCATGTGATCAAAGGGGGACGCAAAGTACAGGTGTGAAAGGAATGCAGTATATTTTAGAGAGACATTGAGATCCATCACTCCAACCACTATCGCAGGTGTTCAGAGACTCATATCACCTTGTAACGTTCACAGGGCGAATGCTAATGCATCTCAATGCGTCCTCGACAGCAATGCAGGCCTGCTTCAATCAGCAGAGACTTGTTTATAAGCTGCAGTACATGCGATCTACATGTTTGGAACATCTTGTATGTTTATACAAACAAGCACTCGTGGCACATTTTATAACAACAAACGCAGCGAAAGACTGACGTAGTAAGTACGCACTGCTCTTCCTCCAGTCACGACATCTGATCATCATCAATCACTGGAGATTCATTCATTCAGTGTACGACTCACTGCCCACTAATCTAAGCCCTTAGGTGAATGTCAGGTATATACAATACCATAGAAAAAAGTCTTAGGCAGCCAGAAAAATAGTTTTAAGCTGTTTATCTCGACAGTAAGTGTGTTTGCCAGTAAAAACACATAATATAACATTAGAAGGAATCTAAATATACATCAGCACAATAACAATGACAATAAGATTCCTTTTTAAAGGAGCGATATGTAATATTTGTAGTTTCAAACATTACAAAAATGACTAAAATATCAACCGAATGTGAGAAAATAACAATTTTAATCATATGTCGCATACGTCTGTGTATTGCATTGTGAAGATATCTTCTGAAATTAGCATGCTAACCAGCTTTTGTATAATAGTCCTTTCTACTTGAAGAGTCAATAGTGAATCACTGTGGTGTACTGCCCCAAAATAGCCAATGAAAGAAATATTAAATGGCTGAAGCTGTTGGCTAGTGAGCATTATGGCTACAGCCATGCACTCAGACCAATAAGAAAAGCTAATCTAGAGTTAACATTGGGGTTTCCACTGCCGGAGACTGAGGCTGAATGAAAGCATGAAGTTGATATTGGTTTCTCTAAGACTAGTTAATAAACAGCTGTTCATTCTAACCTAGTTTCTTACGATAGTGGTGGCACCTTTCTGGTGATATGTTGCCCCCTATAGTTTGGAGTATGAAACTTGCATATCGCTCCTTTAAACATGATTAAAATCTTGGTTGGAAGAATACAGTTAAACAGATTTGATTTCTGACTTCTTTCTTCACTTTCCTGGAATAATAATAGTTTTTTTTTGCTTAAAATGTAAACAAAGACGTTCAGAGTGGTTTAATGTGAGTTGCTATATTCTAGAGATATTTATTGAGTCAGAATTATTCACGACGGTGCCTTTAAACGCCTCACTACAGAAAGTTATTACAAACTCAATTCCAAAAAAAAGAGATGAAGTGATCTACAAATCAATTATTGCTTTACATTTAATGCCTGCAGCTGGTTCCAAAATCGTTGGGACGGGCGTTTGTTTACCACTCTGTTACATCACCTTTACACCTAACATCATTCAGTAATCAGAGAGGAACAGGAAGTGAATTTCTTCCAATTCTTGCTTGATAAAACAACAGTCAGCACTATTGTTGTGTTTCGTGCTTCATAATACACTGTACATTTTATTGGGACACTGGTCTGGACTGCAGACAGCCTACTCCAGCATCTGTACCACCTTACTGTGAAGCCATGCTGTGCAGACCATGGTTTAGCATCGTCTTGCTGAAACAAGCCGGGACGTCCTATCTAGATGGCAGCTTATATCAAGTCAAGTTTATTTATATAGTGCTTTTTACAACCATGTTGTCTCAAAGCAGCTTTACAGAGTTTTGAAAACAGATAGTTACACATATATCCCCCAGTGAGCAAACCAGAGGCAACAGTGGCAAGAACATCTCCCTCAGACTGGAGGAAGAAACCTTGGGAGGAACCAGACTTACAAGGGGAGACCCATCCTCCTCTGGTCAAACAGTATTTACAGTTTAATAAACTAAATAACAAAGAAAAGAGTCTCTGTTTGAAATCTGGATAGCAAAGCTTTAGAAGCTGCACAGGTAGAGGCAGTCTATGACTGAGGCAGTCTCTAGCTGAGGCAGTCTATGACTGAGTCTTTATGTAAAGTGGGCGTGAACTGAAACAGTCCCATCCTATCTCAATGCTGGTGAATCTGGATGGCACAGTGATGTAACTCAGGGTGTAGCAGTTGACACAGATGGACAGGAGAGCTGGCTGGTGATGTACCCCCTCAAGATTCTTGATGCCCTTACCGAAGTGAACTTACCCATGCCATTAAAACACCGCCCACTCAGCAAGACAGACACTTGAAAAAGTGGACTCATGTTTGTACATGTTTCCCAGAGAAGTCGGCAGCGTTTCTGCATGTTGTTGGCTCGTGTTTGTGGATGCTGTGTTTATTAATAAGGCTTTTGCCAAGAAGCTTGTTGCTTTTTAATGCAGTGCCGTCGGAGGGGTTAAGGGTTACCCCCATTCAGGTATCGGTTTTCAGCCTTGGCGTTTAAACATGGACTCATACCATCATGCATGCACATACACATATATGGACATGCATCCATAATGGCACACCCATATGGACATGCATTCTGCAGCAGTTGTGTTGCTTTTGGACCAGTACTTCAGAGTCTTCTGTCCTATTTCAGGCAGTCCTGCTGCCCGTGCTGTTATTTCATGAAATTACATACCATCATTTAGGTTTGCAGGCAAGGCAAATCAGTATTATAAAGCAATCATACTTCTGTCATTTCCCACTGTGTGGTTAGCAGTGAGCAATGGCAAATTCTCTGAGGTAGGTTCCGGGTACTGGTGGAAGAGTGGACGGCTCTCTATGCCTCTCGCTCTTTCTCTCCCCCTCTCTCTCTCTCTCTATCTCTCTCTATCTCGTCATCTTTAGTTTGACTAATTAGTCCAGCACCAGGGGAAAGGTAAACCCACTGTCGGTGATTTCCAGCTGCAGATTCATCACGCTCACAGCAGCTGCTATCACAGCTGTTGAAACCCCTTTTATCATTTTCTATTTTAGCTCTTCCTCCTATTACCCTTCACACATACGTGGAACTACAACCTGCCTCAGAATGCCCTCGCTATCACCTCAGTGCTCTGTGTGTGTAGGTCAAAGTGCAATGATTATTGGATTCTGAGTCACCTACATTGAAATGATCTTTCTTGTCTTGGAAGATAAACTACTGGAGCACACTAGAGTTAACATTGGGGTTTCCACTGCTGGAGGCAGCTGAATGAAAGCATGAAGTTTGATGTTGGACTTGTTTCTCTAAGACTAGTAAATAAACTGCTGTCCATGCTAACATTAAGGAGGAGGGACTGTGCTTTTCCTAGTTTCTTACGATAGGGGTGGCACCTTTCTGGTGATATGTTGTCCCCTATAGTTTGGAGTATGAATCTTATCGCTCCTTTAAACATTATTAAAATCTTGGTTGGAAGAATACAGTTAAACAGATTTGACTTCTTTCTTCACTTTCCTGGAATAATAATAGTTTTTTTTTTTGCTTAAAATGTAAACAAAGACGTTCAGAGTGGTTTAATGTGAGTTGCTATATTCTAGAGGTATTTGTTGAGTCAGAATTATTCACAACGATGCCTTTAAACGCCTCACTACAGAAAGTTATTACAAACTCAATTCCAAAAAAAAAGAAAAGAAGTGATTTGCAAATCAATTATTGCTTTACATTTAATGCCTGCAGCTGGTTCCAAAATCGTTGGGACGGGCATTTGTTTACCACTCTGTTACATCACCTTTACACCTAACATCATTCAGTAATCAGACAGGAACAGGAAGTGAATTGAGTGAGTCACCTACATTGAAATGATCTTTCTTGTCTTGGAAGATAAAGTACTGGAGCACACTGGAGTAACTTCCAATTCAAAACAGAGCGATCCATGTTCCAGCTGCAAATGCATCACTCCATGATTGGATAAGCTTTACAGAACATGGGCAGAAATCTTATTACACCTAAAAGAACGTGTATCTTTATTTAGAGTCTCTATATGATCTTGAGTTTCTAGTTCAGAATGCCACACTACTGATCTGCACTGTGTTGCTGCTGCTAATAGAAAAATACGCAAGTTTGAAATATTTGGCAACAATTATCTTTTTTTTTTTTCTCCATATTTTGGATTTGTACCCAGTTTTCCTCATAGTCAGTTCCAGCTGCTCATTAGCATTTCCCATCACACAACCCTACCTAGCAGTTTAAATAATGACTGCATCAAGTTCCCGGTTGTGAGGGACCTGTTTGAAAATGCCAAGTCAAGTCAAGGTTTGTTTGTATGCGCCTTTTTACATGTTTTGTCGCAGATCAGTTCACAGAAAATCCAAGAGCCCCAATGAACGAGCAAGGAAAAGTCCCTCAGAGCAAAAGGAGGACACCTCAATAGGAACCAGACTCAGAAAGGGGAACCCATCTTCCTCTGGTCAACAGCAGATAGCAAAACAAGCACGAGAGTAATACAAGAGGGATTTGATATACAATTAAATGCATTATTGACTTTAATTAAAGACTAGAAAATAAAAAGCTGTCCATGCTAACATTGAGGAGGAGGGACTTTTCCTAGTTTCTTACAATAGGGGTGGCACCTTTCTGGTGATATGTTGTCCCCTATTGTTTGGAATATGAATCTTGCATATCGCTCCTTTAAATATTATTAATATCCTGGTTTGAAGAATACAGTTAAACAGATTCTGACTTCTTTCTACACTTTCCTGGAATAATAATAGGGTTTTTTTCACCGTAATGCTTAAAATGTAAACAAAGACATTCAGAGTGGTTGAGTAAGAATTATTCACAGTGGTGCCTTTAAAAGCTTCACTACAGAAAGTTATTAATGGAACTCAATTCCAAGTACAATACAAAAAAAATAAAAGAAAGAGGTGTTTTGGAAATTAATTATTGCTTTAAATGTAATGCCCGCAGCTTGTTCCAAAATCATCGGGACAGGTGTTTGTTGACCACTCTGTTACATCAAGGGAAACCCGACAGGTAATACTTGTAAGCTTTAATTTGGTGTAATGACTCTAAATTGTTAAGACGTGTTGTAAAAAAATCACTAAAAGTAGCAGATTTATTTATAAATTAACTCTTTTATTCTAAATATTTAATATATGGACGCAGCCATTATTTCTGACGCGCAAAGCCTGCTGGGTAGATGATGTCAAATGGTTGCAGTGCTAAACTGGACTGTGGTTGAAGGAGTGAGTGTTAGTTACTAACCTAGCTTAAAGAAAACCATGTACATTGTGTTGTTGATGTTTCAGTGAAAGGCAGTGTGAAGACTGATATTAGTCTAAACAGCTTCACAAACATAAACAAGGAGAATAGTTAGTGAAGCAGCGTGTGGACCAACACAGCTACCCAAAGACCCCCCGCTCTGCTCTCCTCACTTCAGTCTGGATGAGTTTGAGTGGTTCAGTAGACCACCACTGGTGAGAGACTTGACCGAGGCTGTTGGTTTTAAGCGTAGACTAAAACACAATGCAGTGCCACAGTTTCTCCACACAGGAAGTCCAAAAGCTCCAGATTATGGAGAACCGTGAGAAGAACCGTGAACGTGAACATGCGCTGGATTCTCTCCTGAGAACGTTTAGCGTTAGCGTCAGCTGCTTCTCCCTCATTTGTGGATCCTGAAGGTGAAAGTCCAGTCTTAGTAGTGAACATACTACTTCACTAATAAAGGAGTGTGAAGCTCAGAGACACTCCCGTTCAGTGTATCTAGCTGTTTACTGAGCGTGAATGTTTCCTGCTAGAAAGCGGAGCTCCTTTAACAGACACTCTCCTTCTCCGTCAACACCAACACACAGTCTCACAACAACTCCAGCACTGTGTCACTCTCTCCTCCACCCTCTCTGTTCACCATTTACACTAATGTGGTGTGTGATGTCGCTGCTGATGTCAGAAATGTTGAGTTCTAGCTCAAACTGTAAAGACTGAACAGTAGCATGTTTAGCTAGCTAGCTGTGCTCAAGCGCGACGGCCGGTTACTGCAACCATTTGACGTCACTACCCGCTGATCACGTCAGTAGTTACAACATTGACGACCTACAGGCAGCGGGACTTTACAGAAAATCAAATACATCTGATACTTTTTGTGATTTTTACGTGTCCAAATAATTTAGAGTCATTAAACCATAATAAGGCTTACAAGTGTTACCAGCCGGGGTTCCCTTTAACAGCATTCAGTAATCATTCAGGAACTCCTGTTTTTGTCAAAGTAAACCAATTCTTGCTTCATACACTGTACACTTCAATACACTGTACATTTGAATGGGACACTGGTCTGGACTGGAGACTGCCTACTCCAGCATCTGTACTACCTTACTGTAGAGCCATGCTGTGCAGACCGTGGTTTAGCATCGTCTTGCTGAATTTAATGCCCATCTAGATGGCAGCTTATATTGTGTATGTACCCCCTCAGATTTCTTGAGGCCCTTACCGAAGTGAACTTACCCATTCCATTAACTTATTTACAATTAAATACATTATTGAATGTAGAGAATAAGAAGAAGTCCTATCAGCTCAGTCTGTTGTGAGGCAGGAGAAGATGCTTACCATGGACGAGATGCAGTAAGATAGATAGCAAATCAGGGCTGTATTGTTGTGTTATTGAAAGAAGCTAACAGCTAGCTGTTGTGCTTGTTAAGACCCTGACACTTTCTGTAAATCTGCTCACACAGTTGTGTCAGTATCTATATAAGGAACCAGGTGTTGCCTGGTCACCACAGTCTTTCTTTGTCTCATAGGCCCCAGTACTAACAGTCCTCCTCTTCTCTCAGTAGTAACGCTACGGCTATCAGGCTTGGAGAGGGTGAGTGCAAGCATGTGCTAGCATGTATCTGAGACAAATGAGGTCAACACACTTGGAGGAGAGCTCTCTCCTCCACTTGCGCTCTCTTGAAAACTCTCCACTTCTCTTGAGAATTCTCTATTTTTGATGGACTTCCAATCATAGGCAGCTGTGGCATCACCAGGGGTCGAACTTGCAATTTCTTGATGACACAGCAAAGTTTTTGTCAACGTTCTGTAAAGCTTGTCCTGCCTCACAACAGTTGCTATGCAAAAATAAAAGACGCATATTGTCACTGTTTGAAGAAAAACAAGTCTACAAACTTTTTTTCTGGCTTTACTTTCAATGTAAGTCACTGGAACCAGATATTGTGATTTTGGAGCCCAAGTTTTCGCCCATTCGCTATAAAATTTACACTCAATGTAAACAGCAGCTGCTGCTTTCAAACGATGTGGAAAAATAAACATCGCCTACATGTTTTTGTACAGATGTTTATGTTGGCGTAGCATGTATAGATCAAATAAAGCCCCTCAGTTTGCGTTCTCCGAAACAATACGAGTTCCTCTGAAGGGAGAACACCTCTGTTATGTCATCCGTGACGCGGGAGCTTTAATCGGAGAGGAGAATAAGACAACTGGGGCTCTGGAACCGTGTTTGAGTTCAGTTCGAAGCACTGTGTAATTATGTTTGAATCACAGGAACACGTTTTGTTGTGTTCTCATGTCCTCCTGCTATAAATAGCGTGTGATTTGTTCGGTTATGAATGGCAGCTACATGGCTGGGTTCCTTTGTGAGCTTTCACGTACTGCAGTGTTTGTCATGGCTGTTCCTGGAGGTAAAGTTTTAAATCAGGTTTGGACTGTAGACTACAGTTTTCAGATGTGGGCGAAATCTGTCTCAATATTTACAACAATAATGCATTGCTGCTTTTTTTTCCCTTTTTTTTTTCTTTTCTTTTTTTTCTTTTTTTTTTTTACTGGAGGAGCAGACATATTGCTATGGCAACATTCAGTGTCATTTTGCTCTGAGCAGTGACCGGTATTTTCCGCTGCTCTTCTGCGAGCACAATCTCGATGATTCAGTTCTAATGAGTACTAATGATTTACACAGCGCTGTTCCTTCATCACGAGCCTCCGAAATTCCCACAGAAAATTCCTCATTAAGGCCGAACGAGGCCGACCGCTCCCGCTGCCTCGCCGCGCGTGTGTTTCTACCATTAGATGCAAAAATAAACCCTGGATTGACCAGGCTGTAATTTACTTGTCATTTTGCAGCGGAAAACTTTGACTTGTTGCTGTAAAACGACCGCGCTTGTCCAGCGGCTGCAGCCCGCGGCCTATGGGTTCAGTTCAATGGCCAAAGAAAATGGAAAGCGGCTTAATGATCTGGCCGGGTAATCATAACAGTATATTGACTGGACCAATAGTGTTTTATTCCACATAAACAAAAAGGCTGGCGCCTTTCAACTGATTCTCTGTCCTAATCTTGTTAGATACACACAGTCATAGGCCTTTCATGTGCCGTGATGACTGTCATATGCATCATGTTTACTGTATTTCTCTGCGTGCCGAAAGGGTAAAGCCACTTAGAGCTGGCAAGACTCCACTTTAACCTTTTGTCAGTGCCGTTGGTTGATAACACCATTTACACAGCCTGTTATTATTCCTTTTAGCTGGAGCTTTGAGGGACGTGCAGTAACCATCATCAGGTTGGATGGCAGTTTTATTATTATGCACTGTCACTGTGGATAACAGCCGGCTCTTTTCTTTTTAATTAAAGAGATCTGAAAGGACTTATCAAACTAAAGTACAAAGGCAGGGACGTTTCCACTTCCTGCTGATACATAACTGTGAGCTTGTTTCATTGGTACACTGTACACCTAGGACAACATCTAGTATAGCATTTAGTTTGTTGCATAAAAGATCTAATTTTAGGATTCCTCAGCTTTAATGTTGTCAAAGAGTGAGACCACTTACATTTACATTGCATCTTCTTCTTCTGAACTTTTGTGAGAGACAGGTTGCAGTTATTTGCTGTCATTCTTATGCTTTTAAAGGAGCAATATGTAAAATTTTAAATGATTCCAGATTAATTCCAAGGTTAGGTATCGTTATCGACTGAATGAGAAAAAGTGACCGCTTTGATAGAAATTTAAATACGGTTGTATATCATGTTGCAATACCTACAAAGTTAGCATGCCAACCAGTTAGTCCCAGCATGTGCTGTCTCGTAATACCACTTTATACCTGTAGAGGCGGTAGTAAGTCTCACAGATGGATAACACTGTCACTGTGGATAACAGCCGGCTCTTTCCATTTTAATTAAAGAGATCTGAAAGGACTTATCAAACTAAAGTACAAAGGCAGGGACGTTTCCACTTCCTGCTGATACATAACTGTGAGCTTGTTTCATTGGTACACTGTACACCTAGGACAACATCTAGTATAGCATTTAGTTTGTTGCATAAAAGATCTAGTTTTAGGATTCCTCAGCTTTTATGTTATCCAAAATGAGACCACATACATTTACATTGCATGTGTTTCTTCTGAACTTTTGTGAGACAGGTTGCAGTTATTTGCTGTCATTCTTATGCTTTTAAAGGAGCAATATGTAAAATTTTAAATGATTCCAGATTAATTCCAAGGTTAGGTATCGTTATCAACTGAATGAGAAAAAGTGACCGCTTTGATAGAAATTTAAATACGCTTGTATATCATGTTGCAATACCTACAAAGTTAGCATGCTAACCAGCTAGTCCCAGCGTGTGCTGTCTCGTAATACCACTTTATACCTGAAGAGGTGATAGTAAGTCACCACCATACAATCAGTCCAAGACGAAAGGATTTGGAAGTAGCACTGCGTGGATTGAGTTTTTTTATCACTTGTCAATCATGTTCAGGTCCCACTCACAGTTAGATCACCTGGACAGGTATCCAGTGAATGGAAGAGTAAACTCAACGTTGACTGAAGCTTTTGGCAAGTGATCTTCATGACGAGCGTCCTTGCCAAGAAACCACATTCGGCAACAAACAACACAAGTGATTTTAATAGAAGCGATTTTGGCATGTTTGATGTTTTGATGCTCAACTTACTTCTGGACTTCTAGAACTTTCGTCTAGACTGCTAACAGCTGTTAATGCTAAAACCGAGGTGGAGAGACTGAGCTTTTCTTCTGATAGCAGTGACACTTTAATTTACTGGTGATTTGCTGCCCCCTATTGTTTGGAGTATGATTTTGACAGGTGGTGTCATTTCACACATTGCTCCTTTAATGGCCTTCAGAGGCTTGTTAAATTGGCCGCTCAGAAAGCTTTGCTTTCGTTGGCCTGCTCTCAGCAAGTAAAGGTTAATTTCTTAAATGTGGCAATGCTGTTCAAACCTATCAGCAAAACGTATATTTTGTATGTGTTAAAAACAAGTGTAGCCCTCGAATCGAGCCTAGAACTTTCTCAGGAAAGCTTTTCGATGGATTTCATCCTTCGCCTAATTTAGCTGTGTCAAATCTGCCAATCCTCGTTAAGTCTGTCCACATATCCCACTGACTTACCTCCCATCTGGAGGGGCCGAGAGTGCGCATGCTTCAAGGCCTCAGCTTCTCGCGGCAGCGTGCCACTCAGGAGCCACACAGCGAACGGTTTTAATATCTTCAAAGTCTGCGACCCAAGAGAGAACGTCTGCCGTACACTTAGAACCCAAGTGCCTTTCGGAGGAGAGGCTTTTAACATACTCTAGTTATCCTGCCTTTGGAAAGAGTCGGATTAGGAGTGGCTCACCTTGTCCATTAGCATTGCCTGCTGCTGATCACAGCCTGGTGCAGCTGGCTTTTGGAAATAACCTTCCAGAGGAAGGAGCCCTGAGATCCACGCTGATGAAAGGAAGCACTGAGCTAAAGGAGAAACCTTGAGATAGGAGCTGATCAGCGTGGTCTGAAAGAAACCACTCCTGCCTTCATTGCATCTGTGAGCTCTGCGTCAAAGACCAGGCTGAATTACACCATATCTGTCTGAGCTTAATGATGGACCCATTTCTTCTAGAACCATAAACGTTGTATGCTTTCGTCAGAGAAGGGATAGAAACGGTGAGTTCTTGAGAAGAGAACGTTTATATCTTAGATACTTTAGTAGGATTCATCTTCGTTCACTGCTGTGAGGACCGGGCAGTAGAATGGCACTCCTGTTAGCAAGCGGATAGCATTAGCTCCTTTCTCCTGGACACAGATCCTGTGATAACAGATGTCCCTGCATGCCTCCAGACTGCCTCTCTCTCTCTCTCTCTCTCTCTCTCTCCCTCTCTCCCTCAATCTCTTGGCTTTATTCCTCTGCTTTATTACTTTCTCCTTCTCCTTCCTTCTGTCTCGCTCTTTCTCATCAGGCGCCAAACATTGCGGAGAAATTCCTTGGTAGATCAAACATTTCTTCAGATATCTCTACATTTCTTTTTCTTTTTTTTTCTTTCTCACGGTCTATACTCTCCTCTTTTAGTCCTTCTATCAATCCCTTCCTGGCTGTACCAAATCTCCAGCCCCATCCCCCCCCCAAAAAAAGAGACAGGATTTTTAAAATGATTATTATTTCTCTGTTTTTTTCGTCCTGCATTTGAGGGATCAATGGCGCAACAAGGAGAGATGGATGGAGCGAGGGAAGGAGATGTGGAAGGAGGTGTGGAAAGGGGGAGGAGAGGGTAGCCGAGAGCTTTTTAGCATGCAAATAGATTGCAGCGTTTGGAAGAGGAAAAGAAAAACAACAGGCACCATGCTAGCAGAGCAAGATGGGAGATGAGCAAACAAGCCAGCAGAGATGATGGGAAGATGGAGAGAAAGGAGAGGAGGGATGGATGGATGCGCGGTGGACGAACAACACAACGAGTGTTTACAAAGAGTGATTTGTTGCATGTACTGCACAGATTGTGTATATGTGTTTTGGACGCCTGCGCGCCAGCACTAACAGTCCAAAGCAAGCAAACATCCAACTCCACACGTAGACGTGCAGGAAACGCTCGACCTCAGCGAGAGGAGAGGAACGCGGAGGCTCTCCGGGGAGTCCGTCTCTTCTGGCACGCCCAGATAAACGGGAGAAAGTGGAAATCTGCAGAGAGCTGGCACCGGAGCTGTGGCGCTCGCCGTCCAAGTACATTCAGGAACTATTCCCACAGATAAGACCCCCCGTTTGTAATCAAATCAGAGGAAATGAGAGTTACGGAACTGACTAAGTCCCTTGAGGGTCGTTTCAGCATTGATGATTTTACTGATCAGGTTCAAGAGAAGCACAGTAAACTATTCATTTCCAGCCCACAAACGGATTCACTTACTGCCCGAATGCTATTAGGAACTATCATCACAGATACACCCCATGAAATGAAATAAAATCTCTGACAGTTACAGAACTGACCAAGTCTGAGTTTAATTTAACAGGGATGATATGTTTTCCCTGTACCAGCGTTATTTCTACCTGTAAGCTGTGATACTCACTGGACAAATGCATTCAGAAGCTGTGCCCACAGATACAGCCCTTTGTACTCAGTAAAATCGCTGAGTGTTACAGAACTGACCGAATCTATTTGAGTTAATTCAGCATTGATGCTTTTACTGCTCAGGTTCGAGAGAAGCACAGTAAACTATTCATTTCCAGCCCACAAACGGATTAACTTACTGCCCGAATGCTATTAGGAACTATCATCACAGATACGCCCCATGAAATTAAATAAAATCTCTGACTGTTACAGAACTGACCAAGTCTATTTGAGTTTAATTCAACGGGGATGATCTGTTTTCCCTGTACCAGCGTTATTTCTACCTGTGAGCTCTGATACTCACTGGACAAATGCATTCAGAAACTGTGCCCACAGATACAGCCCTTTGTACTCTTGTACTCAGTAAAATCGCTGAGTGTTACAGAACTGACCGAATCTATTTGAATTAATTCAGCATTGATGATTTTACTGCTCAGGTTCGAGAGAAGCACAGTAAACTATTCATTTCCAGCCCACAAACGGATTAACTTACTGCCCGAATGCTATTAGAAACTATCATCACAGATACACCCCATGAAATGAAATAAAATCTCTGACTGTTACAGAACTGACCAAGTCTTAGTTTAATTTAACGGGGATGATCTGTTTTCCCTGTACCAGCGTTATTTCTACCTGTAAGCTGTGATACTCACTGGACAAATGCATTCAGAAGCTGTGCCACAGATACAGCCCTTTGTACTCTTGTACTCAGTAAAATCGCTTAGTGTTACAGAACTGACCGAATCTATTTGAGTTAATTCAGCATTGAAGATTTTACTGATCAGGTTCGAGAGAAGCACAGTAAACTATTCATTTCCAGCCCACAAACGGATTCACTTACTGCCCGAATGCTATTAGAAACTATCATCACAGATACACCCCATGAAATGAAATAAAATCTCTGACTGTTACAGAACTGACCAAGTCTTAGTTTAATTTAACAGGGATGATATGTTTTCCCTGTACCAGCGTTATTTCTACCTGTAAGCTGTGATACTCACTGGACAAATGCATTCAGAAACTGCCACAGATACAGCCCTTTGTACTCAGTAAAATCACTGAGTGTTACAGAACTGACCGAATCTATTTGAGTTAATTCAGCATTGATGATTTTACTGCTCAGGTTCGAGAGAAGTACAGTAAACTATTCATTTCCAGCCCACAAACGGATTCACTTACTGCCCGAATGCTATTAGAAACTATCATCACAGATACACCCCATGAAATGAAATAAAATCTCTGACTGTTACAGAACTGACCAAGTCTATTTTAGTTTAATTCAATGGGGATGATCTCTTTTCCCTGTACCAGCGTTATTTTTACCTGTAAGCTGTGATACTCACTGGACAAATGCATTCAGAAACTGCCACAGATACAGCCCTTTGTACTCAGTTAAATCGCTGATTGTTACAGAACTGACCGAATCTATTTGAGTTAATTCAGCATTGATGATTTTGCTGCTCAGGTTCGAGAGAAGCACAATCAACTATTCATTTCCTGCCCACAAACGGATTCACTTACTGCCCGAATGCTATTAGGAACTATCATCACAGATACACCCCATGAAATGAAATAAAATCTCTGACTGTTACAGAACTGACCAAGTCTTAGTTTAATTTAACGGGGATGATCTGTTTTCCCTGTACCAGCGTTATTTCTACCTGTAAGCTGTGATACTCACTGGACAAATGCATTCAGAAGCTGTGCCCACAGATACAGCCCTTTGTACTCAGTAAAATTGCTGATTGTTACAGAACTGACCGAATCTATTTGAGTTAATTCAGCATTGAAGATTTTACTGCTCAGGTTCGAGAGAAGCACAGTAAACTATTCATTTCCAGCCCACAAACGGATTAACTTACTGCCCGAATGCTATTAGAAACTATCATCACAGATACACCCCATGAAATGAAATAAAATCTCTGACTGTTACAGAACTGACCAAGTCTTAGTTTAATTTAACGGGGATGATCTGTTTTCCCTGTACCAGCGTTATTTTTACCTGTAAGCTGTGATACTCACTGGACAAATGCATTCAGAAGCTGTGCCACAGATACAGCCCTTTGTACTCTTGTACTCAGTAAAATCGCTTAGTGTTACAGAACTGACCGAATCTATTTGAGTTAATTCAGCATTGATGCTTTTATTGATCAGTTTCAAGAAAGGCAGAAAAAACAACAATATATTGTCTCCATGTAAGCTTTGATACACACTGTCCAAATGCATTCAGACTTTTTCACTGATACAGTAAATATTAATACATTTGTGGATCAATTACACGATACACACATACACACACACACACACTAATAGTTTGTTATAATTTATCACAGGTTAAAAACACGATTATTTTCAAACATAGGATTTCTCCACAGTTCACATGTAAAATATACAGTATATGACTCGTCTGAGACTGTAAAGAATGCTCCAGAAATCCATTTAAGTTCATTCAACCTTGATTCTTGTACTGATCAGCTTCAAGAGAGACAAAAAAAACAATACTGTGTAAACGTCTGAGGCTTCTGAGCTGAGTAAAAGCCTTTATCTTATCAATAAATGTATGTTCACCAGTAAGAACACCAGATCTGATTAGAACAGATGTAAATAATCATACATACAATACAAAGTAACATGAATATCTTATTGTGAGAGAAGTAGATCAGATCTTGAGCTCCAGTCTGAAGAACAGTGTAGTTCCAGATTTCTCCTGGACGCCCCAGACATTGTATGAATGTGTTCAGTTCCTTCAGCAGCAAATCTTGATTTAGCTTAATGAAGTACTGAGCAGTCAAAGCAGGTATTAGATGAGAACTGTAAATAATACTGGGTTGTTTTCACAAGGAGAAGCTTGGAAAGGGTTAAATAAACACACTGATGTAAAAGCACTACCTTTTGTATTAATATTGTGTACATATTTTAAAAATAAAATAAAATCTTTCTGTAAAAATAGCTTTTTAAATATAATAATGTCCCCAACCTAAAAGGTTTTCACAGTACTGTGCTTCTACTAGGTATGCTTTTCAGCCTTCTTCTCATTCAGCTGGAAACTGAAAGTTCTACTCGAGACATAGCCATCAAAACGTCACCTGTAGTACAATCTTTTGTACCTGACTGAGCCAAGTTGGCTCATCAATAATTTTGTTGTTCAAGAGATACAGTAAGCTGGGTACTCAGTGTCCAGATTCGTTTAGAAAATATTCCCACTAGTACATCCTATAGAAATTACTGGCTGTTACGGTGCTGACCATTACTGTGGATGTGACAGTGAGCAGTTTACTGTTTGATTTCATCATAAGCAGATTAAACAGTGGCATTCTAACATGTAAGCTCTGGTACTTTTAATGAAGTTTCGAAGCTACTCCCATCAACACACCCCTCTGTGGCCGGTAAAGTCCCTGTTACAGAGCTGACCAAGTCCACTCTAATTAATTTAACGTTTCGCCAATCAATTTTAAGACAGGCAGTAAAAGCATGTGAAAGCAAATGTCCGTGGTGGCTGT
This sequence comes from Megaleporinus macrocephalus, assembly GCA_021613375.1. Classification (NCBI taxonomy): domain Eukaryota; kingdom Metazoa; phylum Chordata; class Actinopteri; order Characiformes; family Anostomidae; genus Megaleporinus; species Megaleporinus macrocephalus. Next base: position 46,110,119 of record CM038704.1, on the reverse strand, counting down.
CGCTGGCAAAACACACTCAGAAACAATCACTTTGCTGTTCGATTTCATGATAGATTAGAAACTAATCCCACTGAAACAGCCCACCGAACAGACCTGAGCTGAGCAAGTCCTGACCAAGTGTTTCACTTAACATTGATGGTTTAACGGATCAGTTTTAAGAGACGCAGGATAAGCGATGCAGTGCTTGCATGTAAAGATGACTAGAGCAGAGCCTATAGAGCGCACCACTGCTTAGCTTTGCTTTAAATAAATGTGAATAAATGCTACTTCATTCTGGATCGGCCTTGAGGTACCAGACTCTGCTGTCAGTATAAAACTGCACAAAGCTGGCCAGCAGCATCAATAAATGATGAACCGAGGTGGTGTGTAAAGCCTGATTGATGGGATGGGATGTTAACAGGCGAGAGATGGAGAGTGTGAGTGTGTGTGTGTGTGTTTATGTGTTTGTGAGAGAGACAGAGAGAGAGAGAGAGGGGAGAGAGAAAGGTGGCTGATAGTGTGTGCAGCATGATAATGTATCATGGCCCTATGCCCCACTACTCTCCAGGGGACAGACCATTTTTCACACACCCCCACCACACATTTACATTATTGTAATTGTGTAAATATGTCATTTTACATTCTTTGTGTGTATCTCTCTCTCTCTCTCTCTCTCTATCTATCTATTTCTCTCTCTCTCTGGGCAAGAACCTGGCGATACTTTACGTATCGTGATATAGGGGTCACGATTCAATATATTGTAATATACTGCTATATTGCTAGTAAAGTAATAAACTACCACTTAAAAGTTTAGGATCACTTTAGAATTTCATGTCATGCAATTTTCATGCAATTCACAAACAATATTGTCCATTTTACAATTACTGTAAGTGTATCAGATGATTTTTAAAGAATAAAAATGTTTGTATTAAAGTCTATTTTTGTATAGAGGCTTATTTTGTATATAGTCCTATTATCAGCAATTCTCAGTCCTCTGTCTAAATCTCCTGGTACAACCACCAATCCAAGTTAAGGATGTTATTGGACTAATTGGTTGTTAGGACACTCTTGCTCAATTGTGATGCACAGCTGAAAAACATTCTACTAATAAGTGAGTATAAAAGGGAGAACAACATACTAGGTTAGTTTAGTATCTGAAGATCAGCAGTTGATGGCTTGCTGACCGACTCACAATGACCAGAAAGAAACAACTTTCTTTAGAGACCCGTCAGTTCATTGTTGTGTTAAGGAAGAAGATACTCCATTGAAAACAAGAACATTTCACTGTGATCCCAAACTTTTGAGCGGTAGTATATATTGTGACTTTTCTAGGCTTACTATTAAAACACACCACTGTATGAACAGGTTTGCCAATGCTTACAATAGCATTGCGCCCTTGTGCTGCTTGTTAATGTTGGAGTGGAGCTGAAAATGGATTACAATACTTCCATCTAGTGGTCAGATGTTTAAACACAACACACAATGATTCACTGTCTGCCAGGAATCTGTGTATCGATACTGTGAACACCTTCACTTGTCTCCATTTGCCCTGTAGTGTATTTACGCATGTGGATAAAATCACACAGCATGGCTGCTACTTACAGGTTACTATTTTGGTTGTGATGCTGATAAAGGTGGAACTGCTCCTCTCTTCAGTCTCCTCAGTGTTAAACGCTGACTGAAGCTGTTCTTTATTGTTTTGAGAAACTGTCCAGAATAAAATGTGCAGCTCTGAATTAAAGTTGTTACATATGTAGGAGCTTACTTGGCTTCCTATCTTCTAGCTTGTTTTTTCCAAATTTTCCGTTCCACCTTAAATGCCACAGCTTGTACAGACATCAGAATGTAACTGTGGCACCATTTAAGCTGGAACAGAACATTTGATTAAGAAGCTGGAGTACAAGAGGCCAATTTCAACCTCCATTGTCCACCAACAGATTAGTTTCTTTGGAAAAAGTATGACCGGTACCGGCATCAGCTTCACAGCCTGGATCTGTAGATTTCTCCACATAGTCCACCGTTTTCTATTTCTGTTACTCTGTTGTTGTATGTAATTTTTGGGGGCATAAATATTAATAAGTCAAGACTCTTATAATACTCGTTTTGCTGACCTCTTTTACGAACACAGGATTTGTATTTGAAGGAGGAACAACAGTGTTTGAGGGTCACAGTGTGTTGGTTCTGTGTAGTTATTGAACCGTGCCAGTGTACATAGGCTTTTCCACTCTGTGGCATCTTTAAGTGCAAGATGCTTCATCAAGAGCTCTTCAATGAAGACAGTGGCTTTTTTCTCTCTTTACTCTTCCTGAGGTAATGACTGTCCTCCTGTCTGTTGAACACTGTTGAAGGACTGCTCATCAGGGCCTCCACCCCATCCATCACCAGCCAGCTCTCCTGTCCATCTGTGTCAACTGCTACACCCTCAGTTATATCACTGTACCATCCAGGTTCACCCGCATTGAGATAGGATGGGACTGTTTCAGTTCACGCCCACTTTACATAAAGCCTCAGTCATAGACTGCCTCAGTCAGAGACTGCCTCTACTTGTGCAGCTTCTAAAGCTTCTAAATCCAGATTTCAAACAGAGACTCTTTTCTTTGGTATTTAGTTTATTAAACTGTAAATACTGTTTGACCAGAGGAGGATGGGTCTCCCCTTGTGAGTCTGGTTCCTCCCAAGGTTTCTTCCTCCAGTCTGAGGGAGGTGTTCTTGCCACTGTTGCCTCTGGTTTGCTCACTGTGGGTATATGTTGTAACTGTCTGTTTTCAAAACTCTGTAAAGCTGCTTTGAGACAACATCGTTGTAAAAAGCGCTATATAAATAAACCTGACTTGACTTGACTATATAAATTTTCTTGAGCACTCAAAGAACTATGGTTGGTTTGGTTCTTTGCATGGCGAGATGGTTCTTTGGATAGAGAATGTGTTGTTTATAGTTCTACTTAGAGCTTTTTTGAAAATGGTTCTATATAGCACCAAAAAATGGTCCTTCTGATATTGTACTTGTTATTATAGCCACAGTCCCTATACATTTTATTCTTCTGTTGTAATATAAGACTTATATATGTGTACATATTACAAATTTATTTGATGTTGTAAATTATTATTAGAGTGTTATTCTTCTACATAACCGGCTGCTACTGTAAAAACAGCAATTTCCCCCTGGGATCAATAAAGTATTTCTGATTCTGATTCTGATTCTGATTACAAGCTTGACATTGAAACAATAGCGGAACCCTTTTGGGTGCTTTATAGAACCATTTGGTTTACTAAAGAACCTTAGAAGAACCATCTATATGAGAGTGTATTGTTTATCTGATGGGGACAGTTTTGGTGATCTATCAGGTCTTGCATGGTTGTTAGGAGTTCCATGTTTTTCAGCATGTGTTTTGGGAACCCCTGGTTTTTGCTGATGGACTGTATTATATGTGATAGCCTCCTAAAGACCCCTCCTGGAAACAAATATCTTGTACCAATTCTACTTGTACTTTGTCTAGATGACGGGTGGTTTCTGGCTTTCGCTCACCTATAGATAATACAGTACACATGTACAGCGCGCTGCTCTGCTGTATAGCTGCTGCTTCTGTACACAGAGCTGTTGCTCAGCAGATATGCAACCAGTGTGAGGTTACAGGGGGCAGCGAGGGAGTGTTGTGCGTGTGTGAGTGTGACTGCAGTGAACCAGATTACTGCTCATTCAGATTCAGAGCCCGTCCTCTCGTCGTGAGAGGCGAAGACACACACGCGCACATACACACACACACACACACACACACACACACACTGAGGGCTGGTCTAGGTGCATAGTTGGAGTCCGTGTTATCATAGCCGCTGCATCGCTAATCCAGCTGGACTTAAGCTGCACGGACAGGGCAGGACGAGAGACAGCGAGAGAGAGAGAGAGAGAGCGTTTGAGTAAAGAAGAGAGAGAGGGAGAGAGAGAGAGAGGGCTAGCAAAAGAGAGAGGGAGGGCGTGAGAGGTGTGGGGAGAGCTGAAAGGGAGAGCGATCGCAAGAGAGGCAGAGGGAGTGAGCGAGCAAGGGAGGGAGGGACTGCGATTGAGAGAGCAGGGAGAGAGCGATTGAGAGAGAAACAGAGGGAGGAGAGGAGCAAGCTACTGTAGGTGCTGGGATATCTAGGTGAGTTGGGGAATTTCAGCCTATAAGACTGGGATATTTCATGATGGTGTTGTGTGTCACTGAATGAATGCTGTAGTGATGCTGCTGTTATATGGGAATGACATGTTATATTTATATATATATATATATATATATATATATATATATATATTATATTTATATATATATATATATATATATATAATGTAAGGTTATATACAGTGATATCATTGTATGTGTCATTGAATGAGGAGAACTAATGTTGCATGGTGATGTTCTATAGAATGATGGTACTGTGTGTGTGTGTGTGAGTGAATGATTGCCTTATAACTGCATGTTATAGTGATTACATGTTATATAAAACATGTAATGTTATATAAAATGACAGCTGAACCTGCATGACTGAATTATTGATGTGATTAAACTAATGTTATATGCTGATGACATGTCATACATAATATGTATTATGTCAGATTACAGCACTGTATGTCATGACTTTCACTGTATGTGATACTGTGATGACATGTAATATATAACATGTTAGCCAGAATGACAGTACTGTATTTGTGATTGTATGGTGAATATGTGTTAGAAATAATATACAGTATAATACATTGAATGGCAGCACTGTGTTTCATTGGATGAGTGCTGTAGGGAAGTAAATGTTATTTGATGATGACATGTTATATATAATGTGATGTTATATAGAATGGCAGTATAGTATGTGTCATTAATTGAGTGCTAATGATATTTGGTGATGTCATGTTTGTATATAATATATATTAAAGGCTGAGGGCTGTATGGAAACTAATGTAATGTATGTCAGAGGTCTGTACCCTGAATCCATTTCCTGTCCTGGATATTGTAATCACATAGGGTTTGGGGCATGAGAGTGCTTTCTGTATTATGTGTAGGTGTGTGTATGTGTATATTTGTGTGTGTGTGTATCTGTAATAAATCTAATGCAGTTTGATGTGTAATAAGTGTGTGTTTTTTATTTTTTTGTATGTGTGTGAGACAGATCCTCTCTCGCCAGCAAAGTCTGGCTCCTCCCCTGCTGCTCAGGAACTGATGACACGGCTGGGCTTCCTACTGGGAGACGCCATCCCCACCTCATCACGCACAGCCATGGAGGACAGAAACCAGGTACCGCTCATATACACGCACAAACTCACGTGTACTGTGCAGAAAGAGAGAGAGCACCTGCCATTTATTGAATTTCCAGCCATTTTTCAGGAGAAATATCTGAAAAGATTCGATATAAGATAACCCACTTACCGAGGAAGTCACAAACTGTAGTGGACTCCAGGCCTCAGAAAACATTCACAGATATTTCTGTCCATGCTTCCACTGTGAGAAGATAACTCAGCGCTATGGGTCTGAAAGGATGTGCAGCAGTTCATGAAACAAGGAAGATGCTGCTGTTCAGAACAATGGATTGGCCACCGCAGAGTCCAGACCTCCACAGCACTGGATGTGTTTGGGATTAACTTGGGAACCAACTTCTAAGACTGAACTTTGGAAGTGTGTAGGACTATACCTATACTAGAATTCTACAAAACAACAGAAGCAGGTCATTAAAAAAAGAGTGTAAGCTTTAATAATATTTTTTATGCAGTTAAACAAATAATTTAATGGCCATGGAGATGTCATAATTGAAAGATGGTCTCTGACTTTTGCACAGTACTGTAGACATGCCTTCTCCAGCATGCACACATATACAATACCACCCAGAAAGATAGAGGAAAGACATCAGGTACACCCAGGTACAGGCATTGCTGTACACCTGTAGCTGCTCTACACCTCTAGCATGTGTAAAGTAATCGTAATTAAAGAAATAACATTTATATGATAATAACAGTTTGAGCTGAGTGTCTGTCTTCCATATATGGAGCATTCAACCTATTATCATAGATCATTCCCACATGCTCCCCTGCTAAACCTGTCAAATCACAGCATACGTACAATAGGCAAGTGCTTCAGTGAGTGGTCATTGTTGGTCTTTTATCATAGGAGAGGGGGATATGACAGTGTTTGTTATTATCACGATCACATTACATCACATTATGCCACAGTTTGTCCTGATGACACAGCCTGAAGTGTTTTGCCCTTTTTTGTACAAAACTGTGTCATGTGACTGAGCACAACACAGAACAAGACATATACAGAAACAAAAAGGGGTACGTTAGATAACTTCTGTGTTGTAACATCTTACCTGCAGCCCATGTGGTCAGATACTGAGAACTCGTGTAAAAGTAGACCTGCATCAAATTCCAGAGCTGTTGTTGCACCTAAGCTTTGCAGCTGTGACAGTGGAACACTTAAAGAAACTGGAATTAGCCGGAAATGAACAGATTACAATTCAGCAAACAAGGCTGTGAAATGCTTTACAGACTGGCTGAACAAACTCATGCATGCTGACGCATATCATGATGTTACATTTATACCATATCCTTCAACTTTTCTTCATTAAAGGATCAGTATGCAACCTCTAGTGGGGAGTTTGCCTATTGCAGTCTAATGAACAGCTGTTCTGATATTGTTACTACAGCACACTAACTCACATTTAACTATATATATATATATATATATATATATATATATATATATATATATATATATATATATATATATATATAGTTAAATGTATAGTTAAACCACTACACCACTGTGCTTTATATATATATATATATATATATAAATATATATATATATATATATATATATATAAATATATATATATATATATATATATATATATATATATATATATATACACACACGGCATAGTGGTATAGTGGTCAGCACTGTCGCCTCACAGCAAGACGATCCAGGTTGGATTCCCGGTCCGGGTGGTTCTGTGGTTCTGTGTGGAGTGTGTATGTTCTCCCGGTGTTTGAGTAGGTTTCCTCCGGGTACTACGGTTTCCTCCCACAGTCCGAACACATGCATGTTAGGTTGATTGGTTACTCTAAACTGCCCATAGGTGTGAGTGAGTGAATGTTGGTGATGAACTGGCGAACTGTCCATGGCGTACCCAGCTTTCGCCTGATGATGCTGGGATTGGCTCCAGCCAATAAATATATATAAAACTGTATATATATATATATATATATATATATATATATATATATATATATATATATATATATATATATATATATATATATATATATATATATAATACTGTGTCAACCGATAAGGTGATGTAAATAATCAAAATTATTCAAACTATTTTATTAATTCTGGAAGCACATTTGTTTTGGAAGCACATATGTTTTCCTCTTCCACCTTCAATTGTGCTGTGGTTACATTCAATGGCACTATTTAAGGTGGAACAGGAAAAAAAAGCTGACGAATAAGAAACAAACTTCAACCTCACAGTTAAAAAGCTGGTGGTATTTTTGATAAGGAGTTTTATAAACTGACCTAGAGACAAATATGTGCTCTGGTGCTGGGATTCATCTTCTTTCTCAGCATATTGATTAGACAGAAAAACACAGGTACCACGTCCTCATTCTCTTGATTGCACGACTACTTTTACAGTAGTTTCTGAATAATTCATAGTAATGAGCGTGACGATTAATCTGTCTGTCTGAGAAGACAGGGAGGAACTCGTTCCTTTTGTATTCATCTGCTGTTGCTGCCTCATCTGAGTCACTCTCTGCTGCCTGCTCTATGAAGCGTACTTCCATGCTGGTTTGGATGAGTCCAGCTTGCTGAGAGAAGGCAGGGATTCAGGCTCGCGTGAGACGTTCTTCTCCAAAATTTCCAATAATTCGATGGTTCACAGTGAGAGATTTAGATGACTCTCCCGTTTAGCACAGGACGGGATATTAACGTTATATAATATTCGCATTAAGATGTTGGACAGACTGGCCTTGTGGCATGGCCTCTGCGAAACTTCTCAAACAGGACTGCGTCCGGCTGCACTCTCTCATGTACGTCCCCTGATTCCGCCGCATAATCAGTGCGGCACTCAGGACATTGAGCTTGTGTGTGTGTGATTTTTGGGCACTGTATCAGGGATCTAAACCAGTCCTAAGAGGCTTACGCTGCATTTTATGGATCAATGCGCACAGAGCTAGTAGTTATTCTTGGCCGGCGCTCTCTACTGCAAAATTTTGCCATGAATATCCGTTCTGATGATTTATAGACGGATGCCTCTGCCCCGTTAATGCCCAACATGCTTTCTTAATTGCGTGCGGTAGCCGTAGAACCGGCAGCTGTCTCTCATTATTTCCGACGACAAAAGTCCCCTGTGGAACGTAACTAAACAGTTAAATTAATACTCACTCTACTGTACATAGGAGACCGCTCTAACGCTGTGGGTGATTTACATAGCGTGGGTATAATATTCATAACAGCTGATGGCAGCACACTCTGATCACATCAAGGCTTGCAGAGAAGGTACAAGCTCCTGGTATTCAATCCAGACTCTCTAGTCCATTCTGAGTGATGTTTATCATATCTTGAGTCCATAATGTCTCTATTGGGAAATATATTATGTTCGTTCAGTATTAAAAAAAAAAGACATACAGTCATATGCAAATGTTTGGACTCTTGGGTGGGAACGTAGACATATTGGAGGGAGAACAAACTCCAGGTCCATCTTTCAAACCCAAAGTAGGAGGCAATTCTGGGCTTGTCACTATGATCTGATGGATAACAAGGCTGTCGTTAGCCCATGGATGTAACGTACACTACCGCTCAGAAGTTTTGGATCACTTTAGAATTTCATTTCATGCAATTTTCATGCAATTCACAAAAAATATTGTGCATTTCTCAATTAATGTAAGTGTATCAGATGATTTTTAGAGAATAAAAATGTTTGTATTAAAGTCTATTTTTGTATAGAGGCTTATTTTACATATAGTCCTATTATCAGTAATTCTCAGTCCTCTGTCTAAATCTCCTGGTATGGCCGCCAATCCAAGTTAAGGATGTTATTGGACTAATTGGTTGTTAGGACACTCTTGCTCAATTGTGATGCACAGCTGAAAAACATTCTACTAATAAGTGAGTATAAAAGGGAGAACAACATTCTAGGTTAGTTTAGTATCTGATGAATCAGCAGTTGATGGCTTGCTGACCGACTCACAATGACCAGAAAGAAACAACTTTCTTTAGAGACCCGTCAGTCCATTGTTGTGTTAAGGAAGAAGATACTCCATTAAAACAAGAACATTTCACTGTGATCCCAAACTTTTGAGTGTTTGTGTAAGTTAGGATGGCATAAAATCCCCCCAAAAACTCCAAATAATAAACTACAGCGAACATATTATACTCAATAATAAATAATACATCTTGCAAAGGAAACACACCTATCGATTGCTTTGGATGTTAAAGGAGCAGTGTGTAAACCTCTAGGGGTGAGGTTACGCACTGCAACCAACTGAATCCCCACCCTCCCCCAGTGAGAAACTACTGTGTGCATTAGGTTTTCTGCTGTTGTCTTAGTGCCTGTCATAAAATTGGTTTTGCTTCTCAAGGTCTTCGCTTCTTTAACAGCAAGGATTCCGCATCTACTGCTCCTTCTTGTAACTTTGTGCTAAATAATAAATATTTAAGTACCAAAATTTGGGTTCTCAAACATCTTACATCAACAAATGCTTCGCCGATACCGGTGTGTTGTTAGTTTATTCTATCAAGCCGTCCTACTGAGCATGCTCATATAAGTATAGTGTAGCAACTCAGTGTTTCAAATGTTTTACTGTGTTTTGTAATAAATTCAGCTTACTGTCAGTCTAATTTTGCTTTTAATGCTGGTAGCATTTTCAAATAAGTGCATTTGCCAGCTTTAAATAATCCTGTTACACCTTAAATTGTACTGGGTTTAAGGTGGAGTAGGAAAAATGAATAAAAGAAGAGGTGGAAATGGATAAAAATAGGTTTTTGTGAGAGAGAATTATGACGTGACAACTTTCTCTAGCAAAGTAAGCCTTTGTGCACACCTTAACAATTTAATTATGCTTATTTTTTATTAGACATATCTTCTCCTTTGAAGGTGGCACAGTTAACACAGTCTCTCTGGGATCTTAATAAAATCTGTAACATGCTTTGGTCAAAAAACCACAAGGATGAAGCACCACAGGTCCCTTCTCCCCCATGAAGGACGGCTTGTTCAATGGGCCTCTGTTTAAACCCACCCCACCTTCCACAGAGCGCCCCAACGGCAGATTTTGGTACTTAAATATTTATTATTTAGCACAAAGTTACAAGAAGGAGCAGTAGATGCGGAATCCTTGCAGTACATACTCTCCCATTTTACTCTTACGTCATTCGTCTGTTGATCAGATTAAGTTCTTCTTGCAGGCATTCAACTAACAAACCAATAGCATTAGCTTTATTGTGGATCCAGCAGCGAGAACATGACATCTCCGTTAATGTATTACCGCAGCTGCTAGTATCCGCTAGTGCTAAACAGCCAAAGAAGCAGAAAGCAGAAAGATTTTAACACCCATTTCCCTCCTCTTCAGTCTTCCGCAGACAGTTGGTACGGATCCCTCTTTCTGAAGGTTTTGCTGCCAGTGTTGCATCCAACTGAGCCAGGTTGGAAAAGCAGTCAGCCACAGGAAGCTGTCGGCTTCTAATTTGTCAGCTTCTCATCCGAATTTCTTGTTCCTTCTTAAAAGGTGCAGCAGTTACACTTAGCCCTTTGAACTTCTGCACCGTTTAAGGTGGAACGGGAAAATTCAAACAAGAAGCTGACTTTAGCGTCACATCAAACACAAAGTGGCTTACACAAGACTGTAGCTGGACAATACCAATACAAATAAACGTATCCACTCAAGTTCAGCCCACAATGGAGCAGTTCCAGTGTTTCCACACAATGCTAGGAGCTCCATTTAAAAAAAATGGGAAGGCTGTGGGAGGAACTACTCAGACAGGAGGGGCAGTATTATTCTAATGAGCCAACACTTGACGTAGGAAGGGGAGCCAAATTTGGGCGGCTGGTTGAAGCCCAGGCTTTCTGGTCTAGGAAGTCCACAGACAACCACAGATGGGGTTGTTTAAATCAACTGAGCTTTCATAATTTGTCTTAAACCTTGAACGGTGCTGGGTTTTAGGTGGAGTAGGAAAAATGAACAAAAGAAATGGATAGAAATAGTTTTTTGTGAGAGAGAATTATGACGTGACAACTTTCTTTAGCGAAGTAAGCCTTTGTGCACACCTTAACGATTTAATTATGCTTATTTTTTATTAGGCATATCTTCTCCTTTAAAGGTGGCACAGTTAACACAGTCTCTCTGGGGTCTTAATAAAATCTGTAACATGCTTTGGTCAAAGGACCACAAGGATGAATATTCTTGACGTAGGAAGGGGAGCCATATTTGGGCGGCTGGTTGAATCCCATGCTTTCTGGTCTAGGCAGTCCACAGACAACCACAGATGGGCTTGTTTTAATTAACTGAGCTGTCATAATTAGTTGTCTTTAAATAGCCTTTTTTCAGATGTGAGCATTACAACTATCTGGAACCTCAGAGAAAGTGAATATATAAAATATAACGTGTACAGTTATGATCTCTTCGAGCATCGTGGTGTTGTGTTTTTGCCATGGTGTCCATCCGTGTAAGGCACTAGTAATTACCTCAGTTTTCCCAGTGGATTAGTAAGAGCAACAGCTGACCTCCAGTTGCCAGCTCTTTCCTAACGTAACTACAACGCAGTGGAGATGTTGCAGGTGCATCGCTCTCCGCTTGACAGGGCGAAGGGCGTTTAGCTGCTGGGGAGCGATGAGACGGGGTGAATGAGGGAGAGAGTCTGTGTGTTTGTGTACACAACACATGTGCACGTTTGAAGTGGGTGGGGGGATGAGAGTCCTTCATCAGTGGACTGCTGGCAGGCGCCTGCTCTCTGGAGACCAGGGCTCCGGTACACTGATTCCACACACACACACACACACACACACACATCACTCTCCCTGACCTATATAGAGTGTAAGAGTGTGGAGTTGGGCAGAGGTTGAGGACAGAGCTGGATCTAGGGCTGGATCTCTCTGGATGAGAGCACGGTTGGCACAGGAAATGTCTTATTCAACACTCACTCCACCAATCCATACATTTATGACCACGTACTGACCACGTTATTAGCCTGTGGAGGCTGAGACAGTACGCTGGGAAACAGATGGACCAGACTCTGTAATAGTAGACCTACAAAGTGCTATGTGGAGCTGATGCACTAAGACTACACATACATGCTGGAGGTACTTCATAAAGTGACCAGTGTCAAGGTGATCAAACGCACTTCAAATCAGCTCTGAGTGAACTTTTCTGATTCTCTGATGTTTGTTGCTTGTAATCCTTCTACTTTAAAATGAAGTGTTCAGTTGTTTATATATATATATATATATATATATATATATATATATATATATATATATATATATATATATATATATATATATATATATGTTACATTTTGTTGTTTTTATAACTAAAGCCTATTTTTCACTTTGTTCCTCTCTTTCTGTCTCTTTCTCTCTTTATTTTTCTCTGCCTCTCACTCTTTCTTTTATTCACCTCTCTTTCACACCCATTCATTTGCTTCTGTTCTCCTTCACTCTTTTTTGTCCTTCACACTCTCTTTTCTCATCCTTTCCTAATTTTTTCTCTTTGATTCTTTCTATATTTCTTCTTTCACCCCTCATTTCCCTCTTTCTTTCTTTCTTTCTTTTATTTTCCTGTACTTGGCCTTTTGTTCTCTCCACCTCTTTCTCTTTTTTCTCTTTTTTCTTTGACCTATCTCACTTCTTTTCCTTTCTGTCTTACTGTTTCATCCTTCATCCTTTCATTTGCCTCACACCTCCTTCTTCTCTTTCCATTCTATTTCTCATTCATTCATACTCTCATTCCCATTCATACTCTCATTTTTCTCTTTTCTCTTTCACGTCTCTCTCTCTCTCTCTCTGTTTCTCTCTCTGCTTCTCTCTCTCTCTCTCTCTGCTTCTCTCTCTCTCTCTCTCTCTCTCTCTCTCTCTCTGTAGTGTACAGTCAGTAGTCAGGGGGCGAGCCCGTGCTCCACTCTGACCAGCAGTACAGCGTCTCCCAGCGCTGAAAGCTTGTGCTCCAGCCTGCCCCTGAGCACCGGCTCCACAGAGAGACCCCCTCTGTGCCGCTCTGGACCCTGCACCACCACCACAAACACAACCACCACCACCACCACTCCCAGCTCTACACTGGAGAGCAAAGACAGCGGCATCATCGGTGAGACACTGTGCCTTCACTTTACTGCCTGCTTCCCATTAAGAGTTGTTCCAATTGCAGTTCATTCAGTTGATAGCATTTATCTAAATGACTTTAAAGGAGCAGTATGTAACATTACACAATCTGTTTATGTGATTTTTAGTTTCAAACATTCCAAAATGATCAGCAGAATATGAAGAAATAGCAGTTTTGACAGTATGTTAAAGGTGTCAGTGTACCGTGTTGCAGAGTTTTCTACCCAAGTTAGCTTGCCAACCAGCTAGCCCCTGCTTATCCTGTCTCGTAATGCCACTTTGTACCTGAAGAAGCGATGTAGAGTCACTGTAGCAGCGAGTCTGATGCATGTATGGATGAAGAAGAAGCGCGCCCACTCTCGACCAATGTGGATTTGACAGATTGCATCTTTCAAATCTTGCATATTGCTCCTTTAAAAGCAGCTCATCAGAACCATAGGCAGCTTGTCAAAACAAAGACAACACGGTTAGATATCAGCTCAAAAAGAGAATCATTTTGCATATTTATATTAAATTTATTTATTCATTTATTTATTTTTTACTGTTTCTGGTCTCAGTAGAGAAGCACCAACATGATATGTTAAAAAAAAGCAAAGTTATCAAATGCTTGTTTATCAAACAACAGCCTTACAATCATTAGACTATATTACAATACATTCAAAATAAAACAGTCAATCAAAATATATATATGTCCTATAATATTTTATTTAAATCATTATCTGGACCTCTGTTAGCCAGAAATGTCCTGTAACTGGTCTTCTCAAGTTTTAGATATATACCATGACATAATTGATTGCTGTTCTGATTGGCTGGCCTGCATTGTGTCTTATTCAGGAAACACTCTTTCTAGCTTTAACTTAAATGGGTGGGACTAAACTGAATAGACTGGATAATGTATGTTAATGTGTTGCTTTGTGTGACATCACAAAACCAGACTTCACACCATTTCATGTCTTTTAACTGTCCTCATGTGTGCAGTGCCACATATATAAGTATCTAGACACCATGACAGGTACCTCCTACCAGCTGGATCACTAAGATAGTGAACATTTTGTGATGTTTCATTGTAAGTACTTCCCAAATGGCACGTATTGAATTTATCGGGTCATTGATGCGCTCAAGCAAACACAGTCTCTCTCACTGTCCGTGATTCAGAGGAATTTCTCTATTTATTGTGGATTTGCTTAGCTCTTAGTAAAATAGAGCCTATTCATGTCAAAGCTCAAGGTTTTTTTTTTTTTGGTGGTAACTGTAATATCCTGGAGCCTGCGGTGTGCTCTGGTGAAACTGGGACGGCCTTGTCTTTATTTCAGGTCTGCCTGAGCTTTCTTGAAGTAGGACACCAGTGCTTTTTTTGTTATCCCCAATATAGTGCTTTTTATTTGGATGCAGGAAGAAAAGGTCAAAGAGACAGGTGCACAAGGCAAACCCTCACCAGCCGTTACTTCTCAGACATTTTTTCAATATTGTAAAGCTTTGGACTCTCAAAGGGTTAAACTCTGTAATGTGGCCCACTCCTCAGTTCCTCGCTCTGTTAACTGTAGAGCTTACGTAGAGGTTTGAAGTGTTGAGATTCATAACTGAACCATCAGTCTGCTGTATAAAGGGTTAATTCATTTGTGGAGTCATGATTCGTACAACTATTTTTATCCTGCCCTCACTTATCTGTCCTTTCTTCTTCGTCTTCTGTGTCCTTCTCCTCTGTTTGTCCTCTCTCCCTTACTCTCTCTCTCTCTCTTTCTCCCTTACTCTCTCTCTCTCTCTCTATTCTTTAGCTACAGTGACCAGTTCCAGTGAGAATGAGGAGCGCTGTGGCTCTAGTCTGGAATGGGGTAAGGACAGCAGTGGTGCTCCGAAGGACAGCGGTCATCAAGCTCCTCCGCCGTCCGCTCCCGCACCTGCAGGAGATCCTGTGGCGGCCAACGACGTCCAGCCCAAAGCTGTCCCTGCTGAAGGACCACCACCGGCCTCCTCACCTTCAGATGGACCCGCCCCCTACCACAGCACGTCACTGGTCATGCCACGACCCAACTCAGTGGCAGGTCAGTCAGCGATTGCACCACTTTCTGTTTAACATATTAAGCACTTTGGTTACTCTCATAACTTACATGTTACACGCTGTCCCAGCTGGATATGTTTTCTTACCCAGTTTTTTTAATATATCTAATTCCACGTGCTACTAGACTCAGCTAGTGAGGTGCTGAAACTGTCAAACTCTAATATGATACTTAATTTTTTTGTTGTTTTTTTTTTGTTGAAATTTGCGATTTCAACAGTAAGAGTGGACGGCCTTCTGTAAGTCACTGAACTTGCTCAGTAGTAGGGCTGTGTATTGGCAAGAACCTGGCGATACAATACATATTGTGATACGGGGGTCACGATTCAATATATCGTGATTTATTGCGATACTGCAAGTAAAGTGATATACTGTGATTTTTCAAATCCTACTATTAAAACACACCACTATATGAACAGGTTTACCAATGCTTACAATAGCATTGCGCCCTTGTGCTGCTTGTTAATGTTGGAGTGGAGCTGAAAATGGATTACAATACTGCTATCTAGTGGTCAGAGGTTTAAACACAACACACAATGATTCACTGTCTGACAGCAATCTGTGTATCGATACTGTGTTTTTGAGAATTGATACAGTATCACTAAACATAATATCCCAATATTCAATATATATATATATTTTTTTTTTTTACACCCCTACTCAGTGGTAATGACGATGACATACATGATAAATTCAGTAAATACAGTTTAAAACAGGCATTTCCAAAATTTTCCAAACAAGTTCAAAAATAACTAAAACATGTAGAGGAAATAAGAATCCTAAAACCATGCAACACCTGGTAGACCACCAAAAACGCTCCCTTCAGATATACAGCGGTAAAGCTTTCATCTCTGAGAGAAGACTAAGCTCTCTTCCTGCTTCAGATCTGCTGAAATCCGCAGGTGTTTCTGTCCATCCTTCTACTGTGGGAAGACACCTCAACACTATGGGTCTGAATGAAGGTGCAACTGTTCAGAAGTCTAGACCTCAACATCATGGAATAGTATTGAACATTATTGGATCATGAGAAGCTGGGTGACGAGGCGATGAGGTTCAGCTGTGGCTGTGGGTTGAGTGCAGCTTAGATGGCAGACGGCTCATCACGCTTGCCATCACTCATTACACTGATATCTCTACTGCGATCAGGTGAGCTCACACACATGAGGAGAGGCATGGCAAACAGCTGGAATGTGACCTTCACGGGTGGCAGAGGTGGAACCCTGCGTGCACCAATAGTCTTCATTGATGGTGCGGTGGCTGGTAGAGAAAGCAGATGGTGACTGGCCAGAGTGTTTTTGTTGCCGTTGTCATTCCGAGTTGCACGGGACTTGATGCAACACTCTATGGAAAGTTACGCTATGTGCAGGAGGTGCCGCTGCAGCAAGGACATGGCCCTGGATAAGACTTGAGGAAGCTCACTGCTGAGGAACGAGTGCCCCACAACTGCGTGCACACCCAAAGACTTTGTTGGAGTTGGTGGGTCGCCAGGGTCGGTTGATTGTTGAAAGGTGGGCTAGGTAGCAACCTGCTACTGGCTGGTGATGACCTCTAGAAGCACATTCCAAAAAAGAGACTATTTATTGTTGTTGTTTATGTTGCTATAGATTCGTTTATGGTATGCAGCCATGAAATACACTACCGCTCAAAAGTTTGGGATCACAGTGAAATGTTCTTGTTTTCAATGGAGTATCTTCTTCCTAAACACAACAATGAACTGACGGGTCTCTAAAGAAAGTTGTTTCTTTCTGGTCATTGTGAGTCGGTCAGCAAGTCATCAACTGCTGATCTTCAGATACTAAACTAACCTAGAATGTTGTTCCCTTTTATACTCACTTATTAGTAGAATGTTTTTCAGCTGTGCATCACAATTGAGCAAGAGTGTCCTAACAACCAATTAGTCCAATAACATCCTTAACTTGGATTGGTGGCCGTACCAGGAGATTTAGACAGAGGACTGAGAATTGCTGATAATAGGACTATATGCAAAATAAGCCTCTATACAAAAATAGGCTTTAATACAAACATTTTTATTCTTTAAAAATCATCTGATACACTTACATTAATTGTGAAATTGACAATATTGTTTGTGAATTGCATGGAAAGTGCATGAAATGAAATTCTAAGGTGATCCTAAACTTTTGAGCGGTAGTGTATGTCCACTTAAAAACCGTCTCTATGTGATTATAATAGACATTCATGCAGGAGAACTGGTTGCTTGTGGCTGATGTGTGATGTTGGTAATCCAGTCATTAATCCTGTAAGAAATCAAACATGATTCATAATAATTACTAAACAATAAAGCTTAATAACTGAATTAGCGCTGAAGAGGTTAATGCTGAGTTGAAGAGGTTAATGATGTCACAGAAGCTCCTCTGTGCCTGTGTTTAATGAGAAATAGATGTAAGTTTGTCTCTGCGTAGATGTTTCATTCCATACTTTCATTTTTTAAAACCGTCTTAAGGGATGGTGTCTTTTTGCAAAAGCGGACAGCTTTTGGGATTTGCTGTCCCCCCACAGCTGTCTGCGTGTATATATGTGTGTGTGTGTGTTTTGTGGAAGAACAGGAACTTCTTCCTCGTGTGTGTGACTGTGTGTGTGTGTGTGTGTGTCCCAGAGGAGGGAGCTCACTGTAGCGCTTCACTGATTCTGCTGCTGCTGTTGGAAGGCACGGAAATGTGCGGCTTTCATTTTCTACTGCTGCAGTCAGAACTCGCCAGAAGAGAGTTAGTCAGGCGTTCCAAATACTGTTGCTGGGAAAATATTATTGCAAAGTGCTTCTAATGGCAAAAGTTATATGTACATGAAGACTGTTACCATGTATTGTAATATATGGTGAAAGTATTTGGACAGAATTGTGGGGGATTTAATACTTTCCTGCTGACCAGTTGAGTCCTTTATGCTTTAGGTACAGCATTGAAAGCTGTAGTAAAGACAAAAGGTGGACACCCACTGGAGCTAAACTCAAGTTCCTCACTCTCATAGATTTATAACTTGTTAGCTTTATCATAGCACTCAAAAAAGTTACACGCTAAATGTACATAATTTAAATATGTACACGGTTTCTGTTCATTTCTATCATTTGTAATGTATTGAATATTCTTCATTCAAATATGTCATCATTTCTGATATGTTTGTATTGATGCAGTGTATTAAAATCTACAGGGGTTGGACAATGAAACTGAAACACCTGGTTTTAGACCACAATAATTGATTAGTATGGTGTAGGGCCTCCTTTTGCGGCTAATACAGCGTCAGTTCGTCTTGGGGATAACATATACAAGTCCTGCACAGTGGTCAGAGGGATTTTAAGCCATTCTTCTTGCAGGATAGTGGCCAGATCACTACGTGATGCTGGTGGAGGAAAATGTTTCCTGACTCGCTCCTCCAAAACACCCCAAAGTGGCTCAATAATATTTAGATCTGGTGACTGTGCAGGACATGGGAGACGTTCAACTTCACTTTCATGTTCATCAAACCAATCTTTCTCCAGTCTTGCTGTGTGTGTTGGTGCATTGTCATCCTGATACACGGCACCGCCTTCAGGATACAATGTTTAAACCATTGGATGCACATGGTCCTCCAGAATGGTTCGGTAGTCTTTGGCAGTGACGCGCCCATCTAGCACAAGTATTGGGCCAAGAGAATACCATGATATGGCAGCCCAAACCATCACTGATCCACCCCCATGCCAGCAATAGTCTAGGTGGTACGCTTCTTTGGGGCTTCTCCACACCGTAACTCTCCCGGATGTGGGGAAAACAGTAAAGGTGGATCATCAGAGAACAATACATGTTTACATTGTCCACAGCCCAAGATTTGCGCTCCTTGCACCATTGAAACCAACATTTGGCATTGGCACGAGTGACCAAAGGTTTGGCTATAGCAACCCGGCCGTGTATATTGACCCTGTGGAGCTCCTGACGGACAGTTCTGGTGGAAACAGGAGAAGCTGAGGTGCACATTTAACTCTGCCTTGATTTGGGCAGCCGTGGTTTTATGTTTTTTAGGATACAATCCGGGTTAGAACCCAACATCCCTTTCAGACTGCTTCCTCTCGCGTCCACAGTTAATCCTGTTGGATGTGATTACCCTGGATACCGTGGCTCTTGATACATCACAAAGACTTGCTGTCTTGGTCACAGATACGCCAGTAAGACGTGCACCAACAGTTTGTCCTCTTTTGAACTCTGGTATGTCCCATAATGTTGTGTTATTGCAATATTTAGAGCTAAACTGTGCTCTTACCTGCTAACTGAACTTCACACTCTGATCTTACTGGTGATATGTGCAATTAATGAAGATTGGCCACCAGACTGGTCCAATTTAGCCATGAAACCTCCCACACACTAAAATGACAGGTGTTTCAGTTTCATTGTCCAACCCCTGTAATTCAATGCATTGCTAATTCAAGTCAAAGTCAAGTCTAATGTTTTTATCGTCATTCCTCAATATAACTATATACCTTATATATTATATATACCATACAGTGTAAGGTAATGTCATTCTTCAGGCCAATACATAACAACAGCACAATGTACAGGACCACATAGAGTGTAGATGCACAACAATGTAAAATAGTCAATAGTACAATACCATAAGTGCACTAAATAATAAATATGCAAAACCTAAATACACAAGACAGTAAACACAGGACCATGTACAAACAGGAAATTGCCATGTAGCAGCAGGTAGTGTTTAAAAGCAGTACAAACATTGTCACCTGTGAACCGTCCAGAGAGATTGTTCAGAGATAGCAAATTAAGAATTAAAGTGCAGGTGTTCAGTGATGGGGACACTGTCCAGGTGTATGTTGGGGTGCATCAGTCTGTTCAGTAATCTGACCGCCTTGGGGAAGAAGCTGTTGCCACGTCTGGTTGCGGTGGAATGGATGCTCTGGTACCTTCTGCCAGATGGCAGGAGGGTGAAGAGTCAATGACATGAATGGGAGGGGTTGACCATGATGCTGGCAGCCTTGCGGAAGCACCACTTGTGGTAGGAAGTGTCGACTGTGGGCATAAAGACACCCCAGTGATCTTCACACCCCAGTTTGCTCTCTTTATCCTACACAGGAACTGATGTCGCTGCTTTCTTGGCTAAGCAAGTGGTGTCGAGGGGGTGGGGGGGGGGGTTAAACTTCCAGGTATAGACGTGTGACAAAACAAATGAAAGAGTGGAGAAACATAAAGTTACATAAATACTTCCAGAGAGGTGGGCGTCCAGTGATGCTCTGTGGCATGTATAAAATGCTTGCAAGACCCAGATCACCTGCATTTTGGATGAAGATGCCAAAAGGAAAAGATATGAGTGACTTTTTAAGAAGGATCATAATTTGCACATGGACAACAGCAGACCTCCAGTAAGATCTGGGAAAAGGACATCAGCGTTGGAAGTGTAACGATTAAGTTGGTCATGCATTAGACAAGCCATCCATCATTATATTCTTGTGAAGTGGGCAAGGGCTTGAGCAAGTATGCTTGATCTGCAGGGCATTTGCACACTAGAGATTTTTCGCGACCCAGGACCACTAGCTCTGCAAGTTCAAGAAGTTTGGTCAGGTGTGTTTCCGAGCCCGAGAGCAGCCTAGAAATATGATCTCTGCTCCTCTTGAAACAGCAGTCTGGATTTTGTTCCCAGCAATGCATGTTGAGTTTCGTGATTGGTTCTTTTTGATGTAGGCTTTACTTCCCTTCTTACGTTTTGCGATGTTGGGGGCTTGTTGTGGACAAACAGTGCTGTCCCGTGCCTTTTGATATTTGAAAAATATCAAAAGGCAAATAACGGATGAAGGCAGTGCCTAACATTTTGCAAACCTGATCACAAAATAGGAAAAGTGATGCACAGAATCATGGGATGGATCCACAGTTCATATGAAATTTTTGTATGAAAGCAAACCAGTGACACCAAGAGCCTCCCTCAAACAAGCCCAGAATCTGTCCTGGATGCAGACTCAGATGGTCGAGACCTGTGTGAGGATGCCCCTACAGTAATAGAGCCTGTTATGCAGGTGGGGGGGCATGTTGGAGTCATAGTTTCACTTGCCCCCTTAGACAGAAGTGTCACTCTAAAGCAATACAGAGTTATTCTGGCTGATCACCTTTAGCCTATGATGAAAAATGTGTGCTAATGGGAGTGGTCACTTACAGCATGGCAGCGCCCCCATTCACAGGGGTCTCTGAATGGTTTGATGAATATAAACAGCTATATATATATATATATATATATATTTTTCACTCTTTCCAAAGGTCAACCCAATGTTGGTGACCCAAGAGATATGGGACATCCTTCTCATCCTTCTTTGTGGGCATCAGTTCCATCTGTGAGAGCCCAGAGTCAGGTTACCCTAAAAAGAGAGGATGATGGGAGAAGAGTAAGCTTGATGTGTCCCAACCAGGGGCGCAAACACCCATCTGACAGCTACAACAACACCCCCACCCCATGCAGCCCTCCACAAACGAGTGCAACGTGATGTTGATCCATCTGCAGAGATTACGCTTTTCAGGCAGATTAGATTACGCAGGGGGATAAGGGATAGAGGGGGTGCGGCCAAACACAGTGTAGCAGAAAAACATGAATGAAATGAGCGAATGTAGCTGTGTGTTTACGTTTTGTGTGCTTTATTCATTTAAATTCATTCCGCATCTACAGTTATATGCAAATGTCTCACGCCCTTTATTTATATTAAATCCATTAAAACAGCCTATATGTTTATTGTTATTCAATTGTCAGCATCAGAACCAGTAGAGTAAACAGACGCCTCAGCAGCTGAATATCATATGTCAGTATTTATCAAGTTCAGGGCAGAAGTACTCAAGTTCTTTACTGAAGTAGAAGTATTAGTAATCTAGTAAAACTACTCAGGTAAAAGTTAAAGTGTGACTACTATGAATATTTTTTTATATGTTTTGTATAAAAGTATGTGCTCTGAAATAAACAAAGTAAAAAAGTAATAGTATTTATTTAAAAACGATTTCTAATTCAGTTTAAACAGAATGTCGTTGTATTGAGGATTAGGGGAGCACATATGAGCTGAAACTCAACATACATAAAGATTTATACTAGAACTGCATACATCATCCACCAAACACGCTTATATTTCATTTTAATTTTTGCAGTCAGTTAGTAAGTAATTAGAACTATTTGTCTCTTGTTTTTGCACACTGCGAAATTTGACCGTGCAGTGAAACACCCACATATACACATACTAGTGAACATACACACTAGGGGGCAGTGAAACACCCACATATACACATACTAGTGAACATACACACTAGGGGGCAGTGACACACCCACATATACACAGGTACTAGTGAACATACACACTAGGGGGCAGTGAAACACCCATATATACACAGGTACTAGTGAACATACACACTAGGGTGCAGTGAAACACCCATATATACACAGGTACTAGTGAACATAAACACTAGGGGGCAGTGAAACACCCACATATACACATACTAGTGAACATAAACACTAGGGGCAGTGAAAAACCCATATATATACACACACACTAGTGAATATACACACTAGGGGCAGTAAAACACCCACATATACACACACTAGTGAACATACAAAGTAGGGAGCAATGAAATAACCACATATACACATACTAGTGAACATACATACTAGGGAGTAATGAAATAACCACATATACACATACTAGTGAACATACAAACTAGGGGGCTGTGAAACACCCACATATACACACACTAGTAAACATACATACTAGGGAGCAATGAAATAACCACATATACACACACTAGTGAACATACAAAGTAGGGAGCAATGAAATAACCACATATACACACACTAGTGAACATACAAAGTAGGGAGCAATGAAATAACCACATATACACATACTAGTGAACATACATACTAGGGAGCAATGAAAGAGCTGTGAAACACCCATATATACACACACTAGTAAACATACACACTAGGGGGCAGTGAGCACACTTGTGAAACACCCACATATACACACACTAGTGAATATGCACACTAGGGGGCTGTAAGCACACAGTGGGCAGCCCTATCCATGGCGCCTGAGGAGCTGTTAAGGGTTAGATGCCTTGCTCAAGAGCACTTTGGTCATGTGCTAATGGTCCAGGGGATTAAACCAGCGACCATCCGGCCACAAGACCAGATCCCTAACCTTCAGCCCTCGACTGGCCCACATGTAAGGATGTTAGGTGCTCGTGGGAAGCTAACTCACTGCGCCGAGCACAGTAGTAACTTTATAAAATGAATGAATGTCCATCCAATAAGAAAATCACATTTCATAAAAAACCTGTAGCTGATTTAAGTAGTAGTAATACAGATGTTCCAGTCTCGTTCTCCAGGATGCGTTTATTAACCCTGTTGTTCACAATTCCTTTAAGTAACACAGTGATGAGGAGTCGTTTCCAAATAAACGCATGGCCAGTGACTAAAAGACTCGAATGCTTGAAGTCTACTCTTTAACGTTTTGGCTCTGCTGACAAAAGCATATTGTATACGTCCTGCATGGCAACTCTTCATTTTCTTCATGATTTGGTTTGCAGTTAACCAGTTTAAGGAGCAGAACGAGGAACAAAATCCAAGAACACAGAGCGCAGTGAAAAGAAAACCATGAAGATGAGATTAACTTCCTTTTTTCTGTTCCACCTTAAATGGCGCTGCAGTTAAGTTCTTGCGTTGGTGCACCATTAAGGCAACTGCTGCTTTAATTAAGGTGGAATGGAAAGGTTAAGTAAGAAGCTGATGATACGAAGTAGGGCTGTGTATTGGCAAGAACTTGGTGATACAATGCGTATTATGATACAGCGGTCACGATTCAATATATCGAGATATATTGCGATTTTTCAAATCCTACTATTAAAACACACCACTGTATGAACAGGTTTGCCAACGCTTACAATAGCACTGCACCCTTGTGCTGCTTGTTAATGTTGGAGTGGAGCTGAAAATGGATTACAACACTGCCATCTAGTGGCCAGAGCTTTAAACACAACACACAATGATTCACTGTCTGCCAGGAATCTGTGTATTGATACTGTGTTTTTGAGAATTCGATATTTTCTTACACCCCTAATACGAAGTGAAAACTCCTGCCTCTTAAAAAGAGGGACAAGATTATATGCGACCAGTAAAACTAGCGTGGTGTTTTCTGCACATTTAAAGTTCAGTCTCAAAAGTTGGTTGCATCTTCTTCTTCTCACAATCCAAGTAACACATTCAGTGATGCTGAGGCGGTGGGCTTTTGGGAGCTCCAGCTGCTCCTTTGTTCACTTTTTTCAGTGAGGAGCTTCTTAAACAGCTACACGTCCTTTCAGATCCATAGTGTTAAGGTGTCGCCTCACAGTGGAAGGGGGGACAGAAACCCCTGTGGATTGTATCAGATCTGAAGCGAGAGTGGAGCTTCATGTTCTCCTCTCTCTCAAAGATGAAAGCTTTAATCAGTGTTTCTCTAAGGGTCACAGGTTTGGTGGTCTACCAGGTCTTACACAGTTTTTTGAGCTCCAGTTTTAGAACCTGCTGTCCTTTTTCATTTATTTCTCTCGACTTTCTTTTTTCTTATGCAACAGGATTAGATTATTTTATGTCTGATCTCCTCAGAAATATAGAAATAATAAATTCAGTAACTTGTATTTAATGGCTGTTTTGACTGGAAGTTAAATAATAGTGGGTAGCTTATGACTTCTGCACAGCACAGCACTTCACTGTGTGTGTGTGTGTGTGTGCGTGTGTGTATGTGCGTGTGTGTGTGTGTATGCGTGTGTGTGTGTGTGTGTGTGTGTGTGTGTGTGTGTGTGTGTGTGTGTGTGTGTGTGTGGACATGTGTTTTTCTGTATTCTATGAATGCAGTGGCAGATCGTGAATGCCTGCCTGGTAACAGCACAGTGGCGGTGTGTGTAATCTCTGTACTCCACTGACAGCGTGCCAGCAAAACACGATGCTCTAAAATGCTCTCTCTGTATCTCTCTATCTCTCTCTCTCCATCTCTCTCCCTCTCTCTTTCAGAACTAAACACACACACAAAATGTTCAGTACACCTCCTCTGGGCTTCAGAAGTGCTGAGGCTGTGGAGCACACTGCACTTCTGGGACTTTAATTGGGTTCTTTAATTTGTAGGCTGTTCTTCAGCTTTGAGAACTTTTGTTTCTGTTTTACAGTCAGTGCTGCACACGTACCGTAACAGTTAAGTGAAGCTTAAAGAATCTCTCTCTCTCTCTCTCTCGCTATCTCTCTCTCTCTCTCTCTCTCTCTCTCTCTCTCTCTCTCTATCTATCTACATATCTATCTCATGCTCTGTCTCTTTCTCTCTCTCTCTCTCTCTCCCTATCTCTATCTATCTATCTATCTATCTATCTATCTATCTATCTATCTATCTATCTCATTCTCTGTCTCTTTCTCTCTCTCTCTCTCTCTCTCTCTATCTATCTATCTATCTATCTCATTCTCTTTCTCTTTCTCTCTCTCCCTATCTCATTCTCTGTCACCCTGTCCCCTATCTCTGTCTCTCTCTATCTTTCTCTCTCCTCTCTCTCTATATATATCTCTCTCTTTATTTTTCTCTCTCCTCTCTCTCTCTCTCTCTCTCTCTCTCTCTCTCTTGCTATCTCTCTGTCTATCTCATTCTCTGTGTCTCTCTCGTCTCTGTCTCTATCTTTCTCTCTCCTCTCTCTCTCTCTATCTCTCTCTATCTCTTTCTCTGTCTCTGTCCTCTCTCTCTCTTTCTCTGTCTCTCTCTCTCTCTCTCTCTCTCTCTCTCTCTCTCTCTCGCTATCTCTCTGTCTATCTCATGCTCTGTCTCTCTCTCCTCTCTCTCTCTATCTCTCTCCTCTCTCTCTCGCTCTATCTCTCTATCTCTTTCTCTGTCTCTGTCCTCTCTCTTTCTCTCTCTCTCTCTCGCTATCTCTCTGTCTATCTCATTCTCTGTCTCTCTCTCCTCTCTGTCTCTATCTTTCTCTCTCTCCTCTCTCTCTCTCTATCTCTCTCTATCACTTTGTCTCTCTCTCTTTCTCTCTTCTCTCTCCTCTCTCTCTCTATCTCTTTTGTTTCTCTCCTTTCTCTGTCTCTCTCTATCTTTCTCTCCTCTGTCTATCTCTCTCTCTTTCTTTCTCTCTATCTCTCTCTGTCTCTCTATCTTTCTCTCCTCTGTCTCTCTATCTCTCTCTATCTCTTTCTCTCTATCTTTCTCTCCCTCCTCTGTCTCTTTCTGTCTCTCTCTCCTCTGTCTTTCATTCTCTCTTTTGCACACTGCTTTTTCTTTTTCTTTTTTCATTCTCTCTTCTCTTCTATCTTTCTCTTTTTCTGCCTTCTATTTTCATTTTTTCCCTCATTCCTTTTTCTCTTGCTCTCTTAACGTCTTTCTCTCTCTGATACTCTTCCTACTCTGTCTCTCTGTCTCTCTTTCTTTTGCTCTCTCTCGATCTCTCTCTGCCCCTTCTTTATCTTTCTTATGTCCTCTATCTTTATGCCTCTATCTCTTCTGTCTCTTTTTCTATCCTCTGTCTTTCTCTCCTTTGTCTCTCTCTCTCTCTCTCTCTCTCTCTCTCTCCAGCTACCAGTAGTACTAAGCTGGAGGAGCTGAAGTATCTGGATGAACAGAGGAATGCTCCAATGCGCTCGTCCATGCGCGGGCCCTGGCACGGTGCGCATACCAGTGGCCGCAACCAGGAGACTAAAGGTACCACACTCGCTCCATCTGCACCGCAATTAATTATTAGGTTGCCGAGAGCGTTTTACTAGATTTAGGTCTGAGCACAACAGATTGCACCACTTTCACTATGGCCATTAAAAAAATAAGTAAAATGTTTATAGAGTGCCACACAAAGTGTGTGTGATTTCACAGGGCAAAGATAACCTGACATAGAAAAACATGATAGTATGTATCAAAATGTTTTAGAATTTGATAGATTTTAAATAAAAAAACTAAAAAATAAATAAATAAATTGTATCTGTTCCATTAGATTAGACAAATGCTTCAAATCGTGATTCAGGTTAGTGAATAAGGCTGTAAATTGATGTGATAGTCTGCAATAGATTAGAGTGTATTCCTTTAAATGTGCCATAGAATGCATGTATTCAGTATTTTAAATTGATTTCTGAAGGAACATGGAATATACATGGAACGTATGTGACTTTGATTGAGATGAGAAATGCACAGATGCGGTGTTACACCCTGTGATTTGGTCCTCGAATTAAATGAGTTTTTCTTTTTTTGGTCAGCTCATGAATAATTTGATAAGCTCTGCTCTGACACCTGATGATAGCACAGAAGAAACATGTCGTGATAGGCTCAGGCAGGAAAATAAGGTTAACCTCTGGTTGTAAGACTATTAATTTAGGTATGCTAGTTACCTGAACCTGTTTACCTAAACTAGATTAAAGTTGATAAACTCACTCAGCATTGCTGCTACCTACAGGTTACAGTTCAGGTTGTGACACTAATAAAGATGGAGCTGCTCTTCTCTTCAGTCTCTTCAGCTTCAAATGCTGAGAGAAGCTGCTCGATATCGTCCAGAGTTTGAGAGACTGCAGCTCTGAATTGAAGCTGTCCAGGGTCTTGTTAATGATGTGGGAGCTGAAGTTGGCTTCTTATATGTACCAGCTGCAGCATTTAAGGTGGAACTGAACATTCGATTAAGAGCAGGAAGCCAGTTTCAGCCTCATTTAAAGATGAACAAAAAGTATAAAAAGTACCAACATCACCTTCACAGCCTGGAACTGTAGATTTCCCCACATAGACCACCAGTCTCTGTTGCTGTTACTCTGTTGTTGTACAATATTAATGAGTCAAGTCTATTATGTCACAGTTTAGGATTTTGAAAACAGCCCATTTTATTTATCTTATTATTTTTTTAAGTGCAGGGTTTGTGTTTGAAGGAGAAACAACAGTGTTTGTCAGTTCTATGTACTAAACTCTCAACCAACCATACAGTTTTCTACTCTATGGCACCTTTAAAACCTATTACTTAGTAACTTCTACAATGATTGGCTGTCTACTATAAAACTAACATGTACATTGTGTAGTTATGAGCGGAAGGAATTGAAGTGTGGACCCAAATACATGTCCTTAGGATGTAAGGAGCTAAATACATATATCAAAACATGTAAATGTGTCTGTTTATTTCTGACCATCTTGTGTAACATTGAAATAATGCTAATAGAAAGAATTATTCTAAGCAGCCTCGTGTCTGTGTTTGCATTTTTAACTTCTCAGCTCGATTCACCCCATACAAGCCAGTAGACATCATGCTCAAACCCCTCCTGTTCGAGGTGCCCAGCGTCACCATGGACGCTGTGTTTGTGGGCCGTGATTGGCTGTTCCAGCGCCTGGAGGAGGTGCTGATGGGAAACGGTGAGGTGGCACCGGGGCGGGGTGCCGTCATTGTGGGCAGTGTAGGCTTCGGAAAGACGGCAGTCATCTCCAGGCTGGTGGCTCTGAGCTGTCACGGTGGCAGGATGAGACAGATCGCTTCCAACAGCCCCGGAGCATCCCCCAAGAGTAAGAAGCACTTCCGCTCACTCCACAGCAGATGGCTAACACAGTGTTTCTTAACGTCAGGACTAGCACACTATAACACACACGCTGTAGAAATGAGCCTATACTGATGTGTAGATTTGAACTTCGGCCTGGTCCTAATAAAAACGTGTACATTTTTGTTAATTTTTCAGTTTTCTGTATCATTTGAACGCGACAGCTGCTCTTTATATTCTGTAAACGTTTCATGATGGATGGACCAATAGGACTGCTGTGAAAATACTGGGAATGAAACCCGTTTATATTGACTTACATTGAAAGTTAAGAAGGGTTTTGTCCTCTCCTGTAAAGTTACTATTATGGGCAGTGAATATGCTATGATATAAATTTGTACTGTAAATAGAGATCTACCAATATGCAATCAGATATAATATACTCTATCTCTATCTCTCTGTCTCTCTTTTTATCTCTCTTTCTCTATGTCTTTCTCGCTCTCTAGCTCTATCTCTGTCTCTTCTCTATCTTTCTATCTCTCTTTTCTATTCTTCTCTTTTACTCTCTATTTCTCTCTTTTTTCTTCTCTCTCTCTCTCTCTCTCTATCTGTCTATCTATCTATCTATCTGTCTATCTCTCTGAACTCTGTCACTCTCTTTCTCTCAATCTATCTCTCTCCTCTATCTTTCTGTCTTTCATTCTCTCTTTCTTACACTTTGCTTTTCCCTCTTTTTCTTTGAACGCAACAGCTGCTCTTTATGTCCTATAAACGTTTCATGATTGATGGACCAATAGAAATGCTTTGATATACTGGGAATAAAACCCTTTTATATTGACTTACATTGAAAGTTAAGAAGGGTTTTGTCCTCTCCTGTAAAGTTACTATTATGGGCAGTGAATATGCTATGATATAAATTTGTACTGTAAATAGGGATCTACCAATATGCAATCAGTGCTGCACAAGCACTGTAACAGTTAAGTGAAGCTAAAAGAATCTCTCTCTCTCTCTCTCTCTCTCTCTCTCTCTCTCTCTCTCTCTCTCTCTTGCTATCTCTCTCTATCTCTCTGTCTCTCTCTATCTCTCTCTTTCTATCTCACTCTCTATTTCTCTTTCCTCTGTCTCTCTCTCTCGTGCTTTATCTCTATCTATCTATCTATCTATCTATCTATCTATCTATCTATCTATCTATCTATCTATCTATCTATCTATCTATCTATCTGCCCTCTGTCTCTCTCTTTCTCTCGATCTATCTCTCTCCTCTATCTTTCTGTCTTTCATTCTCTCTTTCTTACACTTTGCTTTTCCCTCTTTTTCTTTGAACGCAACAGCTGCTCTTTATGTCCTATAAACGTTTCATGATTGATGGACCAATAGAAATGCTGTGAAAATACTGGGAATGAAACCCTTTTATATTGACTTACATTGAAAGTTAAGAAGGGTTTTGTCCTCTCCTGTAAAGTTACTATTATGGGCAGTGATAATGTGATATGATATAAATTTGTACTGCAACTAGGGATCTACCAATATGGAACCATGGGCCAAAAACAATAGTTGGCCATTAACATAATATGTGCGATACTGCTGGTAATAACTGATCATTTCTGTTTTCTTATTACTGAAATCAGCAGCAAAGCGTGGTTAACAGAGCTAGGTCTTCAGTCTGGGCTATAAATGTCAGATAATGCAAATGTTTGCTAGCACAATGGGATGCGTAATAGTATATAATGCATGTAAAGTAGTATGTATGTATGGCAATAAGATAACATAGGTGCTCAGGAAAATAGTTTGGCCATTCTAAACAAAACACAAACATGTATAGCTTGTAAAAGACAACATAAATGTTTTTTATTTGTTTTTTATTTTAACATAAATTTGACCTGGTGTATTAGTTTTACAGTGACTGTTTCAGTAGATAGTGGTAAAGAGCTGCCGCCACTGGTTTCCATTTCTAACAACTGACTGAAACTTGGTTATTCTTAGTTAGTGACGTATCTAGAACTTCCAGAAGGCACGCAGTGATGTTTTTGTCTCACAAAGTTGATCATATTAAATCAAAACCTAATTGGTTGATTCCACTGTTCAGTGTTCCAGTGTTGGTGGTTAATATACGAGTAAGGCCTTTATTCCAGCTCCTGAAGTTCTAACCAACTGAAGAACTCGTGTCGAAAAATATTTTTCAGTATTTTAACCCAAAAAGGATGTTAAAAATTAGAGTATTACCACAATATTGGCAGCGTTTACAAACAACAAGCACTCAATGAAAAAAATAATATTAAGATAAGAAAGAATGCAGCTATGTATCTTTCAGCCTCCAGAAAGGTCTCATTAGGTCTTTTCTGAATGTCTAAAAGGTCTAGAGGGTTCCACACTGTATGCATGCAATTAACATAAAACTTCATGCAAGCTGCTAATGCTAGCTGCCTTGTATTCTTTAGGTTATGTTGATCATTGGGATATAATACTTTGAAATAAACTGAGTTTAACTATAGTGGACTATTGTGCAGTTGTAATGTGAATGGTTGTGTGTGTGTGTGTGTGTGTATGGCAGGTGGGAGTAGAGGAAGTGACCCGCCTAGCCAGGGTAACCAGCTGAACCCACCTGCTCAAAGCCCCCTGCGCAGCAGCAGCTGTCCACCCACTCCAGACACACACCGACACAGAGAAGAGGCTGTCAAACGCCTGGCCAGCAAGGTGCACACAAACATACACTCATGAAAACACATACAACAACACACTGACAGACAACACACACCAAAGCTATGTGTAAAAATGTACTCTACACCATCTGCGGGAAACGTTACCCATAGTTCTGTTAATAAAATGATGAAGAGTATCAGCCAGAAGCAGACAGTGTTCAGGAAGGCTGAGTAGAATAAGATCATTGCAGCCAGGTCTCATCTAAAGCCATACAACCCAAATCTAAAGATCTACAGCGCTGTAACTATATAATTTACTTAGTCTCCAGAATTAAGGATACGTTCTTTATTTTTAGGCATCAGCAAAAAGCAGCTATTTAACCGAAAACTACCCAGAAGCCTCAACTGCTGAATACAATATATACGCTGTGCCTTTGCTCCGACTTTCATTCATTCGAAAGACTTGCTGTGAGCACCTGTGGATGTTTTCAGAAGCAAGAAGCAAGAGTGCAGCTTGATTTTCTCCTCTCTCTCAAAGACGAATGCTTTAAAGCAGCACTATGTAATTTTTTTTTTGTTAAACCTGAAAGAAGTAGCATCAGAAAAAAAGAAATATGACATTTAAATGTCATTTAAAAAACAACACACACAGTTTAAAAAGGTCCCACTTGATGTTTAGGTCTCAAATGCAGATAATCATATAATCAACATTATACTGATGAAGATGTGATGACAATAATAGATTCTCTCTCATCTACAGAAAACACATCCTTCACTTAGGTTTGACTTGGAGTTCCCTTGGAATACTATTTTAACATTTCGGATTTATATATTTGTAGGAGTTACAAAATGTTCTACATGGTGCAGTTACATATTTCCACCAGAGGGGTCTCCAAATCCCCAAATCCTACATAGTGTTTCTTTAAGTTCTGTTTATCTGGGGGTAACAATGTTGGTGGTCTATCAGGTCTTGCTCTCTGTCTTTTAATAACTTTTAACTTTTATTTTTTCACTTGTTCTTCTTAGGCATGCAGGTTGATTAGGAATACCTTTAAATTATTAATAGTTTTCAATGAAAAACTAAATTAGGAAAGGACAGCTTGTCTTTTTTTTTGGCTTTGTTTTGCTCACAAGTGTTCATGTTTGAATGTTACTGTGTTCGGTTAAACTTGGAAGTGAGAAGCCATCTCACCACACACTCCTTGCCTGCCTACCAGCAAACTAAACACAACCTCACACAACACACAGAGAGCTAAAACTGTAAACACCTGAAACTACTCCAGTCTAGATTGCGAAGGGGGTTGTGTCTACTGGTTTGTTCTACCTGACTTTCAGGATCAGACTCTGACTCAAGCTGATACAGCAGAACCTGCACCACTGCTGTGTGGGGCTGGAACATGTAGGACGATGCTTCTTTAGCAGTTGACCAATCAGAACAAAGTGGGCGATCTTATTGAAAAGTGGTTTGATACTGTACGGTAAAGGTTTGAGCATGTTAATATAATATAACTATAATATAAGATGACAACACCCTGCAAATAGGCATTCCCTGTTCACGACCTCTTTGGTCAGCTGCGATCTTTAGTCGACTACAGCTTTAACAAAACGCCCCAGTGAATGAGCGTGGAGTGAAGAGCTGACTGTGGTGAATGCAGAGGTCGTGAGAGGTGAATGCTCATGCTGTTCACAGTGAGTAGGAGATTACATGTCTCTCAAATGCTTCTGCCATTTGACCAAAAAAAATAAATAAATAAAACAGCTCACTGCATCTGATGGCATTTCTAAAATGTAATATAATGTTGGCTGAAAAGCAGCACCTCCCATGCAATTTCGACACCTCGCTCCTGTGCATCCGTATGTGTGTGTGTGGAACATGTTTGCTGTCTACATCTGGGCTTCATCTCCGCTGAGCGTCCTAGTCACGCCTTTTTAATCAGCCATCTGGCGGCCGCCGCTCAATGCAGTCTGTGTGTTTGTGCGTTCCGCAGCTTTAGGGGGGCTTAAGATGCTCCAGTAGCAGCGGAAAATTGCGCACTGCCTACTGGAGTGTTTCTGCAAGTGGCTCCTAAGTTTGCCACAGAATTGAAAGATAGAGCTTTGAATCCCGTCTGCCACTGTGCTAAAGGTTAAGGTTGCATTTTCATAAGGAGACGCGATCGCAGAGTGTAGAAAGAGCAATTTCACTATATTCAACTGAAACAGTCTACACAGCTCAGCCCACCTTACCATCTTACTGAAGACTTTACTGACTATTGAACTCTTTCATATTATAAACAGTACTGTGCAAAAGTCCTAAGCCACGATACATTCAATTCTCAGTCAGCACGACCAAGTACAAGCTCAGCAAACAAAATAAATATGATTTTTAACAGAAACTTTAAGCCTCGTATACTAAATATTATACTCATTTTTCAGCATTTATTGTGTTTCACTCTTTGCCTGCATTTCAGCTTCTGTTCTTTTAAGGAGACTCACTTTGAGTTTTTCTAAGAAATCTACAGGGATATTTTTCTACATCTACAAAATTTAGTTTTATAAGTTGGTTGAGTTTTCTAGTTCTCTCCAAGTAATGCCAAGTAATTAGAACACATTAATTGTTGTTGAGGTCTGGGCTCTGGGGTGGTCAGTCCATTGTTTTGAGGACACTGGCAGTTTCTAGACAGCTACACATTGTTTCAGGCTTTTAAATCTCTCAAAAATGAAACAGATAACATAGGGTTGTCTTCTCACAGTGGAAGCTTGATGTTCTTCTCTCTCTTGAAGATAAAAGCTTTTAAGTTCTGCTTATCTGATGATCACAGGCTTGGTGGTCTATCAGGTCTTGTTGTTAGTACGCCTTAACTTTAGCGTTTGATTTTACACAGAGCTCCTCAGAAATATACCATGAATATCCATGTCCTTTATGGCTGTTGTGACTGGGAATCCTTCAGATTATATATTAATTAAATTAGAGCTAAT
Source organism: Megaleporinus macrocephalus (assembly GCA_021613375.1). NCBI lineage: Eukaryota > Metazoa > Chordata > Actinopteri > Characiformes > Anostomidae > Megaleporinus > Megaleporinus macrocephalus. The sequence goes on along the minus strand of CM038704.1, from coordinate 46,075,692 downwards.
TAGAATGATATTCATGAAGGTATATGCTCATTTTCATTTTTAAAACATCTTATTTTTATGATCTATATTTCACAACTTTTAAAGTTATAATCTAATTTATACCAAAGTAACAAAAAAAGGTATCTGTGATGATTTATTAACACATTAAATCATCTCCTGAAGATTCGCAGTAAGATCAGAGATTGACACCCCTACTGTCTGTCTCTCGTCCCTGCAGGTGGTAGCGTATCACTACTGCCAGGCTGATAACACCTACACGTGTCTGGTGCCGGAGTTCGTGCACAGTGTGTCTGCGCTGCTGTGTCGTGCTCCCAGGCTCGGGGCTTACAGGGAACTGCTGCTGAGGGAGAATCAGCTACAGAGTCTGCTGAGCCTGCGCTCCTGCGTACAGGACCCCGCTGCAGCCTTCCGCCGTGGAGTGCTGGAGCCCCTCATCCTCCTTCGCAAGGGTGAGACGCCTTCCTTCGGAGTTAGTCAAACACAGGGTTGCAGAATTTGAACAGATAAAAACAACCATGTTCAATATTTAAGCACACAGCAGCACATAAAAATTATGAAATTGCATAATTAAATTTTAATTAAATATGTTTGGTATGGATTTAATTACATTTACTTTTGCATGTTATTTGTTTGTTTTGCTGCCACACACTTCTACTACTGCAGAACAAGATGCATAACAATAACATACATTAAATTCTAATTTTAATAAAAGAGCTACCACATACAAGCACAGACAGTAGTGATATAAATTGTGTATTTTGCACTTGGACAGAGGTTTTTTCACTTTCTTTAGTCAGAAAAGTGAGAAAAATGGAATTATGCCTTTATTCTGTTGCCTCTGTCAATAAGTATGACTGCCAGGAATTATTTAAAAGGATATTTCTCAGGTCAGATTAAAGTTTATTTTTCCCATACGTAGTTATACAGTACAGGTAAGAGATGAAATAAACAAGATATAAAATAATAAGATTAAAAATATATTAGATATACACATATAGTGCTATATAGATGATATATAGATAATAGTATTTAGATATAATATATCTATCTATCTATCTATCTATCTTATGTACAAAAAGATGATAATATGAAAGTGGTGGATGTGAACGTCCACTTTGCTGATTTCCATTCAGCGTCCATGCTCACTTCCATTCATTGTGCTGCAGTAGGGGTTAAATACGCCCACCAACAAACAGCTGTAACAAACTGTACATGATTCTGATCCGCATTCTCCTCCTCTTACCCGAGCAGAGAGGAAGATTGCAGAGGATGACTACATTATCCTGGTGGATGGTCTGAATGAAGCTGAGTTCCACAAGCCGGACTATGGAGACACCATCGCCTCCTTCATCACCAAGATCATCTCCAAGTTCCCCCCTTGGCTGAAACTGGTGGTCACCGTCAGAGTTAACCTGGTGGTGAGTTGGTACAGCCATGATGAAGCCTGTAACTTATTCCAAAGATTTTGTTGTCTAATAATAGCTAAAATGATTTGTGAGATGGGGCTTCAGGCTGTTTTTCACAAAGTCAGTGCTTTAGTACAGAGGTGTTCAATCCCACCCGTGTCAAACCTTAACGTGTAGGCACAGGTGACTCAAAACTGGGCTACAAAAAACAGACTCACAGAGACAAACTGCTATGCATGTTAAAAAAAAGTGTGAAGGCTCTCTCGCTTTATAGAAAACATACTGAATAGCTTGTAAATGTGCTGTTATATAACTTCATAAACTTTCTTCCTTCTTTGGCTAGAGCTGTTGTTGCTCTGGTTACTGTTTTAGAGCTGGTGTTGCTGATGGGTGTTAAGAGCTGGTGTTGCTCTGGCTGGTGTTTTAGAGCTGGTGCTGCTCTGACTGGTGTTACAGAGCTGAAGTTACTATGACTGGTGTTATAGAGCTGGTGTTGTTCTGACTGGTGTTATAGAGCTGGTGTTGCTCTGACTGGTGTTATAGAGCTGGTGTTGCTCTGACTGGTGTTTTAGAGCTGGTGTTGCTCTGACTGGTGTTTTAGAGCTGGTGTTGCTGATGGGTGTTAAGAGCTGGTGTTGCTCTGACTGGTGTTATAGAGCTGGTGTTGCTCTGACTGGTGTTATAGAGCTGGTGTTGCTCTGACTGGTGTTATAGAGCTGGTGTTGCTCTGACTGGTGTTTTAGAGCTGGTGTTGCTGATGGGTGTTAAGAGCTGGTGTTGCTCTGACTGGTGTTATAGAGCTGGTGTTGCTCTGACTGGTGTTATAGAGCTGGTGTTGCTCTGACTGGTGTTATAGAGCTGGTGTTGCTCTGACTGGTGTTTTAGAGCTGGTGTTGCTCTGACTGGTGTTTTAGAGCTGGTGTTGCTCTGACTGGTGTTTTAGAGCTGGTGTTGCTCTGGCTGGTGTTATAAAGCTGCTGTTGCTCTGACTGTGTTATAAAGCTGGTGTTGCTCTGACTGTGTTATAAAGCTGGTGTTGCTCTGACTGTGTTATAAAGCTGCTGTTGCTCTGACTGTGTTATAAAGCTGGTGTTGCTCTGACTGTGTTATAAAGCTGGTGTTGCTCTGACTGGTGTTATAAAGCTGGTGTTGCTCTGACTGTGTTATAAAGCTGGTGTTGCTCTGACTGTGTTATAAAGCTGGTGTTGCTCTGACTGTGTTATAAAGCTGGTGTTGCTCTGACTGTATTATAAAGCTGGTGTTGCTCTGACTGGTGTTATAAAGCTGGTGTTGCTCTGACTGTGTTATAAAGCTGGTGTTGCTCTGACTGTGTTATAAAGCTGGTGTTGCTCTGACTGTGTTATAAAGCTGGTGTTGCTCTGACTGGTGTTTTAGAGCTGGTGTTTTAGTGCTGGTGTTGCTCTGGCTGGTGTTTTAGAGCTGGTGTTTTAGTGCTGGTGTTGCTCTGGCTGGTGTTTTAGTGCTGGTGTTGCTCTGGCTGGTGTTTTAGAGCTGGTGTTTTAGTGCTGGTGTTGCTCTGGCTGGTGTTTTAGAGCTGGTGTTTTAGTGCTGGTGTTGCTCTGGCTGGTGTTTTAGTGCTGGTGTTGCTCTGGCTGGTGTTTTAGAGCTGGTGTTGCTCTGGCTGGTGTTTTAGAGCTGGTGTTGCTCTGACTGGTGTTTTAGAGCTGGTGTTGCTCTGACTGGTGTTTTAGAGCTGGTGTTGCTCTGGCTGGTGTTATAGAGCTGGTGTTGCTCTGACTGTGTTATAAAGCTGGTGTTGCTCTGACTGTGTTATAAAGCTGGTGTTGCTCTGACTGTGTTATAAAGCTGGTGTTGCTCTGACTGTGTTATAGAGCTGCTGTTGCTCTGACTGGTGTTTTAGAGCTGCTGTTGCTCTGACTGTGTTATAAAGCTGGTGTTGCTCTGACTGTGTTACAGAGCTGAAGTTACTATGACTGGTGTTATAGAGCTGCTGTTGCTCTGACAGACGTTTCAGACCTGGTGTTGCTCTGACTGGTAATTTAGAGCTCTGGCTGGTGTTTCAGACTTGATGTTGCTCTGACTGGTGTTTTAGAGCTGGTGTTCAGAGCTGGTGTTTTAGAGCTGGTGTTTTAGAGCTGGTGTTTTAGAGCTGGTGTTCAGAGCTGGTGTTTTAGAGCTGGTGTTGCTCTGACTGGTGTTTTAGAGCTGGTGTTCAGAGCTGGTGTTTTAGAGCTGGTGTTGCTCTGACTGGTGTTTTAGAGCTGGTGTTCAGAGCTGGTGTTTTAGAGCTGGTGTTGCTCTGACTGGTGTTTTAGAGCTGGTGTTGCTCTGACTGGTGTTTTAGAGCTGGTGTTTTAGAGCTGGTGTTTTAGAGCTGGTGTTCAGAGCTGGTGTTTTAGAGCTGGTGTTGCTCTGACTGGTGTTTTAGAGCTGGTGTTCAGAGCTGGTGTTTTAGAGCTGGTGTTGCTCTGACTGGTGTTTTAGAGCTGGTGTTGCTCTGACTGGTGTTTTAGAGCTGGTGTTCAGAGCTGGTGTTTTAGAGCTGGTGTTGCTCTGACTGGTGTTTTAGAGCTGGTGTTGCTCTGACTGGTGTTTTAGAGCTGGTGTTGCTCTGACTGGTGTTTTAGAGCTGGTGTTCAGAGCTGGTGTTTTAGAGCTGGTGTTGCTCTGACTGGTGTTATAGAGCTGGTGTTGCTCTGACTGGTAATTTAGAGCTCTGGCTGGTGTTTTAGTGCTGGTGTTGCTCTGGCTGGTGTTTTAGAGCTGGTGTTTTAGTTCTGGTGTTGCTCTGGCTGGTGTTTTAGTGCTGGTGTTGCTCTGGCTGGTGTTTTAGAGCTGGTGTTGCTCTGACTGGTGTTATAGAGCTGCTGTTGCTCTGACTGGTGTTATAGAGCTGAAGTTACTATGACGGGTGTTATAGAGCTGCTGTTGCTCTGACAGACGTTTCAGACCTGGTGTTGCTCTGACTGGTAATTTAGAGCTCTGGCTGGTGTTTCAGACTTGATGTTGCTCTGACTGGTGTTTTAGAGCTGGTGTTCAGAGCTGGTGTTTTAAAGCTGGTGTTGCTCTGACTGGTGTTTTAGAGCTGGTGTTCAGAGCTGGTGTTTTAGAGCTGGTATTGCTCTGGCTGGTGTTTTAGAGCTCTGGCTGTTTTTTTAGACCTGATGTTGCTCTGACTGGTAATTTAGAGCTCTGGCTGGTGTTTTAGTGCTGGTGTTGCTCTGGCTGGTGTTTTAGAGCTGGTGTTTTAGTGCTGGTGTTGCTCTGGCTGGTGTTTTAGAGCTGGTGTTGCTCTGACTGGTGTTTTAGAGCTGGTGTTGCTCTGACTGTGTTATAAAGCTGGTGTTGCTCTGACTGTGTTATAGAGCTGCTGTTGCTCTGACTGGTGTTTTAGAGCTGCTGTTGCTCTGACTGTGTTATAAAGCTGGTGTTGCTCTGACTGGTGTTATAGAGCTGATGTTCCTCTCACTGGTGTTATAGAGCTGAAGTTACTATGACTGGTGTTATAGAGCTGCTGTTGCTCTGACAGACGTTTCAGACCTGGTGTTGCTCTGACTGGTAATTTAGAGCTCTGGCTGGTGTTTCAGACTTGATGTTGCTCTGACTGGTGTTTTAGAGCTGGTGTTCAGAGCTGGTGTTTTAGAGCTGGTGTTTTAGAGCTGGTGTTTTAGAGCTGGTGTTCAGAGCTGGTGTTTTAGAGCTGGTGTTGCTCTGACTGGTGTTTTAGAGCTGGTGTTCAGAGCTGGTGTTTTAGAGCTGGTGTTGCTCTGACTGGTGTTTTAGAGCTGGTGTTGCTCTGACTGGTGTTATAGAGCTGGTGTTGCTCTGACTGGTGTTATAGAGCTGGTGTTGCTCTGACTGGTGTTTTAGAGCTGGTGTTGCTCTGACTGGTGTTATAGAGCTGCTGTTGCTCTGACTGGTGTTATAGAGCTGAAGTTACTATGACTGGTGTTATAGAGCTGCTGTTGCTCTGACAGACGTTTCAGACCTGGTGTTGCTCTGACTGGTAATTTAGAGTTCTGGCTGGTGTTTCAGATTTGATGTTGCTCTGACTGGTGTTTTAGAGCTGGTGTTCAGAGCTGGTGTTTTAGAGCTGGTGTTGCTCTGACTGGTGATTTAGAGCTCTGGCTGGTGTTTTAGAGCTGGTATTGCTCTGGCTGGTGTTTTAGAGCTCTGGCTGTTTTTTTAGACCTGATGTTGCTCTGACTGGTAATTTAGAGCTCTGGCTGGTGTTTTAGTGCTGGTGTTGCTCTGGCTGGTGTTTTAGAGCTGGTGTTTTAGTTCTGGTGTTGCTCTGGCTGGTGTTTTAGTGCTGGTGTTGCTCTGGCTGGTGTTTTAGAGCTGGTGTTGCTCTGGCTGGTGTTATAGAGCTGCTGTTGCTCTGACTGGTGTTATAGAGCTGAAGTTACTATGACTGGTGTTATAGAGCTGCTGTTGCTCTGACAGACGTTTCAGACCTGGTGTTGCTCTGACTGGTAATTTAGAGTTCTGGCTGGTGTTTCAGATTTGATGTTGCTCTGACTGGTGTTTTAGAGCTGGTGTTCAGAGCTGGTGTTTTAGAGCTGGTGTTGCTCTGACTGGTGTTTTAGAGCTGGTGTTTTAGAGCTGGTGTTGCTCTGGCTGGTGTTTTAGAGCTCTGGCTGTTTTTTTTAGACCTGATGTTGCTCTGACTGGTAATTTAGAGCTCTGGCTGGTGTTTTAGTGCTGGTGTTGCTCTGGCTGGTGTTTTAGAGCTGGTGTTTTAGTTCTGGTGTTGCTCTGGCTGGTGTTTTAGTGCTGGTGTTGCTCTGGCTGGTGTTTTAGAGCTGGTGTTGCTCTGGCTGGTGTTTTAGAGCTGGTGTTGCTCTGACTGGTAATTTAGAGCTCTGGCTGGTGTTTTAGTGCTGGTGTTGCTCTGGCTGGTGTTTTAGAGCTGGTGTTTTAGTTCTGGTGTTGCTCTGGCTGGTGTTTTAGTGCTGGTGTTGCTCTGGCTGGTGTTTTAGAGCTGGTGTTGCTCTGGCTGGTGTTTTAGAGCTGGTGTTGCTGACTGGCCACTTTGTTTATTCACCAGCCAGCGTTAATCCGGTTCTGATCAGAGTTGATTTTAATGGCGCGGCCTGTGGTCTGTAGGGAGCAGGCTTATGTAAGAGGGGTCAGTGGCTCTGATGCAACAGTGCACATGTTTCTGTCCCTTGCATCAACACCCCCTAACCCCTTCAAAATACACACCTACATAAACAAACACACACTGTATCAGGACAGTGTCCTGAAGTGACTGGATATGTAGTCACTCAGTACTCCTAATCAGTGGTCTCAAAAGCACATTTTAATTGGAGTATTATTTTATCTGATCTCTTGCTGCTGTTGCTGATGTCTGAAGTGTATGCACAAATTTCAAGGGTAATGATGTATTGATTTTCAAGGCAGCTGGGATTAGAGCATGAGCGGTATCTAAACCCTATTTGCGGAGGGTATTTACACCAAATTCCTAGAAGATGTTTCTGTCTTTGCAAACTCTTATATCAGTTTTAGGGACAGAAATGCAATCTTAGCGCTAAACTTCGAGTGGGACTTCTCAGCGTCCAGTGTTTAGATGTTTTCGCTTCATATGATGATCATATATTCATAAGAATAGTTCAGCAAATCATCAAGTGATCATGATTTACCTGATTTGTACCTTACCTTAAAAAGAGAAAAAATATAATCTGACAGTCGAGACATGTTTTTTGCGCATAGCTATGTTTACATGATGCTTAAAACACTGCCTAAAATGTTTTTGTTTAATATATTCTTGGCAGACAGGAACATTCAAAATAGTACCCAGAGAAAAGTTTCTTTTTTTTATTTACCACTAAATTACCACTTACAATTATCAATATTGGACATAAATTGCATAATTTACTCAGCAACTGTATTGTACACACACTGTAAACCTTTTTATGTAAAGTACAACCCCAACTGTCAAAAAGCTGTGACGTTGTGTAAAATGTAAATAAATGTAAATTAAAAACACAATGCAATGATCTGCAAATCTCATAGACTCATATTTTATTTACAGTAGAACACAGAACATATATCAGATGTTGAAAGTGAGACATTAACCTTTCATAAAAAATATTAACTCATTTAGAACTTGATGGCAGCAACACAACTCAAAAAAGTTGGGACAGGAGCAAAGTAAATGGTACTAATAGAAAACAGTCACATGACTGTGGATAAAATGACCATTCTAGAGAGGGAGGGGCTCTATAAAACAAAGATGGGCAGAGGTTCACCAATCTGCTTAAGCATCTAAGATTGTGGAACAACTTCAGAAAATGCTCCTTAAGGTATAATTTCAAAGACTTTGGAAATTCCATGATCTACAGTACATAATATTATCATAAGGTTCAGAGGTTCTGGAGAAATCCCTGGGCGCAAGGGACAAGGCCGACAGCCAACATTGGACACTCAAGATCGTCAGGACCTCAAGAAGCACTGCATTAAAAACAGGCATGATTCTGTGCTGGAAATCAGTGCATGGGCTTAGGAGCACTTCCAGAAAGTATTGTCTGAGAACACAGGCTCACTGAGCAGTCTACAAATACAAGTTGAAGGTGTATCATTCAAAGAAGAAGGCGCACAATCCAGAAACGTCTTCTCTGAGCCAAAGCTCGTTTCAAATGGACTAAGACAAAATGGAAAATTGTTCTATGGTCAGATTAATCAAAAATTGGAATTCTTTTAGGAAACCATGGACAAGTGTCCTGCTGACTGAAGAGGGGAGGAACCATTCAGCTTGTTATCAGTGCACTGATCTCTGATTGTATGGGGTTGCATTAGTGCCTATGGCGTAAGCAGCTTATACATCTGTGTCCATCAGAACAGCATGGCTTCGCAGAAGAAGACTCCTGGTGCTGAACTGGCCTGTCTGCAGTGGTCCTTTATTGAGATGCGTTGATGCCATCAAGTCCTAAATTAGTATATTAGTAATAATTTTCATGAAATGATAAAATATCTCCCTTTCAACATCAAATATGTGTTCTATGTTCTATTGTGAATAAAATATGGGTCCTTGAATTCTGTATTACATTATATACAACTTTTTTGGAATTGGGGTTGTGTATTGACTACAATCAAACATATGTTGCATAGCTAAAAACAGGCATTGTAAAACCTGAATTTTGTCTGTTTTACAGAACATTGTCAGAAACAACTTAAGTAGTTCCACTCAAAGCAGCTTGAGGCAGGTGATGATTCAGCCTGTCTGGTAGGGGCGTCAGTTACTTGTGAGCTACATTAACCTTATAGCTCCAGTGCAACTAAAGAAGCTTCAGTCAACAAACATGTCTTTGTTAACTTTCTGCATTTGGAGTAAATTGTGATTAAAAGTGTGTGAAAATTATTTTGTATATGTGTTACATAGGAAGTGACCAGCCTGCTGCCCTTCCCCATCATCTCCCTGGATGACGTTCATGACAACAAGGCCATCGTGACTGACCTGCACTCGTACTTGCAGCACCGCATGGAGCACAGCTCCGCCATCCTCAGCAACATCGCCATCAATGGCAAGGCAGAGCCGGCGGCCGTCTCCAAGCTCAGCTCTCACCTGGTAGCCCGCAGCCAGGGCTCCTACCTGTACCTAAAACTGACTCTGGACCTGCTGGAAAAGGGCCACCTGGTGATTAAAAGCTCCAGCTATAAGGTCATACCTGTGCCTTTGTGTGAGCTCTACCAGCTGCAGTGCAACATGAAGTTTCCCTCAGCTGCAGCGTATGAGCGTGTCCTGCCGGTGCTGAACGTGGCGCTGGCCTCGCTACACCCGCTCACCGACGAGCAGTTGTTCCGGGCACTCAACGCCGGCAGCCTGAGGGGGACACTCGAATGGAGTGACTTCCAGCAGCGCATGGAGGCACTGTCCTGCTTTCTGATCGCCCGGCGCGATCGGACCCGCATGTTCTGCCACCCCTCCTTCAGGGAGTGGCTGGTGTGGAGGGCCGACGGAGAGAGCACCGACTTCCTGTGCGATCCCAGGTGAGTCACAATGTCATTTCTATTAGGGATGAAAGGGTTGACCAGTTTATAGGTTAAAATGATTGATTTCTGTTATAGACAATGAGAGATAAGCTGATGCTCCTTCTATGTAGCCAGTGAATGAAACCATGTGTGCCAAAGAATGAGATCATATCATCAATGTTGCATTTTGAAAAATATATACAGTGCAGATCAAATTAATACAGCTTGCAGTGTTCTATAGATGTAATGCAGCGTTTCTTCTACCATTGAATAGAGCTTGTCCAACCAACAGTGCCACGAGATACAGAGACTAGAATGTAGCCGGTATAAAGTTTTATATTTTTATATTTTTTAATATAAAGTTTGCTGTATTTTTAAATTTAAAGTTATATATATGAATATATGAATATATATATATATATATATATATATATATATATATATATATATATATATATATATATATATATATATATATATATATAGGGTCTGTCTCAAAACCTAGTGAGCTGCCTACATAGGCAGCAGCCCAATTCTCAATTCTTAGATACCTTAAACATGCTGTCTACTGAGTAAATCTACGAGCAGTGAAGTGGTTTTAAAATGTGAGTTATTTTGATTCTCTCTGGAGTTTTAATGTGTTTCTGGTCATATAATCACACAAAACAGTATTTTATTATCAACTCTGTAACGAGTCGTTGACTATTTTGCAGTTTTATAATCGAGCCGTTAGCATTTATGCTAGTGGATTTTTAAGCCTCGGGCTATTGTTTTGGATGCCGGCCGGTAGCTTAGCAACCAGCTAAACCACCGGTCGTGACGCAGTCTCTCTCTAACTAGAGCGTCTCAGTAATCTGTTTTATGAGGAGAGATGAGGAGAGAACGCTGCTACTTACACAGCTGACTACCTAGACAGCCTACTTAGACACTCACTAGGGTTTGAGACAGACCCATAGTTTCTAAGTCTCTACATAGGAGCTAATAAAAGATCTTAAATTCAGGCAGGGTGTTTCATCTAGACAACTGATGACTGTTTATAATACATCTTATTTAGCTATCAGCTTTTAAATATAGGTTGAAGCTGTTTTAGGCATGTACTAACTAACAACAAAGAAAGAGATCAACACTTCATTAAAAAAAGAAAAGTCTTATATTCAACTTAGTCACTGATGCGAAAGATAAATAGGAGCCCAAATGGAACATGCACGCATTGATAGGAGTTGTGGTTTTTCTGGGGTGTTTTCTAAACTTGTGCACTCGTCAGCAACACATTCTTCAGCTGTGAACGTTGCCATGATAATGATGCAACGTTTAAGGCTGTAAATTTAGGGCACACTTAAGCGCTGCTCTGTCTGTCATGCAAAGAAAAAAACTGAGAAGCTGAGAATGTTTAGGATTCCACTGAGTGGAGGACCGCACTCACACTTCTACTGTGGTGTCAACAGACATTTTAATATTGTTCCCACGGGACCGCCGTAAAGTTTAGTGCTGGGCTATTGTGTGGAAGAAACACACATAGTATTGTCAATAACTAAACAACAATTGAGTTCACCGGCAACTACTTCGGTCATCGACTACATCATTAATTCGTTGCACCCCTAGTTTCACTTTTGCACTTCTATGGACAAAGAATAAATTTGAGCTTCCCCTTCTAGAGAGTGGCAGACAAAATCTTTGCATAGTGAGCCCCACTATTTTCCTTTTTTAGACATGACAATCTAAGCAAACAGTATTTATTGCTGCTTTGAGAAACTATTAACAATGTTCTTTTACATGCATATCCAAATATAAGCAAGGCAAGTTTATTTGTATAGCACCTTTTTATATACAGTGGCAACTCAAAGTGCTTTACATAAATAAAGAAATAAGAAACAAAGCATTAAAATAAATCAGTTAAAAAAAATAAGAAATATATAATATAATATAATATAATAAATATAATATAAAATATAATATTTAAAAGAAAGAAAATTAAACATAAAGATGCTGTTGGACTGTGTGCTGAGGTCCGTTCTCCCGGCTTATGTTTTTCTTTTCCATGTGTTACTCCTGCACCCACCAGAGCCAGCTCTGTATATACAACTAGGCCCATAAGCAAATAATTCTTTGATCCAATTTGAAATATATTAACATAGATATTTTGCAAATGACCATTCTTTCGTTCATCACACGCCACTTTTTTTTAATCGCTTCCTTAAATATGTAATTATTGAAATGTATACTTATACCTGTAGTTAATGTATGCAGTAGAAAATACTGCTACACATTATAGACTAAAGCTGAGCAATAACTATTACGATAACTGTTTTTTATGACTTCTGATTGGACAAGAAGTAGTGCCACACTATCAAAACCACAAGCCTAATGATTTGTATTCAGCACCCAATACACTGCATTCCATTAATCCAATTAAATCCAATTAAGTTTTTTGTACTGTGTTTGTAACTGCTACTGGCTGCTAAATATCTATCTATCTATCTATCTATCTATCTTAAACAGAACTAATAATCCTCTCTTTGTAATCAAACATGCAGTTTTTAAGTACTGACGATGCTCACGTTGATAAATATCGTTAGGTTGTCTAACCATATTACAGAAAACCAACTAATCACCAACTACTGAATGATTTACAATGTCGATGGAAATGTAGGTTTTCACTCTGGTAAAGAAAAAGCTGGGTTTCTTGCAAAGGAAACACAAACTCGGTACATGAGATTTGCTCTCTCTGGTAGAGCTTCTCCAGTCTGCTAGTGCACCAGTTTTTATTTTAATTTTTAATTTTTTTTTTGGTTTGTTTATTTTGGTATTTTGGTTTTTAATAAGGACAGCTAGTTTCTGTTCAGAATATCTTATAACACATTAGAGAGTAGTATTAGAAGCTAGCCTTGTTGCTAATTGTATGGTAAAGGTGGGCATTATGCCAAATATAGGGCAATACTCTCACAGACATTTTCACAATACTCGATATGCAATGATATTTATTATATAGAGGAAGAAGAACCAGGAGTGCCACAATTAAAACACTGTCAAAAACTATGAACACAATGATTTTTATTCAGTATTTTGGCCTCACAGTGTAACCCAGTTAAACTGGACTACTTTTGCTTTGTTTTTCTTTATAATGACACAAGCAGATGGTCAGTTTTACTCAAATACTGACCGTATACACTACATGTTCATAAAAACTTACTGTGATAGTGTACTGTATTGGATTGTGACATCATTTATCATGATAATGATACATATTGCCGTATCGCTCAGCCCTGGTGTATGTTTATTAAATTAAAATCTATAAGAGAACAGATTTGTCCAAGTTTACATCACAAGTGTAACTTATTTAACATAGTTCAGTATCAGCTTTCCCGCTGGCCGGTGAAGCTCAGGGGCTGATAGCTGACTGCAGTAGAGATCCGGAGTTTGTAAGGTCGGCATTATCATTCACAGTGCGAGGCACTCCAGCCTGCTCGTCGTGTTCAGCGTGGAGTGTGATGCGTGCATAAGAGATGCCCACTGTGTACGTGTCTCTGTGCGTGTTTGTGTGTGGGTGTGAAATTACTCTTCTGAATCCCTCCCATTCATTTTACCAGCTCTTCAGCGAGTTGCCCACCCTCACACACATTACTCACCGCTCTCGTTTAGTCGAAGGCCGGTCCGTGCTCAGCCTGGCGGCGTGCGGGGCCTAATGGAGCTCCAGCCCTTCTGCCTCTCTTCTCTCTCCCCGCGTACCAGAGGAGGCACAGCCAGTTCAGCTTGGCCTCCTTAACGCAGGTCAGATACGGAGGCTGTTCATGAAGGGGCTGATGCTTTGGTGGAGAATAGCGGCGGTCGTGCGTGGCCTTTACAGAAGAGATTCTGTTTAATCACAGCATGTATGAGACGTGCTGTCCAGAAGCGAGAGAACAGAAACGAGTGAATGACGTTCGTTTGTTCGTCCTCTACCGTGAAGCTGTCTAGACAGCATTAATCAGCATGTAATCAGACAGAGCCAGTGTGACACAGAATAATGGATGGGGACAAGTCTGCTGTAGCAAATACAGCATCAGTCAAATCCTGAGCAGAAAGAACAAATGCTTCTCTTCTTTCTTCTCCTCCTCTGTCTTCTCTTCTTCTTTCTTCTGCTGTCTTGTTTTCCTCTCTTCTCGTTTCATCTTCTCTTCTCCTGTCTTCTCTTTTTTTTTCCCTTTTCTTTGCTTCTTGTCTTCTTTTTTCTTTCCGTTTCCCTGTCTTCTTCTCACTCCACTTCTCTTCTCTCCTCCTGTCTTCTCTTTCTTCTAATCTCTTGTCATCTCCTCTCTTTTCTTCTTTTTTCTTATCTTATCTTGTTTTCCTCTCTTCTCCTTTCTTCTCTTCTCCTGACTTCTCTTTGCTTTCCTTTTCTTTGCTTCTTGTGTCTTCTTTTTTCTTTCCCTGTCTGCTTCTCTCTCCACTTCTCTTCTCTTCTCCTGTCTTCTCTTTCTTCTAATCTCTTGTCCTCTCCTCTCTGCTCTTTTCTTCCCTTTCTTTTCCTCTCTGCATTCTCTTCTTTTTTCTTATCCTATCTTGTTTTCCTCTCTTCTCCTTTCTTCTCCTCTCATTGCTTCTCATGTCTTGTCTTTGCTTTTCTTTGTTTCTCTTTTCTTCTCTTCTTCTCTCATTTATTAATTTTCTCTTCTCATCTATCTTGCCCTCTCCTCTTCTGTTTTATCTTCTACTCTCTTCTCTTTTCCTTTTTTTCCTTTCTTCTGTTCCCCTCACCCTGTGTCACTTCTTCTGTTTTCTCCATTCCTCTCTTCTCATGTCAGATTTTCCCTCTGCTCCACTTACTTCTCTTCTAATTTCTCATTTTCTCCTCTCCTCTTTTAGTTCTCTTCTCTTGTCTTCTCCATATCTGTCCCTGATGTGCAGAGAATTGCACCACAGCAGTGGCTCATGTTTGGCATGTGGATTGATAGTCTTAACCTCAGTCTCTCTTTATCGTGCGACAGTAACTCAAACCCTGGACGATGAGGACAGCAGACACTTTTTTCATTTGTCCTGAACATATATGGACTGTTGAATAAATCAGTGTTGAATCTCACTCCATGAGGACAGGGGGTGAGCCTTCCCCTCTAGTTTCTCCCACTCAGGGATTTGTCTGCTTTAGGTCTGGATGGCAGTGCTTTCACTCCGAGCCTCCTTTTAGGCACTGTTTGCACGAGTATGTCTCTGGGGAGCCTGAGACATTGCTTCATATTAAAAGAGCAAAACAATTCCACAGGGAGGTCCTGGAAGCCTGACTAAAAAGTTGAGAGAGAGAAGAAATAAAATGATGGTGGTGAGAATCATGCTAGTGTTGTCTCTCGTGGAGGAGTTTTGTTTTTACTAAGAACGATACCGAAAATTGTCTAAGCCAGTGCATGTAAACATGTTCTAGAGAATATTCAATTGTTGATGAATGTGTGGCTTTTCGGCATGCCGGCGGTATGGAATGACAAGCAGCAGTAAACATCCTAGTGGCTAAACTTTATTGCATAGGAAAAACACGCTAACGGGAGCCGCTTCCTTTATAATCTGCTGATGTGTAGTCACTTACAGTCTTACAGAGTAATGCAAGGATATATTCACAGGTAGTTAGATTAGATCAGGTAGTGAATTAGATAGAATTAGCATCAGTACAGGTATATACAGGGGTTGGACAATGAAACTGAAACACCTGTCATTTTAGTGTGGGAGGTTTCATGGCTAAATTGGACCAGTCTGGTCCAGTCAGAGCAGAGTGTGAAGTTCAGTTAGCAGGTAAGAGCTCAGTTTAGCTCAAAATATTGCAATAACACAACATTATGGGACATACCAGAGTTCAAAAGAGGACAAACTGTTGGTGCATGTCTTGCTGGCGTATCTGTGACCAAGACAGCAGGTATTTGTTATGTATCAAGAGCCACGGTATCCAGGGTAATGTCAGCAAACCACCAAGAAGGACCAACCACATCCAACAGGATTAACTGTGGACGCGAGAGGAAGCTGTCTGAAAGGGATGTTGGGTTCTAACCCGGATTGTATCCAAAAAACATAAAACCACGGCTGCTCAAATCACGACAGAATTAAATGTGCACCTCAGCTTCTCCTGTTTCCACCAGAACTGTCCGTCAGGAGCTCCACAGGGTCAATATACACGGCCAGGCTGCTATAGCCAAACCTTTGGTCACTCGTGCCAATGCCAAACGTCGGGTTCAATG
Source organism: Megaleporinus macrocephalus (assembly GCA_021613375.1). Lineage (NCBI taxonomy): Eukaryota > Metazoa > Chordata > Actinopteri > Characiformes > Anostomidae > Megaleporinus > Megaleporinus macrocephalus. Next base: position 46,060,136 of record CM038704.1, on the reverse strand, counting down.
GTGCAAGGAGCGCAAATCTTGGGCTGTGGACAATGTGGAACATGTATTGTTCTCTGATGATCCACCTTTACTGTTTTCCCCACATCCGGGAGAGTTACGATGTGGAGAAGCCCCAAAGAAGCAGACCACCCAGACTGTTGCATGCCCAGAGTGAAGCATGGGGGTGGATCAGTGATGGTTTGGGCTGCCATATCATTGAATTCCCTTGGCCCAATACTTGTGCTAGATGGGTGCGTCACTGCCAAGGACTACTGAACCATTCTGGAGGACCATGTGCATCCAATGGTTCAAATTTTGTATCCTGAAGGCGGTGCCGTGTATCAGGATGACAATGCACCAATACACACAGCAAGACTGGAGAAAGATTGGTTTGATGAACATGAAAGTGAAGTTGAACATCTCCCATGACCTGCACCGTCACCAGATCTAAATATTATTGAGCCACTTTGGGGTGTTTTGGAGGACTGACCACTATCCTGCAAGAAGAATGGCTTAAAATCTCTCTGACCACTGTGCAGGACTGGTATATGTCATTCCCAAGACGCACTGACGCTGTATTGGCCGCAAAAGTAGGCCCTACACCATACTAATAAATTATTGTGGTCTAAAACCAGGTGTTTCAGTTTCATTGTCCAACCCCTGTATACGTGGCCTATATTTATGGATCAGGAGTCTGTATTGTTATACAAAAGGGGTATCATTTCACCTCGGGTAAACTTGTTCATGCATTTTGACTGTATAGGCAGGATCTATATTATTAAATATATTATAATCCAGTAATAAATTAAGTGTATGTATACAGAATGATATGAACATTGGTGTTGATTATATTAAAGATATTAGCAGATGAGCTTGTGATATTGTATTATATATATTATCAAATGTCCTATACAGGAGTGGACATGCCCTGATGGCTTTCATGCTCTCTCGACAAGAAGGAAAGCTGAACAGGCAGCAGACAATGGAGCTGGGACACCACATCCTCAAAGCACACATATTCAAGGTAGAACACACACTCACTGTGGCACACACACGTCAGCCTCCCCCGTATGCAACCTAATTGCCTTGCAAATCTTGCATTTCTGCCTCCATTTAGCACCTAATGGAGGTAATTAGGGATGGCACTTGAGTTTCACATATTCTCTCCCTCCCCTCTCTCTCACTCTCTCTCTCTCTATTTCTCTGTCTGTCTCAGGGACAGAGTAAAAGGACGGGGGTGTCCTCTAGTGTTCTTCAGGCTCTCTGGATCAGTAACAGTACAGACAGCCTGTCTGCTGCCCTGTCCTCCCTCAGAAACCTCTATACACCCAACGTCAAGGTGAGTTAAGAGAATACATGCACAGGTACACGCTTGACCTTAACCTTCTTTTAACCTTAACCTTCAGACACACTCCTATATAAAGCTACTTTCACAATACAAACTTAGTGACCAGTTTCCAGTGTTGTTTTCTTTAAGCCCATAAGTGACCCACATAAATAAGAGGTAGAGATCGTCCATGACCAAAATCAAGTATCGTCCAATATCGATCACGTTCCAGGGTGTCTTCTTTACAAACTTCTAAAAATGTGCTAAAGTACTGTACAACATTCAGAGACCACCAGTCAAACTGCCCCATTAATACAAGTAATTATTTTTCAGGTAGTGTTCCTAAAGTGATTAGACAGACAAACCACTGACGTGAGGGAGGATTAAGTGAAAAGAGAGTTGTAAAAACAAGTTTTCAAACCTGGAGTTAGAAAATGATTAAAAGATGAAAGAAAATGAGACAAAACAACATGAAAAATGTTACTACTAAAGCTTTCATCTCTGAGAGAGAGGAGAAAATCAAGGTCCACACTGGCTGTACATCTGAAAACATCCACAGGTCTTTCTGTGAGAACACACCACAACACAAGTCTGAAAGGATGTTCTGCTGATGTTCTTAGAACAAGTCAACATCACTGAATGTACTTTGGCCTTGAATGTTAGGAAGCGGAAAATGCAACTTCTAACACTGAACATTCATGAAGGATAAAGTTCTGTCTGTGAGTTCTGTAGTAAACTGTGTAGAAAAATATCCCTGCAGAAAGGCAGGTGTCCTAAAAGATTAGAGGCTGTAATAATGGAAGGTGGGACTCTTTTAGTTGAGAAATATATATTTAATACCTGCTTCTTACTTTTTTTGTTTGCACTGGACTGTGTGTTTAGTAAAGCATGCCACTTAATATGAGCATCTAAGTTAGTAGGCTACCTCACCACTCTACTACCTCTCAGAATAAAATCCACAGCTAACAGCATCATACAGTGTGAGTATGGGCCATTTCAGGATAGAGTTGTTACAGCACTGAATCAGATTCATTTACTTGTTTTACCTCCACTATCTGATCCAGCACTTCCTGCTGATATCAGCCTGATAACCAGAGGTGGCAGAAGTATATGAGTTCCTTACTTAAATAAAAGTACTAGTAATCTAGTAAAAATTATACATTTTTTTTATACAAGTAAAAGTATAAAAGTACATGCTCCCAAATGTACTTAAAGTTTAAAAGTAAAAGTATTTATTTAAAAATAATTCTCTTGAGAAACTCAAATTTCTTTGGGAGACACAATAGGCTTCTCATTTGCCGAGAGGTGTCTTGTTTGTTTTTTTGTTTTCTTTTCCGAGTGCTCACTGCTGAGGCCTGAAAGCTGTCAAAGTAGCCAATCACAGCCCCCCCCTCTTCACATCCAGTAGGATTCTGATTTTTTGCACTTCATTGGGAACCTAAATAGAATTGCCTGATTAAAAAATACATAAATAAGGAGATAAACTAAAGTAACAAGTCTGTTTTTTAAAATGTAGTGAGTAAAAAGTACAGATTTTTTTTTTTTGAAATGTAGTGAGTAAAAGTAAAAAGTATAGGGTGACAGAAATACTCAAGTAATGTACAGATACCAAAAAAAAAATCCTTAAGTACTTGTACTTCGTTACTTACCACCTCTGCTGATAACAATACCTGTATCTGTGCTATCTCTAAAATGTATCTTCAGTATGAAGTTGAACTCACCTCTGATCTGAGGGACCCATTAACAAGCATCACCTCGCACAGGACTCACAGTGGATATTTATCAGATGTTGCATTTTTTATATTCATATTTTTTCAAGCAACCCAGTTCCGTTTTGTTTAAGTTGTGGAAGCCTTTGCTCACATTTAACTTCACTAACTAGGGTGGGACTTGATATATAACAAGAATATGACTGTTGTCAAGAAGTCGTTAACCACAAAAAACTTCAAACATCAGTCTTCACTGAGAGATCCAAACATCCAGTTCTATAGTTTAAATTGGGTTTTAATCCACGTACTAGGGACTGCACAAAGTTCTGATTAAAGCCATGTCAATGTTGATTAATCATTGCTGACATCATAAATGAAATAGGTGAGGGGAGTGCATTGCATCAAGCAACTCCACAGGTCAGTGGAGCGTGATGTCTCCATTTCCAATTAGTCCTGGATCATATTGCTAGCCCTCAGGGCAGCTGAACCCCCAAATCTGGCAGATTTGTATTCCGGGCGCACCAGAGGCAACCTTGCCCAGATGCTTGCCCGCGGCAGAAGGTCCAGAGAGCCAAAGAAATTTAGGATGCCGCAACTTGATGAAAGACTTTACAGGATTACAGGACTCTCCAGCCACATATGACTTTATACTGTAGTCTTTGGGAAGCCAGTATCTGATCAGAATCTGAAGCTCTTGTGATTGGAGGAGAAATGTTAGAATGAAGGTCAGCACAGGTCATTCACAGGGCTCCTCACCTGTTGTGTCTATGCTGTGTCATAATCCAAGGGCGTAGATTTGCTCTTGGCATTGGTGGGGACTGCCGTCTGCGTTTTCTCTTTGCTCTGTGATAAAATGATAGTAAAGCGTGTATGTAAAATGATAAAGCATAAACACGAGGAGAAAGATATACACCTGCACGTTTTAACATTTCACGCACGTAAATGTTTCACCCATGAGCGTAAATATGAAACACGCGAGCACAGAAAGAGAAACCGCACGCTCTGTACATGAACAGCGGGACCACCAATCACCAACATTCTGCATCACAGTCCTTATAGGGGGAGACACAGGCTCACAGGCTTCCACTTAACCCCTCACGCTCCAACACAGATTGAATAGACACGTTTGAATAATTTATTTGTCTATATTTTTATAATTGTTTAGATGTTGATTAGGGCTGCAGCTATCGATTATTTTAGTAATCAAGTACTCTATCGATTATTCCATCGATTAATCGAGTAATCGGATTAAATGTATATTTTTTAAATAAGCTAAGACTTACTTTCTTAACTAGTCATTACATATAACCATAACTAACATACACACTTTACTAGCCTTCATCTCAACTCACCATCACACTGACTTACTTTCTTAACTAGTCATTACATATAACCATAACTAACATACACGCTTTACTAGCCTTCATCTCAACTCTCCATCACACTGACTTACTTTCTTAACTAGTCATTACATATAACCATAACTAACATACACGCTTTACTAGCCTTCATCTCAACTCACCATCACACTGACTTACTTTCTTAACTAGTCATTACATATAACCATAACTAACATACACACTTTACTAGCCTTCATCTCAACTCACCATCACACTGACTTACTTTCTTAACTAGTCATTACATATAACCATAACTAACATACACGCTTTACTAGCCTTCATCTCAACTAACATCACACTGACTTACTTTCTTAACTAGTCATTACATATAACCATAACTAACATACACGCTTTACTAGCCTTCATCTCAACTAACATCACACTGACTTACTTTCTTAACTAGTCATTACATATAACCATAACTAACATACACACTTTACTAGCCTTCATCTCAACTCACCATCACACTGACTAACTTTCTTAACTAGTCATTACATATAACCATAACTAACATACACGCTTTACTAGCCTTCATCTCAACTCACCATCACACTGACTTACTTTCTTAACTAGTCATTACATATAACCATAACTAACATACACACTTTACTAGCCTTCATCTCAACTCACCATCACACTGACTTACTTTCTTAACTAGTCATTACATATAACCATAACTAACATACACACTTTACTAGCCTTCATCTCAACTCACCATCACACTGACTTACTTTCTTAACTAGTCATTACATATAACCATAACTAACATACACGCTTTACTAGCCTTCATCTCAACTCACCATCACACTGACTTACTTTAACTAGTCATTACATATAACCATAACTAACATACACGCTTTACTAGCCTTCATCTCAACTCACCACCACACTGACTTACTTTCTTAACTAGTCATTACATATAACCATAACTAACATACACGCTTTACTAGCCTTCATCTCAACTCACCATCACACTGACTTACTTTCTTAACTAGTCATTACATATAACCATAACTAACATACACGCTTTACTAGCCTTCATCTCAACTCACCATCACACTGACTTACTTTAACTAGTCATTACATATAACCATAACTAACATACACACTTTACTAGTCTTCATCTCAACTCTCCATCACACAGACTTACTTTCTTAACTAGTCATTACATATAACCATAACTAACATACACACTTTACTAGCCTTCATCTCAACTCACCATCACACTGACTTACTTTCTTAACTAGTCATTACATATAACATAACTAACATACATGCTTTACTAGCCTTCATCTCAACTCACCATCACACTGACTTACTTTCTTAACTAGTCATTACATATAACCATAACTAACATACACGCTTTACTAGCCTTCATCTCAACTAACGTCACACTGGCTTACTTTCTTAACTAGTCATTACATATAACCATAACTAACATACACACTTTACTAGCCTTCATCTCAACTCACCATCACACTGACTTACTTTTTTAACTAGTCATTACATATAACCATAACTAACATACACGCTTTACTAGCCTTCATCTCAACTCACCATCACACTGACTTACTTTAACTAGTCATTACATATAACCATAACTAACATACACGCTTTACTAGCCTTCATCTCAACTCACCATCACACTGACTTACTTTCTTAACTAGCCATTACATATAACCATAACTAACATACACGCTTTACTAGTCTTCATCTCAACTCACCATCACACTGACCTTACTTTCTTAACTAGTCATTACATATAACCATAACTAACATACACACTTTACTAGCCTTCATCTCAACTCACCATCACACTGACTTACTTCTTAACTAGTCATTACATATAACCATAACTAACATACACGCTTTACTAGCCTTCATCTCAACTCACCATCACACTGACTTACTTTCTTAACTAGTCATTACATATAACCATAACTAACATACACACTTTACTAGCCTTCATCTCAACTCACCATCACACTGACTTACTTTCTTAACTAGTCATTACATATAACCATAACTAACATACACACTTTACTAGCCTTCATCTCAACTCACCATCGCACTGACTTACTTTCTTAACTAGTCATTACATATAACATAACTAACATACATGCTTTACTAGCCTTCATCTCAACTCACCATCACACTGACTTACTTTCTTAACTAGTCATTACATATAACCATAACTAACATACACACTTTACTAGCCTTCATCTCAACTCACCATCACACTGACTTACTTTCTTAACTAGCCATTACATATAACCATAACTAACATACACGCTTTACTAGCCTTCATCTCAACTCACCATCACACTGACTTACTTTCTTAACTAGTCATTACATATAACCATAACTAACATACACGCTTTACTAGCCTTCATCTCAACTAACATCACACTGACTTACTTTCTTAACTAGTCATTACATATAACCATAACTAACATACACGCTTTACTAGCCTTATCTCAACTCACCATCACACTGACTTACTTTCTTAACTAGTCATTACATATAACCATAACTAACATACACACTTTACTAGCCTTCATCTCAACTCACCATCACACTGACTTACTTTCTTAACTAGTCATTACATATAACCATAACTAACATACACGCTTTACTAGCCTTCATCTCAACTCACCATCACACTGACTTACTTTAACTAGTCATTACATATAACCATAACTAACATACACACTTTAATAGCCTTCATCTCAACTCACCATCACACTGACTTACTTTAACTAGTCATTACATATAACCATAACTAACATACACGCTTTACTAGCCTTCATCTCAACTCACCATCACACTGACTTACTTTCTTAACTAGTCATTACATATAACCATAACTAACATACACGCTTTACTAGCCTTCATCTCAACTCACCATCATACTGACTTACTTTAACTAGTCATTACATATAACCATAACTAACATACACGATTTACTAGCCTTCATCTCAACTCACCATCACACTGACTTACTTTCTTAACTAGTCATTACATATAACCATAACTAACATACACACTTTACTAGCCTTCATCTCAACTCACCATCACACTGACTTACTTTCTTAACTAGTCATTACATATAAACATAACTAACATACACGCTTTACTAGCCTTCATCTCAACTAACATCACACTGACTTACTTTCTTAACTAGTCATTACATATAACCATAACTAACATACACACTTTACTAGCCTTCATCTCAACTCACCATCACACTGACTTACTTTCTTAACTAGTCATTACATATAACCATAACTAACATACACACTTTACTAGCCTTCATCTCAACTCACCATCACACTGACTTACTTTCTTAACTAGCCATTACATATAACCATAACATACATGCTTTACTAGCCTTCATCTCAACTCACCATCACACTGACTTACTTTCTTAACTAGCCATTACATATAACCATAACTAACATACACGCTTTACTAGTCTTCATCTCAACTCACCATCACACTGACTTACTTTCTTAACTAGTCATTACATATAACCATAACTAACATACACACTTTACTAGCCTTCATCTCAACTCACCATCACACTGACTTACTTTCTTAACTAGTCATTACATATAACCGTAACTAACATACACGCTTTACTAGCCTTCATCTCAACTCACCATCACACTGACTTACTTTAACTAGTCATTACATATAACCATAACTAACATACACGCTTTACTAGCCTTCATCTCAACTCACCATCACACTGACTTACTTTCTTAACTGGTCATTACATATAACCATAACTAACATACACGCTTTACTAGCCTTCATCTCAACTCACCATCACACTGACTTACTTTCTTAACTAGTCATTACATATAACAATAACTAACATACACACTTTACTAGCCTTCATCTCAACTCACCATCACACTGACTTACTTTCTTAACTAGTCATTACATATAACCGTAACTAACATACACGCTTTACTAGCCTTCATCTCAACTCACCATCACACTGACTTACTTTCTTAACTAGTCATTACATATAACCATAACTAACATACACACTTTACTAGTCTTCATCTCAACTCACCATCACACTGACTTACTTTCTTAACTAGTCATTACATATAACCATAACTAACATACACACTTTACTAGCCTTCATCTCAACTCACCATCACACTGACTTACTTTCTTAACTAGTCATTACATATAACCATAACTAACATACACGCTTTACTAGCCTTCATCTCAACTCACCATCACACTGACTTACTTTATTAACTAGTCATTACATATAACCATAACTAACATACACGCTTTACTAGCCTTCATCTCAACTAACATCACACTGACTTACTTTCTTAACTAGCCATTACATATAACCATAACTAACATACACACTTTACTAGTCTTCATCTCAACTCACCATCACACTGACTTACTTTCTTAACTAGTCATTACATATAACCATAACTAACATACACGCTTTACTAGCCTTCATCTCAACTCACCATCACACTGACTTACTTTCTTAACTAGTCATTACATATAACCATAACTAACATACACGCTTTACTAGCCTTCATCTCAACTCACCATCACACTGACTTACTTTCTTAACTAGTCATTACATATAACCATAACTAACATACACACTTTACTAGCCTTCATCTCAACTAACATCACACTGACTTACTTTCTTAACTAGCCATTACATATAACCATAACTAACATACACACTTTACTAGTCTTCATCTCAACTCACCATCACACTGACTTACTTTCTTAACTAGTCATTACATATAACCATAACTAACATACACACTTTACTAGCCTTCATCTCAACTCACCATCACACTGACTTACTTTAACTAGTCATTACATATAACCATAACTAACATACATGCTTTACTAGCCTTCATCTCAACTAACATCACACTGACTTACTTTCTTAACTAGTCATTACATATAACCATAACTAACATACACGCTTTACTAGCCTTCATCTCAACTCACCATCACACTGACTTACTTTCTTAACTAGTCATTACATATAACCATAACTAACATACACGCTTTACTAGCCTTCATCTCAACTCACCATCACACTGACTTACTTTCTTAACTAGTCATTACATGTAACCATAACTAACATACACGCTTTACTAGCCTTCATCTCAACTCACCATCACACTGACTTACTTTCTTAACTAGTCATTACATATAACCATAACTAACATACACGCTTTACTAGCCTTCATCTCAACTCACCATCACACTGACTTACTTTCTTAACTAGTCATTACATATAACCATAACTAACATACACACTTTACTAGTCTTCATCTCAACTCACCATCACACTGACTTACTTTCTTAACTAGTCATTACATATAACCATAACTAACATACACACTTTACTAGTCTTCATCTCAACTCACCATCACACTGACTTACTTTCTTAACTAGTCATTACATATAACCATAACTAACATACACGCTTTACTAGCTTCATCTCAACTCACCATCACACTGATTTACTTTAACTAGTCATTACATATAACCATAACTAACATACACGCTTTACTAGCCTTCATCTCAACTCACCATCACACTGACTTACTTTCTTAACTAGTCATTACATATAACCATAACTAACATACACGCTTTACTAGCTTCATCTCAACTCACCATCACACTGACTTACTTTCTTAACTAGTCATTACATATAACCATAACTAACATACACGCTTTACTAGCCTTCATCTCAACTCACCATCACACTGACTTACTTTCTTAACTAGTCATTACATATAACCATAACTAACATACACGCTTTACTAGCTTCATCTCAACTCACCATTACACTGACTTAAGCTAAATGTTATGGTTACTGTGTATTGCTCTGTGGACTGGATTTGTAGACTGAACTGCTTTCTGCTCAGATGCTGAGACACTGATGTGGTGCTTGACTAGGGGTTACCCTAAAACTCAGACTCACTATCAGTTTGCTGGGAAAGCTCAGCTGCTTGCTTTCTGAAGTTAGCTTCTTATGTGAATTCCACCTTAAATGGTATAGACGTTACATTCCGGCTCCTCTAACTGCTGCGTCGTTTAAGGTGGAACGGCAGAATTTACATTAGAAGCTAACTTCAGCCTCAACTTTCTTCAGGTTTACTCTCAGTATCGGCTCCCTCGGCTAGTTCGGTTTTACAGTAGACTTTAGACACTGTGTATGGTTTTCTCTGGCCCGTCTCTTCTGTTCGTCTCTCCTTATTCTCTCTCTCTTTTTTTTATTTTGCAATCCACGCCATCAGATCACGTGTTCTTTGTGTCACCTAGCAACACCGTAAGCGCGCGCTGTGCAACAGTAAAAGGCATCCGTGCGAATTTGCTTCGATGATTTTTTGTAATCGATTACTCGAGGAATCGTTTCAGCCCTAATGTTGATGTTGATTGTATGTCAAACATATATATATATATATATATATATATATATATATATATATATATATATATATATATATGTATATATGTATGTATGTGTGTGTGTGTGTGTGTGTGTGTGTGTAAAGAATATTTTAGGGCGTAGATGGTTCCCCACTGTGTGATATGTGTTATGTAAAAACGTGAGTTAACCCTTTTTGCTCCTCTAGGTTAATGAAACATTGACAGATCAGGTTTTTTTGGAGGGGATTAGATATTTGAGGGGCCACAATTCAATAATTGCTGGATATTGGTGGGGACATGTCACTTCTGTCCATGCTAATTCTACACCCTTGTCATAATCACATGATCAGTAAGTAGTCAACATGTTTAAAATCTTGACTAATCGGAGCACTTACCTTCATACAAGTCTGTTTTAAATGTAAACAACTGGAGTTTATGTGTTTGTTGTTCAGACTGCAGAAAATCACTCCCACTCGAATCGGATATGCCGAACGTCCTCAGATCCGAGCTGCCTGACTAAGCAAAGCCAGAGCGGCTCAATCCTCATTAGAAAAGATCAGATTTTTGCGCTCTCACATCCGTGTCACATTTAGGCAAAAAATCATTAATCAAAGCTATTCTCAGGGTCAGCGTGTCCGGACTCCCGTCATGCCCTTTGAAGCAGCGCTGCACCAATTACTGACTCTTGACACATTTAAAGCTCACTCAGAGAGCCACAACTCAGTGAATGTCAGAGTCACTCAAAGTGAAGAGGATTTGATGTCACACAGAACACAGTAATTAACACTGAGGCTTACTGAGAAATGGGGCTTACATAATTATATTTATTAATTAATTCTATTATATGTTAATTGCTGTAGTCTGGACTTCTCTGTCTGTAATTTCCTTGTTTTAATGAAATAAGTGTTACTCTGTGTGCGTGTGTGCGTGAGCGCGCACCAACGTCCTTGACAGCCGCCTGGTTGAGGAGGCGCTCATTAATTCCTGTGGTGTTTGGATAAATAAATGAGATTCTGTTTCCTCCGCTTTTAACGCTTCCTGCTTCATCCAGCCTCCTAATCAAGCCTCCATTACCAGACAAGCTCTCCGGCCTGATCAAAAGAGGCTGCCCGCTTTCATTTGCCCGTGATCGCTAAGTGTGATTCCATGCATTCTACTGTTAAATGAATTCTCAATAAGCTATTTGTATGCTCAAAAGGATCTTATGATATTTTCTTGTTGGTCGAGTCTACAGCTAGAGAGCTTTTTCATTACAGAAGGACACACTCGCGCTCGTCCGCACGCGCACACGTCTTCGGGGACGCAAACACCGCAGTTTACTTTCCGAGAGAACTTTTCTTCTCTCCTCTTCTGTGTGACACCGTGGGACCCAGTGGAGTCGGGCTTTTCACTGTTTTTTTTTTCTAATCAGGAAATTGAATTTTTGTAAGCGTGTTCATGTGCGGCTCTCTGAAGATGATTGCAGTGCTACCCTTGAGGCTTTTCATTGTAATACGAGAGTTAAGACGAGGCGCAGGTGCATTATCTCAAATCCAGGGCGGAAAAAAAGATATTTGGGTTTTTGTGGACAGGGACCGAGTGTGTCCTTGAAACTTGTACCACTTGCAGTAATTCTATGAGCCAATAGCCTCTTTTCTACAGTACAGCCTGCCTACAGTCTGAGCGGGCTGAAACACCCTGCCCAGTACGGGTGGGTGCCGCGGCAAAAATGCTGTCGTATGAAAAAGTTTGGGCGCCCCTGGTCACTGGAAAATAAGGTTGCATGACCTCTCTGGAGAAAACAGTAGTAATCCACAGTCACAGTTTATTTGCTGAATTTAACATTGGACAAAAGTTATGTAAGATTTTCAGATTTTAGATTTCATTTATTTCCAACGTCTTAAACTCAGAAAATAGGAATTCCCATATTTAACTGTTGAGAATAATATAATATAATATAGTCCCATATTGTTTTCTTTTTTTATTTCACTTAGAAAATCAACAAATCTCCCTTTCGCCTCAACTCTAGTGTGAAACAACACAATGCAATCGTTTGCACTGCTACACCTGTCTGCAGCAGATGTAGAGCTTTTCTGTAATTACTCCGCTCCAGCACCGCTCCTGGTTTTCTGTTCTCCCACTCCTCACTCACTTCTCACTCACACATCAGAGAAAGGCTGCTCCATGTCCACTCCATATGATCCATTCCAATGATATTTCTTTTGATGTGTTGAAGGTATGGACAAAGAACTGCACACTGTATTTCATATATATATATATATATATATATATATATATTTTTTTTTTTTTTTTTTTTTTTAAGCCTAATCTACAAATCTGCCATGGGTAAAAAAACAGACCAGCATTTTACACTCTTTTTTTCTTATTTCTCATGCACTGAGAATTCCTAGCACGTATGTCTGAACGGCTCCTCGTTGCAGATGCTGTGTATGAATGGCTGTCACGTACGAGCTGCAGAGTCACTGCCTCGTCACTCGTCACACAGATTCAGTCAGTGGAAAAACAGACAGTCTGGCTCACATGATGGAGCAATTTTGGAGAAAGAGAAAACACTGATGTTCAGACTTTCTGAAAAGCCGCTCCTCTCCCGTGCCCCCCCTCCCCACTCACATGCTCGGCTGCAGTGAAAAGCAGTGACTGTAAAATGAGGAAATGTTCAACTGCATATCTAAGTCTAAGTCCATTTTACCCCCTCTGTCTCCCCAGGTGTCTCGGCTGCTGATCCTGGGTGGGGCGAGTGTGTGTTACCGCACAGAGGTACTCAACAGCGCCCCCGTGCTGTGTGTACAGTCCCACTTGGGGCACTTGGAGATGGTGGCCCTGCTGCTGGAGTTTGGGGCACCTGTGGACGGGGTAGCTGAGAACGGTATGACGCCCCTGTGCTACGCCGCAGCAGCTGGACACATAGGGGTGGTCACCTTGCTCTGCAGGAAAGGGGCGAAGGTTAGTCAAGCTGTTTGATCCTACCCACTGTTTACTACCCCTATACATCACCATTACTTTTACAACCATGTAGACATTATCCTAGAACAACCTCGACAGAGATTTGATTAATTCATACATACACATTAGTACAGTTAGTACAGCACAGCAGCGCAGCATTCGAGTACTGTTTTCATGTTCTCGTTAATCATTGTTCTCTCACTATAAAACCCAGAATTCTAATACGTCAGAGGTCACTAATAGGGTCCGGAGCCAGACTTTGCACAATGTGGACATAAACTGATAATGTATTAAGAAGGATTTAATATTGACAGTGTTTATTATAAGCGGCGGAGCTTTTCTTGTCTTTATGGTATACAGGCTTTGCAGCGCAGTAAACCAATCACAGACCAATCACACGCATTGTAAAATCACCAAACGCGCTCCTCAGCCAATCAGATCTGTGCTGATTCGGAAGCATGGCGCGCACATATGCGAGAAGCAACAGTCGGAGAGTAAAGCGAGTCAGACAGTGTCCTCTAAAAAAGAAAAGTCGATGGCGAAAAACAATATTTCAACCAGGAATGAACTGAGACAGATATACACTCCACACAGAGCGTTCTGGATATCATATTAGGATGGTCCCAACACTATTTCAGCCCAGATTTAAAGTCCTGGCTGGACAACCAAGAGCTCACTTCTCTCACTGAACAAGAGAAAGTGTGGAGGAAAACAAGAGAGAGATAAACTGTTCAGATGTGAAACTCAGTTAACAAGACTAAACATTTTATTTACCTTTTTATAATAAATAAGCACTTTATGAAGCACTTTTTTTCAAAAGCATTTTAAATGAAGCCTCTGTTTTTACTTAAAGTGATAAAAAAACATTTATTAAGATCCGCATTTCAGTTCAGCATTTAAACAGTAAATATACTGAAATATACTGAACGGTATGTGTGATGTGTTGGTGTTTCAGTAGCTGATGGTATAAGGTGCTGATACTAGACTACTTCAGTAAACAGGATACACCACTGAATCAGAACACAAGTTAGAAATGATGACGGTCCGGACCTTGGCCTGAGGAGATCTCCTCTAGGTGGACCTTACTGACTCTAATTAAACACCCCTGTAATGCGTCATACAATTCCTTGTGGTCCTCAATCAGTCTTGTCTGCTAGCATAGAAATAAATCTATAGTATAATGAAGTCTAGGATGATACAGTGGTTCTCAGCCACCCCGGAGCAAAATAGGGACTGACTGGGGGTCCCTGAGTACTGATTTGAGGACCTGTGGTATCAATGAATACAACTTACTTCAGTCAGTGAATGAAATCGTAAAGAAAACAGTGATTCAGTGCTTATTCAGAATATAAGGAACATTAGAGATGACTCTTTCACACTGAGAAAAGAATGCAAACTGAGGTAATGTATCTAAGTAGCCGGCCACCTTGCTGACTTCTTCAACAAGCTTTCTGCTTTGGTCTTTCTTTCCCTCCATTGATTGTACGGCGGCAATACGATGTTCCGCTTCCTAACAATAACAGTACCTACTGTCTTCTTTCTGCATTCACCAGCTAATGAAAAAAAATTAAAGACAGCCCACCCACCAAAAAAACCCTCAACAACCCCACCTTCAAGATACATCACCATAAGTAGTATTTCCTTGTCTTTCAAGGCAGTTTTACACTAGAGACTTGGGCTATTTGTAGGCATGTTTACAGCAAATTAAGTGATGGTTACGTATTTCATTTTTGCTGACCCCGACTGTTTGTTTTCCAGGTGGATCATGTGGATAAGAGTGGTCAGTGTGCAGTGGTGCATGCTGCTCTGAGAGGACATGGAGACATACTGCAGTATCTGCTGGAACAGAACGGGAGCTCCGACTGCAGCCTCAAAAACAGAGTATTGCAGCAGGCACTCATCGCCGCCTCCAGTATGGGACATCTACAGGTAAAACACACGTACAGCATAGTTCAGATATAAGCATCCACATCTGAGTGCTCCAAGCAGCCATGTGTCACCACAGAGCACCAAACCCACTAACATACACACCCACTACATCATATGCTTAGATACTGCATACCTGATGTACTGATTTAAGATCCCATCATATGAAAGACTCCTGCTCTTCATAGAGAAAGATAAACTTATCCTTCTTGCTGCTACCTGTAGCCCCTAGAGCCTCACCCAGCCTGACCCACAGCACAGAGTTTCAAATGCAAAACTGACTAGCCCTACAAGATTCTGTGCAAAGCCAATCAACACAAACCAAAGACAGAATAAAAACCCTAATAATAGTGACAGCCATGGTCAGCTCAATGACCAACAACGGCCATACAGACTGAAGTTTAAACCACATTTAACAGATACATCCATCTGCTGGTGTCTTCAAACAACATTCCAAAAGTTTTCAACCTGGATAGACTTTATATAATAGATTGTTTTTGTTCCGGCTTTGTGGGCCTCGGTGGACTGCACTGCCAAAATACGAGGGACTCCAGCTTGGCAGATTTAAAATGGTTTAAAGGGTAATAAAAGTATGGAGGTAGAATAAAGTAGGGAGAAAAAATGGTGCTGGGTAAATTCAGGCCAGATGGTAGAAGGTCTATGAGAAACCTGATGTGAACGTTAAACCGTAATGTACGTTCTCAGGTTATGAAGAACTTGCTGGCTCTGGATAGGGACGAGCTCCTCGTGCAGATTGATGGCCATGACACTCTGTGGGGAGAGACTGGTACGTTTCACACTGACACTATTATATGTCGCCCCAGTTTCTTATCATATTTAAAGAACAATTGATGGACGACAGTAATAACCCGAATAGAGGCCACGTTATTAGAGTGGGTTAAGAGACGTTCACGTAATCTTCTCCACTGTTATGTTTTCAGCGCTGACTGCTGCTGCTGGGCGGGGCAAGCAGGAGGCATGCGTGTTCCTGCTGGAGCAGGGAGCCGTGGTTACGCAGCCAAACCGAAGGGGTGTGGCCCCCATTTTCAGTGCTGTGAGACATGGGCACACACAGGTGGGATTCTGTCTCACACACTAACACAGAAGCAACTAAGACATTTTAAAAATAAAGACAGATCAGCTTTTATACCGTCCCCTCTCTCTCGCTCTCTTAGGTAGCGGAGATGTTGCTGCAGCATGGTGCTGAGGTCAATACCTGTGACAAACATGGGCGCTCCCTGTTGATGGTGGCGGCCAGCGAGGGTCACCTGACCACTGTGGACTTCCTCCTCTCACAGGGTGAGTGTTCTGGCCACAGGGCAGCCTTCTAACCTATGGAAGCTCCATCATGACAGATTTCCATCAGTTTCACATCAGAAGTGAACATTTTCATGTGTGTGTGTGTGTGTGTGTGTGTGTGTGTGTGCCGCAGGTGCGAGTTTAACAGCCGTAGATAAGGAGGGTTTGACTCCGCTGAGCTGGGCATGTCTGAAGGGCCAGAAGAATGTGGTGGAGTTCCTGGTAGGCAGAGGAGCACAGATTGATCACACAGACAAGAACGGGCGCACCCCTCTGGATCTGGCTGCTTTCTATGGAGATGCGGACATAGTGCGTACACTGTAACTCACTACTAATATGCAGAAGATGACTGGAGTGAATGTTGTATTAACCAGGTTTAATACACCTTTTATGTCTCAGGTGATAGGATCAGCGTTTGTATGACCCTGTTGACTTTTGGTAGTTTCATGCTTCTTCTTTTAGGGATTCTACCCAGATAGCAATTATCCACAAAGGAAACCCAGGAGTAAATGCTCTTAAGGAGCATTTGAAACAGTTTAAATCTTCTTGATCTAACGTCCTTCTCCCAAGGCCACATGACCAAAACCCCTCCTAATGCTGGACGTCATAACACACCAGGTCTGTAACTGTAATGAGTAATACTATAGGCTAATCATGGAGTACAAGCATAGTTATCGTCCATGTAAAACCGGAAAAGCAGATCAGGCAATCGAAAACAAACAGTTGTTTGTTGTATTTTATAGAGATGGACTGATCAGCGTTTTTAAGGCCAATTCTGATTGCCGATCATCTTTCAGCACAATTGGCCGATAGCTGATACCGATCGAGGGCGGAGTATACGCCATGGCAGGGCTACATGTAGTTATTAGCGCATGCAATACATGAAACATGGTCTAAACTGGTTTATTACCATTTTTAATATTTTTAACAACATTAGCAGTAAATCAAACAAATATCTCCAATACTGCCATCATTAAATTCAGACCCTTAATTTAAAACGAAAAAAGTTAATTAAATAAATGTAGTAAAAACTGCAGTCATTAAAGACAGACTCTCTGTAATCATTAAATGTAGATCTTGAATTGTTGCTGCTGTTCTGTTCGTACCGGTCAGATCTGGTCTGTAGGTGTTCTGGGTTGTTTGTTTTGTGTTAGCTGTGTGTGCTAGCTCTGCTGTTTACTGATACTCACTGTATTCAGCTGTGTGCAGTGCTGTATCAGATTAGTGTGTTAAATATCTTTGGTTCCCACGAGACACGTTAATTTTACACATTTTAAAAACGTCCTGGATGAGTCTGCGTCACATACGGTAAAACACTGCCAGACGGACGACATGCTTTCTATAAGCGCATTCTATCTATCTCGCGACTCCGCTGCTTTAGTCAGTCTGTGGAAAATGAAATAGTATGTATTTCCACCTAGTGGTTCAGATAGGAATTGCAGGGAGCTGGCCGGAGGGGGTTCTCCTCTTCCTGGATGAAACGCTAACTGTAACTACAGAAATTAGGCTCATTTGTTTAACAGCATCGATCGGCTCTCAGGATCGGGTAAATTTGCGAAATATCGGCTGATCACATATTTTGATGAAAAATTGTCTGATACCGATACATAGCCGATTGATCTTTGCATCTCTAGTATTTTAAGCTAAACCTTAAACTAATACTTTATTTGAGGGGTACCTACATAGGGACCCCATAGCACACATATAAGCACTGAATTACATATTTATGAAGTTATATTTGAGTATTTGTAACTGGCTTTAGTCTGTACATGCAGGGTGATATAAGATGACATTGCATTGACCTAAGGGACTCCACCTTACAGTAGAGCACTCTATTCTAATATGTGTCATTTGCTATAAAGGTTATATTTGCCAATTTTGATTACAGTTTGCTGAAGTAGCGTTTATGACCCATGATGCCTCTCAGAATAAACATTTATAAACATTTATAAACATTTATAAACATTTATGTAGGGTCATGTTAGTGATCATGACAAGCATATGTAGGTGTCATGGACAACAGCCTTATGAACAGCATCCTACAGTAGTATGTTACAGACTGTTATAGATATTTGTTCCATTTATAACAATATTATAAAGCATTGTTTCCAAGTAAAGGAAGAAAAGTGTAGTTTAGAAGTTTAGCAGTTCAGCATAGTTATACATGATGTCAACCTTATGTCAGTATGTGATTTACTTCAGCTTATAGCATTTTAAGATTACTGGCATAAGCCTTTCAAAAATACTCAAGTATTGCTTTAATAAATACGTTATTCTATGCTTTAGCATGTGTTACACCATCCTTTAAATAACGTGTTACTAAACTTTTTCTGTTTAAACCCAACCTGTACACTAGAAAGAGTGATGTTTACGACAAACTGCAGATTGTGTAAAACATGAAGCGGCAGAAATACGTAGAAAGTATTTTATTAATTATTTCTTTCTGCCAAAATGTGATACTGTTCAATTAATTAATGCGTCAAATGTCACATAGAAAAAAGACCTCCAACATAAGGCTGTCCCTGACTGGTCAGAGGCTCTGCCCTGGGGTTAGACCAGACTAAACTTAAAGGAGCAATATGTAAGCTGATACAATCAATGTGAGGAGCAATATGTAAGCTGATGCAATCAATGTGTAAGATTTTTAGTTTAACAGATTCCAAAATTAACAGAATCTGAAGAATTCAGTGCCGTGATGGTGCATCAAAGATGTCTGTGTACCGTGTTTCTGAGATATCTACTTAAGTTATTATGCTAAGCAGCTATAGTGCCGGCTCTCAACAAGAATCCATGCTTGAAAAAAAGAAAAACAGACAAACGGACAAAAATAGCAGCATTAGAGTTAACACTAGCACTGCTTTCCACAACTGGAGATGCTTTTGGCGAGTAAAGGGGTGACGTTTGATGCTAAACTCAGAACAGTTGTTTAGAATGGTAAGTAAATGGGGGGATGAGTGAGGGGGGGGGTTGTGTGGAGTAAGAATTTGACAGAGTGCATCATCTCGCATACTACTTTTTTTAAATGAGCTGGCTAAGCAAGAAATCCTGCTTCGTGAGACAGGCCCCTGGAGTAAACAGGGTCTGTGTGTGGGGGTGGGTGGCACTACAATACCGTATTAAAGGTGTATTATATAACTGAGCTAAGTCCAGTAATAAGCATGTGACTGTTTTACATTAAGGCTGTGTGCTGCTGTACAGTACTGCAGCAGTTCTGTCCCTGGGCTCCGTACTCAGAAGACAGAGGGGCCTGAATTAAGCATATGAATGGCTGTGTGTATGTGAGCTTGTGTACTGTCTTGTTTACTACTTTCTTTTATTACCTGCCTCTCAGGTGTCCTTTATGATAGACTGCAGTGCTGTAGTCATGCATGTGGACCGCAGCGTGTACATGTCTGATACAGACGCTGAGCGCTTATCTCCTCTGCCGCAGGTGCATTATTTGGTGGAGCGCGGTGCCGTGATCGAGCACATGGACTACAGCGGCATGCGGCCCCTAGACCGCGCCATCGGCAGCCGCAACACTTCGGTGGTGGTCACCCTGCTGAAGAAAGGGGCCAAGCTGGGTGAGTAGCTCTGCAGGAACATCACGGCACACATTTGCGTGCCTCTCTCCTGGGCCTTCCCCCGCGCTGTCCTGCCAAATCTAGAACACCCGCAGCAGCTTCTCAGGAGGGGCCTGGCCATTCTAAATCCAGAACAGAACGTGGCCGACTCTTTCCACTTTTTTCCCCCCGCCTTTCTCTCTGAGCATGAAAGCACAGAGCTCTGATCCTCTGCTGAGTCCTAAATGCAACAGAAACCAGGCCATATTGTTGCTCGAGCCTGAGCATGCTGTGCCGAGCCACTAGAACCTCTATAAGTGGGACACCGGTGATGTATGTGACTGTCACTTCTGCCGTACGTTCCACCAGGCCCAGAGTTATACAGCAATATCCACTCAGTTCCAACCCAAAGTCACAGAGTGCAGAGTGCTTGAGACAGCCCGCTGACCTGCCTTTTAAACAAGTCTAAAACATTCCAAAACTAGAAACTAACATGATCAACAGCCTGTGAAATAATTATCATCTTGATGGTGTGTGTCAAAGACATCTATGTATCATGTTCCAGAGGTATCTACTGAAGTTAGTTTGCTAACCAGCTAGCTCTGGCCTATTTGGAATCTCAAGAGGTGATGCTAAAGCTGGGAAGACACTGTACGATATTTTCAATCGTGTACTCAGCTCCAGCTCAAACTGTACGACTAAATCGTAGGGTTTAAAAGTTCACAGCTCACGATTCATATTCTCTATGAATATTCTCTATACGACCCGATGCTCTCGTGTGACCTGACTGCTCACACTGTACGTCCATACACCACATATCGGACTCCTGTATCCGGAATCGCAGCGTAAAAACGGAAGAGAAAAAGTAGAAGAACAAGCACAAGCCAAGGTAATAGGTGTAAGTAGCTGATATCTAGTTAGCTTTCTTAAATTCACTTTATTACCTTAAGTTAATTACTCACATGAAGTTGTTAGACTGTGTAAATATACCATTCCACCTTAAATGTCGCCGTGGTGACCGGCTTCAGATGCGCTTTTTATGTGCTTTGAACTGAATGTCATTCAAATAAGCGCCCAGTTTTAGTTTATATGGACTGTTTGTAATTTCTGCATAACAAGCAGAAATGTATAAAACTCCTAAAGCTCTTAACATTTACTAGCCGGCTCCGTCTGCTTGACTTCACGTCCGTTTCTATGTTTGCACATGCGCAGCGTGAGAGGTTGCGGTGACGCGGCTCGTGGCATACTCTCGAGATACTCTCACGAGGAGCGATTTGAATTTCAAACATGTTTGATTTTCTTGCGACCATACGATTTCTGATCGGGAGCTGCTCAAGGTGTTAAACGCTTCTCGTTACCCCACGTAAACTATCGACACGCGATTGAGCCGAAACTCGGCCCTTGCCTCCTGTCGCAATGTGTAATATCTTGTGAATCATGTTGAAGATCCTACTTCCAGTTTAATTGTTTATAGACAGACTGTTTTCTGCTCACATCGAGAATTCAGATTCAATAGCAAACAACCTAAGTGATATAAATAGAAGCAAAAAGGGTTAACATTGGTGCTGGAGACAGGTTAGGTTGAAGTTAGATGCTAAAAACACATTGTTTCTTAAAGATGATAAAGAACTGAAGGAGGAAGAGGAAGGATTGTGCATTTTCTGATGAAAATGTTGTCTCCTATTGTTGGGAGTATGAATGCAACAGTTGGCATTGTCCTACAAATGGCTCCTTTAACAGTCATTACACACTGTAATATAGCTGCAGGTTTTCTTTAAGATTGTTTTCCCAACTAATGCTAAAAAGTAACTCATATACAGTCAGATCTCCGCTGGCTGTGTCAGCAGTACTTTTAAGGAAAACCCCCATGGATGAATCCAAAGGCCTACAATGCCGAGGCACATGCTGGACAGCAAGTTGTCCAGAGGATTTCAAGTCTGTTTTTAATTAAGCATAATGAATAATCAAAGGTTTCTGGACTTGCCTTGATCGTAAACCCACTTGGATCTTCCACAGAATAAATATAGTGGTGGTAGGCTAGCGGTTACATCTTGGCTCTGCTCCTGAAGGGTTATGAGTTCTCTCTCAGATGTAAATAAGCTGCAACCAGCTTTCTGTCCAAGGCACATAACCCCAACTTATTATTTGGAAATGTCGCGGTGGCAAGTGGCATTTGTGAGTCACACAAGACAAAGGCTAATGAATTAATAAACAAGCCAATCAAAAGGAATTTGCATAACACATATTCCTTTTGGCTGTCTTTGTAGTGTGCCATGCTTGTTGCGCTGAATTGGCTGCTGTCACAGTTCTTTATGTCATTGCGAGACTGCTAACAACAGATTGATTTGTTACACCTCCTTGGTGTATCCAGGCCTTGCTCATGGCGGTGACTTGCCCTGGATAAAGTTCTTTTCAAGTCATTTCAGTAAGGGAGAGTGTACTAACCGCTGGATGAACAGGCAGAGCTAATCTAGCCTTACATTCCAAGGGTTTTCATGCTGGATGAAATCAAGACTAGCGTCCACTGACCACTGAACCACTGAAAAACAACCACACTGCCCCATGTTCTAAATTAGCATTAGCTGAGTGCTTCAGTTAGCCACTGGATAGGAGGAAAAGTAGAGGTTGGGCAGCTTTTTTCCTAATACTGCATGCTACATACCTTAAACCAAACTTTTTCCCCTTCTTTCCTCCTCTGCTCAAATATTATTACAGGGCAGCTTAGAGGACCTAGTTACTGTTTTTAGATCTGAAGTTTTCTTCCAAACCAGCACTCAATGTTTCAGAGAGGCCGCCAATAAAGATTTTTATTTCTTTTTTTCTGACAGATGCATTCAGTTCTCTGTCATTCTGGGTTAACAACGAGAGCCCGCTCTGTTTTATGTTAATGTTTTCAGTATATAAAGATACATTACAAGTATAAGTTGTAAGAGGCTACTTCAAATTTTGTTCAGTTCAGAATTAATTGGGTCATGGCCTGAAGGTTAGGGATCTGGTCTTATGACCAGAAGATCGCCGGTTCGATCCCCAGGGTCCCCCAGGCCCCGACTGAGGTGCCCTTGAGCAAGGCACCTAACCCCAACTGCTCCCTGGGCGCTGTGGATAGGGCTGCCCACCGCTCCGGGCAGTTGTGCTCACTGCCCCCTAGTGTGTGTATATGTGGGTGTTTCACTGCATGGATGGGTTTAATGCGGAGGTCAAATTCCGCCGTGTGCAAACACGTGGCTAATTTGAGTTCTAAATTCTAAAATTCTTCTAATTCTAAATGGCAACAACGTACTCAGAAACCGCCCGCATGGTCCAGATCTCGTCTTGTGTGTTTTGTTTTTCTATATTTCTCACTCAGCACTTCTCTGTCTCTCTTTCTCTATCCTGCCTTCACTATTGCGCTGCTAAAGGCTACAGAACATCCCCCTATGATCGATCAGGTACAAGCTTTAGGTAACTCTCTTGAGCCAATCATGTTTGTAGTCTGAGAGGAAGATAAGCAGGTGATTGGAAGCTAACGGCTTTGTCTCCTGCAGGTAATGCTGCCTGGGCCATGGCCACATCCAAACCAGACATTCTCATCATCCTGCTGCAGAAGTTGATGGAGGAGGGCAACCTGTTGTATAAGGTTAGTTAGTTACTCTTGTAATCTACACTGCTGACTAACCTCAGAGAACCTGGTGGATTTTGCTGCTTAACATGACCAAAATGAGTTTGTTAAAAAAACACATCTGGGGAAAAATAAAGTGGCAAACGTGTAAGATCTGAACCTTTTAAAAACTTTTAAAGACAGAACAGCAGTATCTGTTTCAGGTAAGCCACTGTATCTTGCTCTAAAAGGCTCACTGTGGTCATGGTGTGCAAGGCATGCAGCTGGGCAACTGCTCACTACTGCTAAACCTGAAGATGTTATAATGGAATATTGTATGAAATCGTCATAGTTTCATAAGGAGAGTTCAGGACAACACCTTTAACCTCAAACACTGTTGTTCCTGCTTTAAATACAGATTTGTAAATCAGGTTAGTAAAACGGGTCAGTTCCAAAATCCTAGTCTGTAACATAACAATCTTTACTCATTAATATTTACACCCCCAAAATTTACATACAATGACAACAGAACAACAGCGCAACAGCAACGAAAATGGTGGACTATGTAGAAAAATCCTTTAAGACATTGAAGGGTGTGTCAGCGCTTTTCATATCCTTTTCTAGAAACCAAAGTGTAAGTGGACATGGTGGATGTCATGATGGCTTCCTATTCACCAGATTCTTAATCATAAGTTCTGTTCCACCTTAAATGCTTCAGCTTGCAGAGCCTCACAGAGTCAAGTGCAGAATCACTCGTTAAAAAGCACTGTCCACTGACCATTACTCTCTTTTTTGTCTTAGAAAGGGAAGATGAAGGAGGCAGCTCAGAGGTACCAGTATGCACTGAGGAAATTTCCACGGGAAGGCTTTGGGGAGGACCTGAAGGCTTTTCGGGACCTCCGGGTCTCACTTTATCTTAACCTGTCCCGCTGCCGCCGCAAAACCAATGTAAGTCTTCTCAAACTAGACCTACACAAACACACACAGATATTCACACACATCCTAATAAATACACCAGTACACATATCACACCTGAAATACATAATACATATCACAGTATCTGGTTGTTCCCAGGTGAAGTTGGAACAGACTTATACAGTGTTTAACATGGTGTGCATCACTGATCCAATTAAACCAGAACGAGTACATTCTTCAGGACTCCTCCTGTCATGGGAATTTGAACTCTTGGGATTCTTAGGAGCCTGTATGCTGTAAAACCTGCATATCTGCATACACAGAATTATTTTTACTGGCTCTTTGTACTGTAAATTTGCATATTTTTGCATGGTTAACCTACTGTTTGTGTTTGGTCATTGTCCACGGCCTACCTTAACTTGGGTGCATATATGTTTTAGAAACTCTGGTAACTCATGTGGTCTCTCAATTAGTGCTGACTAAAAATCAGTGTTGAGCGAGCTGGTGAGTGTGATTCCATGGCTAGAGTAACTACTTCTGCATTTGGTAAGATGATCAGTGTATTACGTTACATTGGACTTTTCAATGTGTAGTATTATCAGGTATCTGCAATTAAGCATTGTTATAATTATTAACTCATTTAGGCAGTGAATTGAAATTCATAATTGATATTCAGTTGGTAAAACTATCATGTGTAAGTCTAAAATACTCAAACATTTTAGAATCAACAAAATGAATAGAGTTAGTGTGATTTATTCATATTACTGTATACAACAAAAAGCATATGTTTGTATATACTCAGTTCAGGGAATTACTTGGGCTCAAAAGACACTTAAATGCTTTAAACCAGGAGTATTTAATTAGAGTCAGTAAGGTCCAGTTAGAGGAGATCTCCTCAGGACAAGATCTGGACCATCAATATTTGTGTAACGTGTGTTCTGATTCAGTGGTGTATCCTGTTTACTGAAGTAGTCTAGTATCAGCATCTTATACCATCAGCTACTGAAACACCAACACATCACACATACCATTCAGTATATTTCAGTATATTTGCTGTTTAAATACTGAACTGAATGAGTTATTTATATAAAAGTTATTTATAAAACTACAAATAAATGTTTTTTTCTTCACTTCAAATAAAGACAAGGGCTACAAAAAACTTGCATCTTAAAGTGCTTATTTATAGAGAAAGTAAATGCTTTTAGAACACGTCATCTGAATCAGCCTATCTCTGACTCACTTTATTCTCTGACTCACTTTATTCTCTGACTCACTTTATTCTCTGATTCGCTTTATTCTCTGACTCACTTTATTCTCTGATTCGCTTTATTCTCTGATTCGCTTTATTCACTGACTTTCTTTATTCTCTGATTCGCTTTATTCACTGACTTTCTTTATTCTCTGACTCACTTTATTCTCTGATTCGCTTTATTCTCTGACTCACTTTATTCTCTGATTCGCTTTATTCACTGACTTTCTTTATTCTCTGACTCACTTTATTCTCTGATTTGCTTTATTCTCTGACTCACTTTATTCTCTGATTCGCTTTATTCACTGACTTTCTTTATTCTCTGACTCACTTTATTCTCTGATTCGCTTTATTCACTGACTTTATTCTCTGACTCACTTTATTCTCTGACTCACTTTATTCTCTGATTCGCTTTATTCACTGACTTTCTTTATTCTCTGACTCACTTTATTCTCTGACTCACTTTATTCTCTGACTCACTTTATTCTCTGATTCGCTTTATTCACTGACTTTCTTTATTGTCTGACTCACTTTATTCTCTGACTCACTTTATTCACTGACTTTATTCTCTGACTCACTTTATTCTCTGACTCACTTTATTCTCTGATTCGCTTTATTCACTGACTTTCTTTATTCTCTGACTCACTTTATTCTCTGACTCACTTTATTCTCTGATTCGCTTTATTCACTGACTTTATTCTCTGACTCACTTTATTCTCTGACTCACTTTATTCTCTGATTCGCTTTATTCACTGACTTTCTTTATTGTCTGACTCACTTTATTCTCTGACTCACTTTATTCACTGACTTTATTCTCTGACTCACTTTATTCTCTGACTCACTTTATTCTCTGATTCGCTTTATTCACTGACTTTCTTTATTCTCTGACTCACTTTATTCTCTGACTCTATTCTCTGATTCGCTTTATTCACTGACTTTCTTTATTCTCTGACTCACTTTATTCTCTGACTCACTTTATTCTCTGATTCGCTTTATTCACTGACTTTCTTTATTCTCTGACTCACTTTATTCTCTGACTCACTTTATTCTCTGATTCGCTTTATTCACTGACTTTATTCTCTGACTCATTTTATTCTCCGACTCGCTTTATTCTCTGACTTACTTTATTCTCTGACTCACTTTATTCTCCTACTAGCTTTATTCTCTGACTCACTTTATTCTCTGACTTACTTTATTCTCTGACTCACTTTATTCTCCTACTAGCTTTATTCTCTGACTCACTTTATTCTCTGACTCGCTTTATTCACCGACACGCTTTATCCTTTGACTGCTGCTTCTTGCTTCGTACCTCGCCTGCGTGCATTAGCTGATATGGGAGAGAACAGAAGCATGGAAAGCGGTTTACTGTGCAAGCTAGGCAAATAAATAATAACCATTACTTTATGTTCACTGTCACAAAACAAATAGATTGTTTGCAGTCAAGATGTGGAAGGCAGGAAGTAAATGGATGATAGGCAGTCAAGCCCGCATTGCGCTAGTTAAGAGGAAATATTGAAAGAAAGGTACAAACAGAAGATCACAGTATATGTTGGACATGATGCTTCTATTAATTACAGAGCATTTTTATGCCTTGTATGAATGTTCTGATTCAGTGGTGTATCCTGTTTACTGAAGTAGTCTAGTATCAGCATCTTATACCATCAGCTACTGAAACACCAACACATCACACATACCGTTCAGTATATTTCAGTATATTTGCTGTTTAAATACTGAACTGAATGAGTTATTTATATAAAAGTTATTTATAAAACTACAAATAAATGTTTTTTTCTTCACTTCAAATAAACACAAGGGCTACAAAAAACTTGCATCTTAAAGTGCTTATTTATAGAGAAAGTAAATGCTTTTAGAACACGTCATCTGAATCAGCCTATCTCTGACTCACTTTATTCTCTGACTCACTTTATTCTCTGACTCACTTTATTCTCTGACTCACTTTATTCTCTGATTCGCTTTATTCTCTGACTCACTTTATTCTCTGATTCGCTTTATTCTCTGACTCACTTTATTCTCTGATTCGCTTTATTCTCTGACTCACTTTATTCTCTGATTCGCTTTATTCTCTGACTCACTTTATTCTCTGACAACCTACTGGACTATTTCAGACAACAAGCTAGACAGTGGGAGGTGACAAGTGACTGCTATGTTTTGGTTTCACTGAAAACTTGACCCATTCAGCTACAGGCCGTTACCGTGCTAACGTTTTGCACTTTTTGTATGTTGTGTTATCTGTGTTTGTTTGTGGCATACTGGTGTTAATGGTAATGACAAAACTCATACCTTAAGAAAAAGTACTGGATGGAACAGTTATACTGCCCCCTACTAGATCATATGCTATGTACAGTATGCTCAGAATAGCTTATTGTGGAATAATTTACAATGTAAAACAATATATGATTATATTGCTCACCCCTTTACTCCAGTGTTTCTTAATCCTTATCCTGGAGACAGCCAGTACAGCACCGTCTAAATATTCTCTGCCTTAACACACCTGAGCCAGATGATCACTGAGCTCATTGTAAAGTGGATTAGATGTGATGGGGCAAGAAAAGAACTGAAATTATGCACTACTGTGGATTCCTAGGAACAGGGTTTTGAAACACTGCTACATACAGATAACCCTTAAGGGACAGAGACAAACACAGGCCTTACTAAACACAGACCTCGACTAATCCAGCATTTATAAGATTATACAACATTTATTAAAGTTGCGCAAAATGCAGCCTGTGACTCATAATATGCTATACGGCCAGTTATGCATAATGGATCAACTACAGGTTATGATCCTCTCAGTGTTAATTATTTTTATTTCAGTCCACTATTAAAAAGAGATTTGCCTCAAGCTGCTAATGTGACTGTTTACTGTAAGAAAGAGGGAGAGAATGATGTGTATGTGTGTTTGCTTAATTACACTGGCTTCCTCCAGCACCCGCTGGCAAAGATGCAGCAAGAGTTATAATGGCCATTTTAATATGATATGCCGTCATTAAACATTTAAACTGCATCATTATCCCCGGCAGTTATGGTTCCTCACTGTAATTCTGACCTCCTACTCAAGGACAGAATCCCAATAAGCTTCTGCTGATCACTGATTCAAACAAAGAGAGAGAATTAGGCATGGAGAAGAGAAAGCCAGGAGGGGCTAATGTATAGAGGGAAATCCAAAGTAAAATAAGAGTTAGAATTATATTATACCCCATTTCTGTGGCTTATATAGATATATCTATATAAGCCAAATAATATTTTCTTTCAACTTTCAGTACAGAAGGAAGGAAAGAATGGCATGCTAGGTAGTGGAATGGCTGTTTCTAACATCCAACAGAGCTGTGATTTGTCTGGAGATATTTATCGATAGTTAACACTTCAGTGTAGAGCAAGAAACAAAAAGCCTCATTCATTAACATTGTCCCTTTATCTCTCCTTTTACACACTGCCTCCCTCTCTTTTCACCTCTATCACTCACACTGTGTACACTCACCACTCATGCTGTCTCTCTCTCTTCTCTCCCTACAGGACTTTGGCATGGCGGAGGAGTTTGCCACTAAAGCTCTGGAACTGAAGCCAAAGTCATATGAGGCGTTTTATGCTCGTGCACGTGCTAAGAGAAGCAGCAGGTAAAAACCTGATACACATATATATTTATATTTACTCTGTTCTTCAATGATCAGCAAACCGAAAGAGCATCACGGAACAGATAATATTTTGGTGGTGCGTCATTCTTAGCTCTGCAGCGACACTGACATGGTAGTGGTGTGTTAGTGTGTGTTGTGCTGGTGTGAGTGGATCAGACACAGCAATGCTGCTATAGGGTTTATACACTATGTCCACTCACTGTCCACTCTATTAGACACGCCCACCTTGTTGTTTCACCTTGTAGATGGAAAGTCAGATATGATAGTTCATCTGTTGCTGCACAGTTGGTGTTGGTCATTGTCTAGTCATCAGTGGTCACAGGACCGCTGCCCACAGGACACTGTTGGCTGGATGTTGCTGGTTGGTGTACTGTTTTCATAGATTATAATATTATATATACATACATACATACATTATATATATATATATATATATATATATATATATATATATATATATATATATATATATATATATATATATATAGTGAGAGAGGGAGAGAGGCTGTAAATCAAGTAAATATACTAAATCCAACCATGAAATCAATAGAAATTTGGGTTTACAATCTTATCTGAAAATGGTAAGGGCTGCAGGTGTTCATTCATAAAAAGTGTGCAAAGTGTGAGGTCCCTAAGGCTTGACTTGCACACCCCCACTATTTCGTGCAGGATTACAACTGTCACATTTGAGTGTTTTGTCTGTTGTTAAACAGCAATTACAACTAAAGCACTTGGTAATAACCTAAATGTTTGGGTCTGATGTGTAAAGAAACCACCAAAATGCCGTATAATTTAGAATCATGTTATACATCATAAAATGTTAGGGCTGAAAGGGATGTTTAATCAGTAGACCTAATTTTGGCTGACATCATCAACTGACAATTAGGGATGTAAGGATGCAACATTGTGATATCACTACACAAAACTCCTGACAGTGTCCATGAGGGAGAATAGACATGGACATCTAATTAGATCTAATTTACATGATGTCATCTAAAGCACATGCATTGTCTGAACAACGATGCATACAAATGATCAGCATGAATTGCTCAATCAGGGGTTCCCCAATGTAAGTGAAGGAACTTTATTACAGTCAACATTTGTTACTTTTGAATTTTATTTTGTCTCAAAATATAATGAGTATATCAAATTGCAAAGCCAGTATTGTGAATCAAATTGATGGTGTATCATTACTCTCATGTTTTGTGTCTATAACCCAGATATGAAATTCTGTAAGGGAAGTTAAGACTAAAAAGATCCCTCATTCATTTTACAACGCATAGCTAAATCAGACACGGCAACTCTTTTATCATAGGCATAACATTACAATCCTTCTTGCTCAATGCAAAGCTCTTTCTGGTTCACATTCATGTGGGTAATGGTTCACATTCATGAGGGTATGTGACTCATATCCGTCTTCAGTATGAATGAACTCGAGCATGTTAATGACCCGCATGCACACGTCCAACTTAATAACGTCCTGTGAATCAAGACAAAGCCAAAAATGTCAGATGTATTGATACTGCAGTGTTTATCAGCACTAACTTCAAGGCCACATTAACAATTCATGTTATCCGTGATGCCTTCAATTTAAATGAGCTGAAAAGAACTAACATACTTTCCACTCATGACTACACATGCCCCAGCACCTGCACAAGCTAAAATAGAGGCGCTATGGGTTGTCAGTTTTGGACAGCTAATAATTACATTAATAATAATAATAATAATAACATTTAGCAACAAATAATATATTGGTCAGTAATACCTCATGCACGGATATAAAATATGCAAGGCAGGAATACTACAGAGGTAGAAACCACTGTTCTATTATACTCAAAGTGAGATATAAAAATACTTATCTTTCTGTCTCTCTCTTTCTCTCTGTCCCTGTCCCTCTCAGGCAATTCGCAGCCGCACTCTCTGATCTCTATGAGGCAGCACGTCTGTGTCCCAGTAACAGAGAGATCAGACGCCTGCTGGCGCGAGTGGAGGAGGAGTGCCAGCAACGTCCAGGCACTAAACATGCCCCAACACACAACTATCCCTTACAGCATGAGGATGACGAGGATGACGAAGATGAGGATGACGATGAAGAGGAAGAGGAAGAGGAGGAAGAGGAGGAGGAGGAGGAGGAGGAAAGTATTCGAGTGCCTGAAAAAGGCTCTGAGTGCCGGGGTCTAAAGCAGCCACAGCGAGAGGAGGAAGAAGATGAGAGGACCAGTGAAGAGCCCTCTCGTCAGGAGAGGAGGAAAGAGAACTGGCAGCAGAGCAGAACACTGCCAGACTCTTTAGGCCTGGCTGTGCCAGACGCCCAATCCACCTCCCCCTCGCCGTCAGGCCGGGCGGCAAACAGGCGCCTTCCCTCCCGGCAGGCCCAGAGCATGAAGAGCAGAGAGCACTGTGGTTCCCTGCAACCAGATGTGCGTGCAGCCCAAAGCGCCGGCTCAAGCCCGCGCCCCAGCCGCCATAGGCCCGCCTCGCTCCGCGCCGGGCCGTGCATTGACATCAGCCCTCGGGGCGCAGAGCATGGCATGGACAGGGCTGCTCTTGGAGGCACCAGGGAGCTGCTCAGGGACGTTCAAGGAGGCGGTGGTCACATGGGGCATGTAGAGACCATACCCCTGGCCTCAGAGGCTGCTATAGAGCCCAGGGGAGAGTTCTGCAGGAGCAGCAGCGTACGGGTGTCCAGCTCTTCCAGTAGCATAGCCTCCAGTGGCAACCTCTCGGATGGCGGGCGCAACCGCAGCTCCGTTGCCAATGACAACGCCACATTCACAACCGACAATGCCAGCCGGCAGCCTGAGCACAAGCCACGCCCCTTCATGGGTGTAATGGACAAGACTGCACGCTTCCACCAGCAGCAACAGCAGCAGCAATCGTTGCAGGGGCCCCATGGTAACCAGGGTCACCATGGCAATCTGATGCATGGTTATGGGTGGCAGGGTCACGGGACAGAGGGGATTGTGGGCCACAACACCTGCCAGGAACCCTTCCATAACGGAACACACCCAGGCGAGTTCCACCCGAAATCTCACTCTGTCGGTGCAGGCTATAAGGACAGCAGCCCCAACTTGGGCCTCCAGCAGCACTACGGTGAGAGCAAGCACAAGCAGGCCAGCCTGGCACGGGATAACCCCATCCTCATCAGCTCCATCAAGCCTAAACGCTCCTTCATCGAGTCCAACGTGTAGCTGTCCACGCCGCTCAGCTCACCCACACAAAGCACAAACTCAGATTACCGACTGCTAAGTTAAAATCTAATGGATGACATTTCTGTATTTGACAAACTAACGTCAGCACCAGTTACTGATCACAATTCTAGGAGACATGAAACAAAAGAAGACTGTAATTAAACTAATCAGGCTTCGCTTTGGTCTCTACATCTTATTTACAGCATTACCTCTATGGCATAGAAGCGCAGTTTTAAGAAAGACTACATCCAGTATAAGCCAAGCTCAACATGAGCTGCACTAATAGAACCTTAACCTGCACATTAAAAAAAGTGCAACAACAAGATGAAGATTGTACTGGCGTAACTGTAATGATTACATGATACATTATACATTTAAGCAAAGGGTTTACTGTAGAACTCTTCTATAAGGGCAAAGAATGTCTAGCAATGACATTCGAACACTTTAAAGCCCCAATCAGGAACTAATGACTGTGTGATGGCTAATCACAGAACATGGTAACTATACACACAATATACTTTAGTGGACATGTTGGTGGTCACTGTAGTCCTCTGTGGTTGCAGCTTTAAAATCTGCTGGTTTCTGATTCCTGACTGAGGCTTTAATACAGATCTTTTGTGTGTAATCAAATATCTTGTCTGTGTGAGGGTGTGTGTTTTCTGTGTGTATGAGAACGAGTGTGTTGTACAGTGTATTTCCTTTTAATCCTCCCTCTACCTGCTAATGTATGAATTAATTTATTTATGGCGCCTACAGCTTAGTTGATTGTTTAAAACATTCTATTTTATATATGTTATTTTTGCACAGCTATATATTATGATATACTATGAACCTTTTGAGATGGGAAGGTATGCTTTATGGAGAACTCTGGTTTACATGCATGAGGGGAATGGTTTATAAACAAAGCAATCCATTTTCAGGTTTTAGAGGGGTAGGTAAGTATAAGAGATTATTTTATATGTATATTATTTGCAGTTGTTTCCATATATATATAAAGATGTTACTGATTGTATTTCAACATTGCCACATAATGCAACAATAAAGCCCCACTTTTAAGGACGTCCATGGTCAATGCCTACAAGTAAATAAGAGACTTATGGGAAAGCAGTCAAATAGAGCTAATTAAAAACAGATTATTACTGGATCACAAATGGTCCCATTTATGACGTGCTTTGTTAGCCGTACAAGCAGCTTGAATGGTGAGTTTTCTGATACAAAGTTTTTAGATTAAACCCGACTTTCAGTAGACTACCATCACTCATAGTGTGATTTCATTTTGGAAATTCCCAGAGGGTCATGAAATAAAAACTGAACCTTCCTTTGGGTTTTATGTTTTATTAAAATTGCATTGCCTTCCAATGAGTGATATTATATTCAATAATTATTTTATAACCATTCATTAACCTGTGATAGGCACTGTGTGCAAAACCGCATTCTCTGCCTGTTTTTAAACAGCGCTAAGGCTACATATCACCAGCACAGTCATCCATCTGTTGCAGCTAATAAATATAGCAAGCACAGAGAAAATATTTATTACATAAGCTAAATCTTATATACAGTACATCATGTAATTTGATATTTAGACAAGACAAGCGCACACTATAAAGTTTGATTTATGTGGCTGTGTAATTAATGATTGCACAACCTTAGGGTTATGTTTTCACATTAGCTTGCATTGGAATACCTAATAAGAAGTCAGTTTTAGCAAAATCATCAGCATAATCTTAAATATATCCTGCTGTGGCATCAATAACAACATCTGCAGGAATTAAATCCCCTCCTTCTGCATACATACAGGACAGGCTTAATGTCAATGGCTCTTGCCGACCTGGTACATTAAAATGTTTTAACTATTTGTTTCCAAGAAACAATGGTCAGAGCAAAACATTGGGAAAAAAACAGATGTGTGTTTGAAGACATTTAATATGTCTTGGTTCATTTCAGGGTGGGACATTCATAACTAGAGGTCTTTAAATAATTCATATTTTTGCTCTAAGCTAGCTCCCAATATTCCCAGTGCAGCCTTGATTACCTGACTTGAACATGCTGGAAGTAAAGCTCTTCTTCAACTGGGCTTGGAACTTCTGCTCTTGTATTTGAGCTTGTAGACTCAGTGATAAGCTGCTCTATCGTTGAGAAGCTGGAGTGGCCTTGAGGATCATTGATCATACGTAGCACGTTCTGTAAAGCTGCAAAGCAGAGCGAGTTGAATGGCCTCATTGAACACCACCATACGGCTTCACATTTGCATGCCTAATGCTTCGATCTAATATTACTATTGGGCTAGGATATAGTCATTTTCTATGACTGGCTGCTGGTCCAGCGGTAGATGGCCATTTTGAGGGTCCTGTTGGGGGTCAGCAGCGTAGTCTGCAGTGGCAGGTTGGTCATGGGACTGGAGCGACTCTTAGTATTGATCCAGCTCTCGATGGCATCTCTCTCATATGAATATCCATCTGCAAGCACATGAAAAAGCAGGCCTTTCAAAGAGAGTGTTTCTTTACCCTTGGACCTACAGTTTACTATTCGCTAAATCTTAAGACATACGTAAACTATTATAAATTGTTTGCTAATATAAAACTAAAACCTAGGGTCATTTTAAGCCAGTCAACAAGTCATTAACTGCTGATCTTCAGATACTAAACTAACCTAGAATGTTGTTCCCTTTTATACTCACTTATTAGTAGAATGTTTTTCAGCTGTGCATCACAATTGAACAAGAGTGTCCTAACAACCAATTAGTCCAATAACATCCTTAACTTGGATTGGTGGTCGTACCAGGAGATTTAGACAGAGGACTGAGAATTACTGATAATAGGACTATATGCAAAATAAGCCTCTATACAAAAATAGGCTTTAACACAAACATTTTTATTCTTTAAAAATCATCAGAT
Source organism: Megaleporinus macrocephalus (assembly GCA_021613375.1). NCBI lineage: Eukaryota > Metazoa > Chordata > Actinopteri > Characiformes > Anostomidae > Megaleporinus > Megaleporinus macrocephalus. Next base: position 46,024,085 of record CM038704.1, on the reverse strand, counting down.
ACACTTACATTAATAGTGAAATGGACAATATTGTTTGTGAACTGCATGAAAATGACATGAAATGAAATTCTAAAGTGATCCTAAACTTTTGAGCGGTAGTGTACTTAAAATAAAGCAAGAACAAGATGTAAGATTTAAAGTTCTCACCTGCAGCAATTACTGGGTCTTTCATGATCTCATGTGTGATTGGGCAGAGGAACTCATCAGGAATTCCATTGGACACTGGTGCCATTTTTAATTCCTCAATCTTCCGCAGAACCTTACTGCGCAAGCCCAGTGACTCTGACAAATCACAGGAGTTCAAAACATCACAAGACAGTATGTCCCAGCCAGTTCCAGCATCTACCAGCAGTGTGAACCTACACATTTGTGAGTGTTTATGTGCAATGCTGGTAACGGTAAAATAGCGATAAATCAGAAAACTAAGTTTATGCCTGGTTCATATCACCACCACTGTGAACATTTCTGATACCACTAGTCTCTAGAAAGGTGCAGTTCACATAATATTTTATTATTGTTTTTCAATTTGAAAATATGATTTAATCAAGTAAGATTTAGGGGCATCTATTAGAACAGAATACAGTATACAACTATGTTTTGTGGGTTTTCATTGGCTTAGGATCAGCCTGTCAAATCTACATAGGAGTGGGTCACCTTCCAATAGAAGCCACTATGTTGCTACAGTAACGCGCTCCTATTCAGCAGACTGCCTTTCACGTTATGTGTTTTTATGTTGAAGTAGCAGCTTGAATGTGGTGGTGGAAGACAGAAAAAAGATTTATCAGTAGCTTGTTTGAATAACATATCCAGGCAGGATATGATCCAGGTAGAATGTTTTCATAGCATAAATCTATTTATCAAAAACACTACCTGCATTAAAACCATGAGCCTGAGGTTTGCTTCTTATTTTCCAGTTTCTTGTTTGAATTTTACTCTTATTCCTTAATTTGGTACAGCAGTAACCACTTCATTATGAAAGAACAAGAACGTTTGAACATAAAGCTGGTGTATCTCCTTAAAGGGAAAATATTACCAGCATTTAGAGAAGAATTGGAATATAAGAATAAACACAGGAAATTATAATAAGAATAAATAGAACAAAAAGCAAGAGCTGAATTCCTAAAAAAATATAAAAAATAATAATAATAATAATAATCAAAGTAGTAAAAAACAACATGGCACACGCACTGAGGCAATGCTAGAAAACCTAATGGCCACCGTAGTTTCTCAGAAAAGGTGGGATGGTTTGGGGGGATTCAACACTAGAGGTTTACACACTACTCCTTTATTGTTATTATCAATAAAATGTGTAGTTCTCAATGTTGTGCAAATAAAAGGACAGAAAGAAAAACAATGAAAAAATCAAATTCCTAAGGAATGCAATATTAGCCTACATCAATGGAAATTAACACAAATCCCTCAATATGAGAGGTTTTGGGCTGTTATATCGTTATGCTACATTGGATACATATTTTGTTTTTGGAAGCAATGCATATTGGAGACATATTATGTAAAAGGATGCTGGTTTGGGGGATTTTAGCAGCAGTAATCAGCTTTTAAAACACATACACTCCTCCCTGGGCCCACACCACATGAGCAGGAATCTTATGTAACACCCTGAAAATCCCATGTTTACATTTGCTACAATCTCCAGGATTACAATTTATTTAGGATAGCTTTTGCTTTTTTTTTTTTAACAAAACACATAATCTTGATCTAAGATTTCCTGTAAGACATTGTCTGGGGAACATAAGTACTGCAAGTCTAAATTATTATGATGTAATTCTTTAAAATTCTTTGATTTATCTGACATTTCCTGGTTAAGCTTCAGTCATTCATTTCCTTTCAACACATGTGGGACGTAACTACTGACCATAAGCACACAATATTGTGTGGTATTAGGCACGTGATTCGGTAAACTAAATCCAAATAAAATGCCTATTTAAGCTCACTTTGTAAAAAAAACAGTAGTTAGTTAGTGTTCTTTAAGTATACTCAGATTTTCTCTTACAATATCCATGACATGCTCAGAAATGCATGTTTTGATCACACTATTGTTAGAATATTGTCATACTGCCCATCTCTAAACCTAACTGAGAACAAATGGATAGTGCAGTGTTTATGGAGTAGAATAAAGAGCTTAGAGCAATGGGGGAGAGTAAATAGGGTTTGAACTGCAAATGTGTAGTACATCCTCACCTATATGAAGGTCCGAGCTGAGACTTTCTTTGCTTAGTGACAGCAGTTCTGCACCATCAATATTATTGGCCTTAAATGTGTCAACAAGGCTCTCCAGCCCCTCCTCCAGTAACCATGACGACACATCGTTCTCTGACCACTCGCTCACCATCAGCCTGGAGTGACCTGGCCATTTCCTGCCTGCGAGACAGAACAACAGGAAGTGATGGCTCGAAGCCCACCAAGAGTTCAATCTGTGTGGTTTACTGCCCTGACAGAAAATGAAAAGAGAAATGTCTAAACAAGACAAAAAACATCTCAGCTTACATTCAAAACACCCCTCACACAGGGTTTTACTACATTTACTGCATGACACAGGGTTTTAACTTTATTTACTACATGACACAGGGTTTTACTACATTTACTGCATGACACAGGGTTTTAACTTTATTTACTACATGACACAGGGTTTTACTATATTTACTACATGACACAGGGTTTTAACTATATTTACTACATGACACAGGGTTTTACTGCCTTTACTATATGAAACAGGGTCTTACTACATTTACTACATGACACAGGGGTTTACTTCATGACACAGGGTCTTACTAAATTTACTACATGACACAGGGGTTTACTACATTTACTACATGACACGGGTTTACTACATTTACTACATGACACAGGGGTTTACTACATTTACTACATGACACAGGGGTTTACTACATTTACTACATGACACAGGGGTTTACTACATTTACTACATGACACAGGGGTTTACTATATTTACTACATGACACAGGGTCTTACTACATTTACTACATGACACAGGGTCTTACTACATTTACTACATGACACAGGGGTTTACTACATTTACTACATGACACAGGGGTTTACTACATTTACTACATGACACAGGGTCTTACTACATTTACTACATGACACAGGGTCTTACTACATTTACTACATGACGCAGGGGTTTACTACATTTACTACATGACACAGGGGTTTACTACATTTACTACATGACACAGGGGTTTACTACATTTACTACATGACACAGGGTCTTACTACATTTACTACATGACGCAGGGGTTTACTACATTTACTACATGACACAGGGTCTTACTACATTTACTACATGACACAGGGTCTTACTACATTTACTACATGACGCAGGGGTTTACTACATTTACTACATGACACAGGGGTTTACTACATTTACTACATGACACAGGGGTTTACTACATTTACTACATAACACAGGGGTTTACTACATTTACTACATAACACAGGGGTTTACTACATTTACTACATGACACAGGGATTTAATATATTTACTGCATGTTACAGGGGTTTACTATATTTACTACATGACACAGGGATTTACTATATTTACTGCATGTTACAGGGGTTTACTATATTTACTACATGACGCAGGGATTTACTATATTTACTACATGACACAGGGGTTTACTATATTTACTACATGTTACAGGGGTTTACTACATTTACTACATGACACAGGGATTTAATATATTTACTGCATGTTACAGGGGTTTACTATATTTACTACATGACGCAGGGATTTACTATATTTACTACATGTTACAGGGGTTTACTGTATTTCTAAGTTGTCTGAACTGGAAAAAATCTGACTACAAGAAAAGTGGAACTAATGTAGATTCAGAATTATTAGGCACATGAGCCATTTCACCAGAAACCTCTACTGTTTAGATTTACTGTAGGTTTGCAGTTACTGACTTTATATAGTTTTGCTATACAATTAATCAGAGCCCCTCAATTCTATCTACTAAGAGACCTCAAAACAACCAATGCTAACCAGATATCACTTGAGTGGTGGACACCTTAACCCAAACAATTTTTCATATCATACATAACATCTTAAATTATATTACACCTACCCAAAATTAACCCATACTCTATTTTGCTAATTCTAGTGCACCATTTCGGGGATTAGTTTCTGACCACAGGACCACTGTTGGCTGGCTGTGTTTGGTTAGCAGACTATTCTCTCTCAGGCTGGTAAAGGGTGCACTTCAACAGCTGGACATGAAGTCTCTTTTTCCTCTTTTCTCCTCTCTCTGCTACTGAATGCACCATTCAGCACGCAAGAGCTTATCGATCAACAGAAAAGAGCTATACAAGAAACAGAACATCTGTTTTTTTCTCATGTGTGTTCTCTGTGTGTTATCACACCCCTCATCACTCTCTGGCCCTCTGAGGCTAATTATGGACCACAGCCAGCACAGATACAGCACAAATGATGCTGATGACCTTCAGCTGACCACCAGTCTGTCATTTCTCATGACACAGTGAGAGGTTCTTACCTGCTTCGTGTGAGGCAGAAGCTTCATCTTAGAAAAGAAGGATAAACATATAAAAGTCAAATGTCAAAATGAAAAACATAGGACAGCTTGACAGGGTGAGGATAATAACAAAAAGTATTTAGGATGCTCAATTTGTAGTGAAGGAAACACTTGTGGAGAAAGAAACCAGTATGTAATAACTGTAACGTTAATAACTGTAATATTAATAATGCGGTAGACCTGGTTATATGTTTGTAGAATATAAAATATATTACAAAGAGATTAAGGGACCTTGTCATTACAATATATTGTGTAACAAATTAAAACCTGCTGTGCTGTGCATGTTAATGCACCACATACATATTTACATGTACAGGCTAAATGGAAAACACACTTAACTCACCTGGTAGAGATTTGCCTTCAGGTCCAGATGCTGATGAGAGAGTGAATAAGAATCTCGAATGAGAATAAAGAAGTAAATATTTCTTTAGAACCAAATTCTTTATATGTTAATGTCAAATTAGACTACAGCAGATAAATACATAAAATCAGAGCTTACAGTTTAAAAGAGGGGTTTTAAAACGTTTTTTGTCCAGAAGCTTTTGTCTCTACCTATGAGTGTAATATAACACTGTCAAAGAGTTTTCAGTGGCATGTCGCTTCTATCAAACGGCAGCAAATGACTCAAAGCTTAGTGTACGGTGATCATGCAACACCCAATTACTGCACTTTGGTGAACGCATGACCAGTACAAAATGCCATGTCTTACCTAAAACACTTTCATTAACTTTATTGTGATGCGCAGTGTAAAAACTGTACACTTACCATGACCACTGCTGCCATCCTCCACCCTCCACACATTGACTGTCTTGTCCATGGAGCCAGTGGCTATGATGGGTGAAGTGGGGGAGAAAGCACAGCTCGTCACATACCTGCAACATAAAAAGAAAACGAGAGGCGTGCTTACAGGATATGATATCACTGAGGAGAAAAAGCAAAAAAATTAAAAAATACAAATAGAAAGCAAGCTTACCTCTCGTGCTGGCTCAAAGTGTAGAGCAAGATACCATTATTCTGCAGGAAAAGACAAAATATATTTTAGTATCATATTAAATATTTATGATGAGAAACAGCAGTGAATGACACTTAATTACAGTCTTGATGCACTAGCTATATTACTAGCTTATTAACATACATGAATACATTACTCACAGCTTCATATACCGCAACAGTCTTATCCATAGACCTGCGAGAGAGAGATTACAGCAACTGAGTGTATATTGCATATATACACAGTGCATGTACTTTCAGTGCCACTCCAACCCAGCAGTTATCAGTGGTACAGAGAGACATCTAGTGGCAAGAGAGTGGAGGTGCAAGTAAATAAGAGATAGTTCTCTCAACACAGTGGAAGTGCAAACCGTTTAGTTCAAATTTCTAAATATACATTTTTTAAGTCTTTTTTTTTCGCTGTATGTGTGTTTGTATGTTAGTACTGACCCTGAAACTAACAGCTGCCCATCTGCGGAGTAGGCGCAGGAGAGGACTGTGGCAGACTGGCCAGACAGTGTTTGTACTAGCTGCATCTTACATCCTGTAAATCAATTAACAGTCACATTAAGATACACACACAGCAATAACTCATAGTGAATTTATGCGAATGGTTTATGTATAAATACATACATTTTAAACCAAAACCAAATCACAAAACAATCATAAAATAAAGTCTCAGGTATCATGTAAAACATTGACGAGCAATATAATTTATGTATATACATTCTGTTTTTGGAGGCTATAAACCGTTCAGATCAAACCACTCTGACTGACACTGGTAACTCTTAACCATATAACAAATGTAAATTTTTTTTAAATCACTGAAATTCCTGACATCCCACCACCTCCACACAACGGGGTGGATGGGAACTAGGGCTGGGTATCGCCACTGATTTCCGGGATCGATTTGATCATAATTCACAAGGTCCCAAATCAATTCGATTTCCGATTCAATTCAATACAATATCAATTTATTTAGGCATATTTCAGTTACAATAATATGTTTTGTTTGAATATGAAAAGAGATTTTTAAAGAACTAATGTGGTAAATGTACAAGAAACACTCACCCATTACTAAAAACATTAGTGTTTATATGTTTATATACCATCATGGTTTCTGAATCCAAAATGTAGCCAGACATCTGCTTTTAAGTTCTGGGATGCAAATTATAAAGGTTGATATCAGGTTTATACGAATTGATATCAGAATATTCAAATGAAGATCAATTTGAATCGAAAAATTTAAAAATTAAAAATTTTTAAACACACCCCTAATGGGAACTGCTACTTTACCTGCGGAGGAGTTCCAAGAAACAAGCCAAATCTTTAGCAAGCTGTCCTGGCCACAGGATGCCAACCGGAACTGGAGGACATTACCACCTATGTCAGGAAGAAATACTGGGTATGATTATGTTTATTTCATTAATTAATTAATCAGCTCTGAATTTATGCCTCAAACACACTTTTCTCTTAGGTCTCTGTTGAAACACGCAGCGTTAACTGTAACTGCTATGGATAAGATATAATTATCTAGTACAGCGACTCTTAATCCTCCCACTGAACGCTCTTTCTGAATAGTTTCTGTACTGTTTATTTTATCCAGGCAGGAGTACATAAGATTTAGAGCAACAACTTTTCCTATCTTGATCTTCAGATGAAATCTTCAGACTGTGGCAGTGTGATGCTGATTTAGTACATAAGCCATTCTGTCAAATTTTAAAAATGGCCTGTCACTGCTAAATCAAAGAGAAAAAACTTTTAGTAGCTCAGCTCTTGAGTTCAAAGATAAGGCCAAAGTAAGGGTTAGGCTTGAAGTTTAAGATAAGCATTGTGAGAACATGGCAACTTTAGGAGCTTCAAGGTCAAAGAGTCAAACTAGCTTAAATGTTGCATTATTTATACCCTTCATTATCTGTGGAGAAAACTGGCAACAGGTAACCCCGAGGTCGTGGGCATATTTTTCAGCATGGAGCTGGTTCATATTCAGGTCCCAGATGCGCAGGTCTCCATACGTGGAGCCTGTGGCGAAGAGCTGTCCACAGGAGGTGAAAGAACAGGCAACCATTGTCGTGTCAGGCACCGCACCGGTCCTGGAGGAGAGAGAAACAAGGCAGTCATCTAGGGTTAGGGTTAGGGTTAGGGTTATGTTAATCAGTGTTATGACAATCATCACCAGCTGTGTAACATAGAGATGAACAGCACTAAAAAAACAAAGTTTGCAGAAGAGTTTACAGGACAAGCGGAAGATATGGCACAAATGCATCACATACTTGACCAGATTTTCTCAGTACACAAAGCGTAACAGACAGAATATCCCAGCAGTACCACCAGTAAAAACTATGAGTACAATGATTTTATTGTACATTTCATACACTGTGCTATACTAATTCCAAGTACTAATTACATTGTTTTGTATTAATGAAACATGGTGTTTCTGAGTGTGTTGGAATGAAAAGTATCATAACGTGCGATGCATCACAAAGATAGCCGCGCCTACTGAAAGCATGGATTTATCTGGAGGGCAAGTTGCAGCTACAAACAATCACTTGCGTGCATCAACAGTGTGGTGCTCTGTCAGCTCTCATAGTGGAGATGATCACAACAGTACAACTGCTATACACCAACACCTGAAGCTCAAACATCCCGTAGAGCTTCATCAACACAGCAGCAGGACAGCACCTGTTTACCTGTTTATCTTATCTTAGCAGATTATTTTAAGGTTATTAACACGTGTAACATGTTTCTTTCAGTAGTGTCACAATGAAAAGCATTGCTAACCGTTTCTTAATCGTCCAGTGTAGAACCTAAGACTGTTCTAGATACCGCGGGAGCTTTAAAACACAGGTAGCTGCTTCTCAAACGACTCTCTGCGAAAACATATAGTCCACAAACTGCCCGATTTTGTGAGGTGCATAGGCTACGTGTCATTTGTGCCTTTAAAAGTCGAGTCAGAGCGTAGACCTTTAGTCTTTAACCATTTATATATCACGTGAGTTTAAGGTAGCCTTTAATACATTATGTCCAGAATGGCCATGTGCTTTCCTCATGCTTCTATGTACGAAATCATCCACTGGGTACAAATCCAAAACAAAATAATAAACAATTTAATTCCTAACAGACTCACAATAAGAGTAATCTAAAAATTGCCCGTTAGGTTAATTGATTGATCAAAAAAAAAAAGTTAAATTAATTGATTAAGAAATTAATTGTTAGGTCCAGCCCTAATCACAATATGACAAAATTTTGTTATACTGCCCACCCCTGGTTTGTAGGCGTATCAACATTGTGCATTCCTGACATCATATTGATTCAATTCAATAATAGATTTTAAAGAAAGGATTTTTCAAAGCAGTGTACACTGACTTTACTGAATACTATAAATTATAATCTTTATTATAATTGATTAAAATAGATTTAAATATCCAAAAAAACATGTAGCATTGATAATAAATTCGAATTTACTTGCGCAGAGCTCTCGAGGGGAAGTCCCACAAAGCCAGGGTTCCATCTGATGCACCAGAAACTAGCCAGGAGGAGTCCGGAGAAAAAGCACACACCCTGACTGGACTCCTGCCTGGATGCTCGAAAACAGCCTCAATCTCTCCTGTGTCCATCTTCCACACAACCGTGGTGGCATCAGTGGAGCAGGAAGCCAAGTACTGACCACAAGGGCTGAAGCAGCAGCAGTGGACTCCATAGCCATGTCCAGACAGCGGTGAAAAGGGGAGTTCGGTGAAGTCTCGGGTAGAGTAGACGCGGATGGTCTTGTCTGCTGAGCAGGTGGCCAGCAAGGAGGAAGAGAACGTGCAGCAGTTTACATCATCCTGATGGTTTTGTAAGGTGCAGATGAGAGACACCATTTTGGGCAGACGCTGTCTGGAGCCTGTCAGAACAAAAGAGGACACATACCAATTTTTGTGAAGTTATGTAAGAGAGTGTAAATCATAATCATTAGCCTAACAACTCCTTTAATGTCAGGGTGCTTGCTTAGGCTTACTTGGTTGCCACACACGTATATTGCCACTCTACAGCAAAACTAATATTAGTATTTTCACGCCTCAGCAATGATAAAGTACTTGTACCATTTTTAAAAAATTCTGAATGCTTCAGCCTTTCAGATATAAACACAGTGAAAGGGTTAATTTGTAGAGAAACTAACTGACTAGCTACTTTTTTACAGTGGTGGTGATGGGAACCCCATGTCCTGATGTCTAAAACACAAATATAGTTATTTTATTTACTATCAAAACCAGCAGTGCACCTACACATGTCTATAGTTTTTATATGTAGCACCCACAATGTCTTACAATGACCTTCAGGTATCCCTCCACCATTAATTGATTAAAGGGGCCCTATCATCATTTTCAGTGATCATAATTTTATTTTTTATTTATTTCTATATTCGACCCTCTGTCTGAAACGCTCTGTTAGAGCTCCTGTATCTGTGTGGGATAGATTTTCGCTCTCTGGCGTGTACTTGGAATAAAACGGAAAAGCATAATAAGGCCCCCATTAAAATAAATGGATTAAAATATATTTTAAGACAAAAAATTCTAACAAAACATTGTACAATATCTTTAAAGCAGCACATTTAAAACCATGTAACAACTTTCAGTATGGTAGCTTTCAAAGACACTAAACTGGTCAGACACCTGGTCCTTATCACCACCACCACTGTCTGACTTTGTTTATACCAGAGGCGTTTAATTATGCAGAACTTTTGGTGGAGTTCCCCTTTCATATAAAGAGTTCATATCCACGAAAAGCAAATGCTCCTAATTTTGTTTTACGTGGATAGAGTTTGGAGTAACAAGCCACATTTGTCAAAACCTGAGATGCCAGTATGTAAGTGCTGCTCTATTTAAGGTGGAACAGAAACATTTCCTCCGCACTGATAAGACGGTTAACCGATCGTATATTGAGCGACTGTTTCTAAAAAACACTGATATATATGTTTTTCGAAGCCTTAAAATACTAACAAAGTTGTCTAGAGGATGTTACTCCACAGCAGTAGCACATTAATATCTGTATTAGTGACTCAGACTATGAAGAAGAGAAGTTAGCCACGTTAGCCAGGTTAGCCGGAGCCGCGGCGCTAACGTCTCCTCGTCACCGCGGCGAACACTCCGCTGTCGGGCTCGTTTACCGACATACCACCGCGCAGAACCGCTGACTTTAAACCCTCCATAGCCAGACAGAGCTTCACTATCAGACACAGAAGCGAATACACGCCATATATGAGTATTAAACACTGTCGTCTGTAGTAAAGGAGAAAACATACGTTATCTTAACTGTCCCTGGCGCGCGCCTGCTTCCTCATCTGCGTGACGACGTCTCGTGGAGGTCACGTGCTGTTTGTTTACAGGAGTACACCCGCGTTTTTTAACCTCTTTTTTTGTTAATATTTTAATAAACTGTTTTATTTTTCATCTTAGCATAAACAAAAACACGTACGGCAGCTGCTGAGACAGAGAACAAGCCAAAACCCTGTTTCTGAATGATCCGGTATTGTAAACGCTGTGTCCACTCACTGTCCACTCTGTTAGACACGCCTGCCTTGCGGGTACTCCGTGTAGATGTAGGGGTCACTGGACACTGTTGGCTGGATGTTGCTGGTTGGTGGACTATTCCCAGTCCAGTGGTGACACTGAGGTGTTTAAACACTCCAGCAGCACTGCTGTGTCTGGTCCACTCACCCCAGCACAACACACACTAACACACCACCACCATGTCAGTGTCACTGCAGTGCTGAGAATCATCCACCACCCACATAATCCCTGCTCTGTGGTGGCCCTGTGGCTGACCATTAAATAATAGGGTGAAAGGAGATTATTAATAATGTAATTATTGTTTTTAAAGGCATTTTATATGTTCAGGAATTTTGCATGTACTAATAATTAACGTGTAAGAAAACTAAGAGAAATGTAATTGATCTCTAGCTTTGAGTTTTTCCTATCTGTGAGTTATTTAGGCATAGAAATAATTTTAGGGGAGCTAATACTGGAATATTTTACTTTAATTCAATATTTAGAAATAGTTGTTTTCTTCATTACTGGCCACTCAAGCATAGCATCACCTTGTCACACAGATTAAACAGTGAAATGTATGTAATAACCTTTTTGTTCAATATTTACAGAAAAATCTTATTATATGATATTAGAAGGTCTGACCTCAGTAAATGGGTGGAGGGCAGGCAGTGCATGAAATATTTGACTGTCACAGATTCAGTATAATGGGGCTGTAATTGTGTTCTCTGTGTTATTCGGCACAAAATAAATAATCCCACTGTTTTGCTTTTTTTGGGTAAGAACAATATGTAATTGAAATTACAAATACAAAAGTTTTTAAATGAATCACGTAACGTAACAAGATAAGTTTCTGGTCCTTGAATCTTTATTGTTTTTACCCAAGCTATTGTTTTGAATGATAAATGTTGGGGTATATTAATTATTAACTATAATACATCATTACATTTTTAAAAAAAATATTTATTTCACTTATTTGTTATTGTTCAAAGAAACATGTCTCTAATTTTTGTTGATTTTTAGTTTTTTATACAATTGGAACAAGACAACTGTCCCAATTAAATAATGAAGAATTGAGGACCAATATTATTTGGAATAAACTCTCTTCATATTAACTAACATTTAAAACTAGGAGGACTTTTACCTTCCCCTGTAAAATTATCCTTTTGGAGATAAATGGTTTTCTTTGGATAGAGATGATATGTTTTACAAATTATTGTATAGTAAGTCAAGCGACTGAGCCTTATACATGTCATTACTACCACAATAATATATTCCATTCATTTCTGACTGTAAATGGACTTTGGACAATTGGTGGCAGTAATTGATAGTAAACTGATGGGAAAAGTTGTAAAGCGTGGAGACCTCAAGATTAAATGACTATCCAGAATGTCTCATTTGCAAAACAGCAGCAAAACGATCTTTATAGTGTGTCAACTGTAATAACTTCTTGCTTCCTTTAAAATACATCAACAAACATCTAAAATCACTATTAGGCAGATGAATTACATTGTCTACGCAACCTACCCAGCATATTTAACTGATGAAAGTGTAACAGCTGACTAACCTGGGACTTTTCATACTGACCTCCTGGTTAAGTAGGATGTCTGAGGGAAATGACCTTCATGTCAGTGGCACTATTAAAGCACTATTAGTCAGGAAATACCCAAATATACAAAGAGACAAGAAGCACTCACAGCAGCAGGAAGTGGCTTTAAAAACATCCTTTTAATAGGTCCGTGCCACACACACCCACACTCTCAGACACACACACATACACACATACACACTAGTGAAAAATAATGCTCCTACAAAAAGAACGCTACCATTTTGTTTCCCACAATATCTTTAAATAAAATAACTTCAAGTACTCTGACTCAGGTACAAAAACCTCTGTTCTAGCTGCCTCCAGTGGGCCACGACGCACAGGGGGGAGGGGGGAGGGGGGGACTCAGACAGAAAGTGGTTTGCAGAAGGCCTGCTGTATCTGTCGCTCTGCAGCCGCACGGCCAGGATACTGAAAAATACTCCCACCAGCTTTTAGGCGGGGTTACACATGAGTATTGTACAGTATGCCACTGTGTGGTGGAGACTGCGGGGGGAGGGAGGGGAGGGGGTGTTTTATATTAGAAAATCATAAACTTACAAAAACTGAACAAAAAAAAAAAACAGAAAAAAATAAACAAAAAACTTCCCTACACCCTGTTCGGAAGGGCAGGCACTACCAAGATTTAAGGAGACCACAGTGTTTGTAGAGGATATGTATATACTGTACAAACAATAAATGTGTAATAATAATAATAATAATAATAATAATAATAATAAGTCACTTTAAGACTAAAATTAAATGCTACAATCGGTCTAAGGCATGAACAATATCCAATGTCTGAAACAATATGTACACATCATTCCAAACAAGACTCAATATATTGATATCAATAGACAGTATGTACATATTGGGGGGTGGGGGAGGGGGGGACCACTGCTCGTCCGGGGTGCGTGTACAGTGACGCAGTCAGCTCTGCTTCCGAGGGAGGAATACTCCGATGCCTAATGGCATAGAGCAGTGTAAACAGTTTCCTTTCTTTTCTTGGCTTTGTTTCATATTTGGAGAGGAAAAACACATACAAATAAACATTCCATTAGATTTAAAGCAGTTTTGCTGTTTCTTCCTTTTCATAGAAAATGAAGAATGGACCTTTTTTTTGTCATAAATAATCATTTTAAAAAATTAAATACATTCACTATAATAATAACGATAAAGTAAAAAAACAGAAAAACAATGATATTTACAGGTAGTGGAAAGTGTTTTTTTTTCTTTTCTCCTACATACAGCTCTGATGGTTGAAGATTTCAGTGCGATTTACTCTTTTCTACAAGGTAATGGTATTGCACAAAGACACCCACTCTTCTGTGTCTCTCTGGGTGTTGTGTGTGTGTGTGACTTGTTGGGGTTTGGACCAGCACGGCGAGCTGGCTCAAGTCAAGATGCTTAGGGCAGCCGAAAGGGCCCGGGCTTGCTGGGAGGCAATGGTGAAATGCTTTGATTCTGTAGGTGGTGTCTGAGCTCCACACAAGGGGTTGAAAAAAAAATATGACAGTTCGTTTCAGTCTCAATTCAACATGCGGCGCACCGAACGGCTCAGTTAGTCTGCTTCAGAAGCTCCGTCCATCTCTTCTCGAAGAACTTCCTCATGTTGTGACCCGCACGGCCGATATCCGAGTTGTCCTCATTGAACTTCTCGCAGTTATCGAACACCAGGTTGACGTCGATGATGAACGTCTCGAGGTTCTGGTACCTGAAGATAGAGACACCAAACAGGAGTGAGTGCTTGAGTCAGTAGATGGGCTAATGCATTTGCACAGAGGTGGTGGAAACTCACTGGCTGCTAACAAGCTTCTCACGGATGGTGGAGAAGTCCATGGGTTTTTTGATGACTTTACGGTACCCAGGGACAGATTTGAGGTTGACTGGTGTGAGGAAGGGCCAGGCATCCTGGTGACGCTCTAGTTCAGCCAAGAGAATCCTGTATGAGGAAGCAAAATTGTCAAAAAATATTTTGGACAAACAATGGAGTATAAGAATAGTAACGTATGATGAGTCTTAAAAAATTATTATACCCATACTGCAGCAGTCTGATAAATACAGGCAAAAGTATAATATAGGCCTTGACAATGAAACGTTAATTACATTTAATATAATGAATTAATTTTTTTTTTCACAATAAAATAAATCCTGAATCTGATATTAGCAGCAACTTTCTGACTTTTTCTTGTAGCCACTTTCCTTTCACTAGGACGGGTTCAAAATACTATTTTTGTTATTACTATACGAGACATCAAATTATGCTTTATCAGAATTTAATACTTCAATACTTCATTGACTAATTCAATACAGTTATTTTTACCATGGAGCTCAGATAAACTGAACATTAAAAAAAATTCTATCATCTACAGTGTGCTGAGCAGCTGGGATTTAGCCTGCACTGCTATGAATGAACTGTTAAATGAAGAATATATATGTAATGGGGCATAAAAACATGGTGCTAATTTATTTCATTAATGAATTACGTATTTCGACAGCTCTAATAAGAACTTATTTTTTAAGGCTCTCAAGTGATCTATGATAATGATATCAAAAACATATTAGCCCTAGAAATAGTACAAATATAATATATAGCTTCCATTAGTGAATAAATGCTCACGACTGTCTTTTATTAAATAGCCCACAGTGTTTTGCCGAACAGCTCTAGACACTGGAGGAAAGTTTTCAGCACCTGCAGAGGCCAAGGTCACGGTTGTTGTCCCTGGCCGTCTTGGCTCTTTTCACACATGCTGGGCTCTCAGGTTTGGGGAGAGGTGGAGCGGGGGAGCTTTTCTTGGCCTGGGTGGAGGCTGTGGCTGCTTTCTTTGGGCTGCTGTTGCTGGTGTTGCTGCTGCTACTGCTGCCACCACTGACTGCCTCCTCTTCCTCACACGCCTCTGGCTGCTTCTTGTTCTTCTTGGCCGTCTCTGCAGACTTCTTCCCCCCTCCACCTGACTGCACACGACTCTGAGCCTTCTTGCTCTTAGGGGACTGACCACTCGCCTAGGAGGAACACAGATCTTATTTGTTCATCTTACTATACGCAAAGAAATTTTAAACATAGTATGTGCCATTCCCCAAAAGTATGGTCAGTTAGTTTCTAGCAATGCTTCTAAGATCTAGGTGTTACCTTGGTGCCCACTGCTATGCCCCATGCTGCATCAATCTGTATTAGCTATTGTCCTAACTGAAATCATTATGGTAATTAAACAGAGAAAATTTCAGAGTTAGGATGTTTCTTTAATACAAAATCTCAAAGCTTGAATCTTTAGTTTTACTCCAGGGCTAAAAGGCTAATGTAAGAAGCTTAAAAGGAGCTAATACCCAACTAATTATTGGAAACATATTAGATCTGCAGTTAATTATTAATTAAAAGAAATACTATTTATTCTCATATGTACATGAAAATTGTTCTAAAATCAGTGCATTCCAACTAAAAAACAAACAGCAAGCATAAAGAATAACACATTTGCCTCAAACCAAGTGGAACTGCAAAAAATAATTGTTGTTAAAATATTGTATAGTTTTTAACTTCTGTCTAAGCATTTATGTTGTGTCTAGGCATTTTGTTTAAGTGTTTTTTCTCAGTGAAAATGAAATTGAGTTCTATACTGACAGATCATTTTTGATCAAATTATGTGCCAACATGCAATGATATTGCTTCCAAAGAGATTTCAGTTTGAAGCCAAATCTCGAACAGGCTTGCTTATATGCTTTCTGACATTGTATGCCGTTCTTGTATCAACAAATAGATTTATATGCATATGTAAAAACAGCCATTTTTGCCCAAGGAATATTTCTTCTCTTGGATAGGTGATGCTTTAGGAGAAGAGCATGTGAGCACAGAATGCGATGAAGAGTGGAGACGGTTACCTTGGAGATGCAGGCAGGGCAGTACCAGTCTCCCTCAGGGATGGTGCTGATCTTGGGTTTGTGGCAGTAAGTGTGACAGCCCTTATCACAGCCATCACAAAGCAGCAGCAGGTCCTCATTATCTCCCTTACGGCAGATCTGGCAGTACTACACACATATGCAGTCATCGTAAGAGACATATATTCTTGTATATATTATCAAAACAGCTTCAGATAAAACTGGTCAATCTCATGCACGCTTTCCCTTTCTCACACGCACTCTTCTCACACTGCCACCAAGACTGCTACTGCTGGCAGACACTTAGCCCTGGAGCTCCAGACATGTTCATCAGAGTTTTCACTACCAAAGTGCAGTTGTGGCAGCTGCTGCTGTTGGAGAGCCAATCAGCAGAAGCTCTCGAGTGTCTACGACAGGTGTAAAGTGCTCCGAGTGCAATGTGTGCAATGTGAAATGAACTAACCACTTTCATGATGGATCTCTCCCAGGCGATGGACTTCTGCAACTGGTGCAGGCACATCGCCAGCTGGGACGAGTTCCTCACTTCACTCAGAGCCTTCCTCCACACCTTCATCCCTGGAGCAAGCTCCTCTTCTCCCCTGCATCACACACACACAAGGAGAAGGTTATAAGCACACCTATAATTAGGGTTAGAGTCTTAGAGGTATTACCAACAATCTCATACAGACAGGGTAGATCACGGATCATCAACTCTGGTCTTAGCCTGTTGCACTAGTTGAACGTACGTTTGATCATAAGTTAGAATGTAAATGCTAAGACTAGTTAGTTCAAAAATGGCAACAGACAGAGTTTTTCACCAATAGTTCCATCATAACTAGAAGAGCCTATATTAAATCAAACACAACCACAATTTTTACTGTCTGCAGCAAATCATTATAAACTGAAATGACTATATCCGGGAACTTGACACAGCTCACATTCTCATTTTAGTATTATTTACTTAGTTTAGCTAAAGTTGAATCAGTCATAACTACTGATACACATTTCAAGTCATTTTATGATGGGGTACTTATGTAATTGATTATTCCAAAATAAAAAAAAATAAGTGATAGCTGTAAACTTTATATATGGCAATATTTATAGCACAAGTGTAACAGTAGGAACAGCACAGTGCTTCTTACTTGGAAAATTTTAGTGCGTATTAAAAACTGTCTTAACTTGTGTTTAACCTAAATATGAGCATGCAGTGTAAAATTATTACTTGGTGAAACAATTTATAAAATCATATTTAGGGACAGGTTTTGTTTAAACTAGGCTATGACTGGCTCAAGCACATTTTGATGATCCTATTAAATCTGATGATTAACTTGTAGGCTGAATCAGGTGTCTTTGAGCAGGTAAATCAACAAACTGTGCTGGACTCTGGACCATAACTGATGAACCATGGTACAGACAAACAAATGAGAACAACAATATACACAACATGTGAGAAACGCACACATAAAATGACTTAATGTTAAAATAAAACAGTGAGGGAAAAAGAAACCCCATGGCTAAACTGCATCATGCACGTACAGTGCAACAAAGCGCCACAAATAAAAGGGAAAAAACACCACAAGTGCACTGCAAATCAAACCCATGCAGGCAGAAACAGGAAGCACGCAAACAGTGGGTGGACAAACTTGAAACGAAAACACAAAATGCCCCCAGAAAACAGACCCAGGGTGAACAGGCGGATCAATGGATCAATACAACGCACACACGAGCACAGCAGCCCCCAGCCAGCAGAGAGGGGAAGGGAAGGAGGAGGAGGATAAAGAGGAGAGACGAAGGCTGGCTTGTGTGGATGACCTACCCTTCCCCTCCAGCGCTAGTGGATGGAGCAGGGGCGGGCACAGTGACCGTACCCACATTATCCAGTCTGATCTGGATGGTTGTCCCTAAGGGGCTCCGCAGGTACCTTCTCTCAATGTGGCGCTCCAGCTCGGCCAGGCGTGACACCGCGATGTCCAGCGGGTTGCTGGGCCGACGGCTCAGGCCCTTCTCCGAGCTCCGCTCCTCCTGGGACTCCGCCCCTGGGCGGGACTTGGGGAGGGGCTTGTGCTCATAATAGACCAGGTCCTCCCTCTCCGACTGAGGCTCAGGGTGAACCCAGCCCTGCAGCAAAAGAGCAGGAGGGGAAAAAAGTGGAGGTGATTAGCAGGGAATATCCTGGAGTGTTTTGGAATTAAAAGTGTAAAACTGCATGCACTGAAGAAAAAAAACTACAATGCTACAATCATACTTATCATTTAAAATTGATATTTAATAACATTAATTAAAGACAGACCTACATGAAATATCTTAATATAAAAAGAAGGCATGTCTCTCTCTCTTTCTCTCTCTTTTTACCTTGACCTGCAGGCTAGCAGAGGTGACTTTGCGCTCGAGTTCCTCCACCTGCTGCAGTAAAGCGATGTCTGTCTCCATGGCCTGCTCCTCTACACACCACTCCTGTAGCGTCTCCACAGAAACCTGACCTTCATCCAACTCCGACACCTCCATCACCGCCACTACACACATGCAAACAGAAAGTAAATTTACCTGTGAACACGTCCTCCACTTAGCTTTAGGTCTTTATGGGGCAAACATAGCCATTAAGCTTAGTCTAATGTTTTTTCCAATAAAACATCATATTTATTTTGATGTTTATTATATTTTTGTACCATTTAATAAAAATTGATAGGCCACAAGAGCCTGTGTTACAGCGATTTCAATAAAATTAGGGTGTAACACACATCATGTTTGTGTCTAGCATTGCCCTTTAACTACTGTAAAGACCCACGGGCTCGGGTAGTTTATTACTTTAATATGACTACGGGGCAGCCATTCTTCTTCGGATTTTGCTTTTACCCACTAAAGTGCTGGATATACGGTAAACCTTGAGGTCCGTTAACCAACAAGCAAACTCTGCCACTTTGTTTTCCCAATGCACAAACCACCTTGAGAGGTGTCCTGAGTTCATGTTCACTTGCTAAAGAAACCTTGGATTAGGTACATAGGTATTGTCCTGAGGCTAAGAAACTGATTCTGTGTGTCTCGAGCTGAAGAGATGAAATGTCTTCCACAGTCCTTACGGAGAATTAGAAGAATGTACAGAAAATAAAATAAAAAGTATTGAGACACATACATATGACCCCTTAAGTTAAATCCATAGGCATTAAACAGGAGTTGCTTCCCCCTTTGCAGCTATAACAGCTTCGACTTTTCTCAGAAGATTTTCTACAAGATTTTGGAGTGTCTTTCATCCAGAAGAGCATTTTTGAGGTGAAACACTGATGTTGGAGCACGGCTAGCTTGGAGCATGGCAATCTTCGTTCTAGTTCATTCCAATAGTGTTTGATGGTTTAAGGTTAGGGGCTCTGTGTGGGCCAGTTTTTCCCCATCAAACTCACCCAGCCAGCCTTTATGAGCCTTGCTTTGCACACTGGGACACAATCATACTGGAACAGAAAAGGACCCACCACAAACTGTTCCCACAAACTTTGAAGCTTACAATTGTCCTAATTGTTTTGGTCTGGATGAAGCATTAAGATTTCCCTTCACTGGAGCTAAGGGGCCTCTGCCCACCTCTGAAAGAGCATCTTCCGTCCTTCATTAAACTTTACAGTCGGCCCAATGCAGTGAGGCAGGTAACGTTGTCCTGGCATTCGTTGAACGCAGACACATTCATCAGACTGCAAGATAGAGAAGCTTGACTCATCACTTCACAGAACTCGTCTCCTCTGCTCCAGAGTCTAGTGGCAGTGCTTTATACCACTCCATCTGATGCTCTGCATTGTCCTTGGTGAGATAAGGCTTGCATGCAGTTGCTTAGCTGTGGAAACCCATGCGATGAAGCTCCTGGTGCACAGTTTCTGTAATAATGTTAATGCTAAAGAAGGTTTGGAACTTTGCAGTTACATAGCACTGGAGACCTTTATACACTATGTGCCTAAGCACTCAACAACCCTGCTCTATAACTTCACATGGTCCGCCACTTTGTGGCTGAGTTACTGTGCCTTCTAAACTCTAATACCACTCACAGATGATCATGATGCAATAGTGGCATCCTTTTACAGTACCGGCTCTTTAGAATGACCCATTGTTTCACTGATGTGTGTAAAGGCAAGCTGCACAGCTATGTGCTTTACTGTATACACCTGTAGCACTGGGACTAAAAGGAACATGTGAATTCAATACTCAAGAGGTGAGTCTCAATACTTTTGTCCATCATTATTTTTGATTCCATACTGTAGTAGTGAGTGTAGCTGCTCACCCTCTTTGTTCTTGTTGCAAGTCTGTGTAATGAGCTCCATGGATTTCTGGATCTGCTTGTGTAGTGATCGCTCTCTAATTCCTCTGCTGTGGAGAGTCTTCATCAGGGCCTGCAGCTCCTCAACATCTGCTACCTTCCACCAGCCCATCAACTTGTCTGCAAGACACATGCAAAACCCAAATGAGTAATGTATGTACCTGTTCTGTAATATAATATTATATAATATTGTATTTTGTCTTGGTTCTGGATCTGGTATTTTAATTAGATTGTCTTAAACAATAAGTGATGGTAGGACACTGATTATGATCAATGTGTATAAATGGACACAAGCGTCTTACCCTCAGGTATGGGCTGTGGCTGTGGGTGGTCATGGTTTCGTGGCAGGTCAATAGCAGGAGAGGAGGCTGAGGGTGGTTTGTCCCCAGGAGGAGCTGGAGAACCACTCTTGCTGGTGGAGACGCTGGGGGCTAGTAAGGGGCTGGCGCTACCCTCAGTGAGTGGGTAGAGGGGCAGAGGGCTGCTACACACAGGCAGGTTGGGGCTAATCAACCCACCAGACCAGCCACACAGGGGCAAAGCCATTAGGGCACTACCAGGCTTCACCTACAGATGAAGTGAAGCAACCATTAAGCATGTTATGACTACTTGCTTTCCATATAAATATATACATAGCAATGTAAAAACACTATTAGACCACAAACATGCAAATATGGAAACACAAATGGGCACTGGCAGGCCAGGGCACAGCAAGCTCATGATTCTGTTACACATAAGCTTGCATTTTTACGTTACTGTGGTGATTATAAACCTCAGTTCTCAATCTTTATTCAGTGCCAGACTGTATGAATACATGAATAATTCTCACTAAAAAGGCTTTAATAAGAGAGAAGAGTTCATACATTTGTCGCTGTCCAGTCTGGCTGGGCACTTACCTGCAAAGGAGACATGGTGTGGTTTCCAGCACCATCATGGGAGGCGTTAAGGGGGCTTGGAGAGGCAGAGGGAGGGTGGAGGTGATGGTGGGGGGAGCATGGTGGCGCAGGGCTCTTTGGCCGGATGCTGGAGGCGTTGTTGGGCTGCGGGGAGGCCTGCGGGGGTGTTGGCGGCTGAGTGAGAGAGGAGTCGTCACAAGGCGAGCGGGGTAGAAGGCTGAACCAGTGTCCGCTGCGTTCTGTTAGCACACGCAAGAGCTGGTCGTTGCCCAAAAGCTGGGCCTGCTGCTGTTGGAGAGAAAGTGGGATCCCAAACTGTGGAGGTGGCGGCACCCCAAACTGAGGAACGGGGACCGTGGGGTCCGCTGGAACACTGCACAGCACCATCGGCTTGGAGGTAGAGTGAGTTGGAGACGTTGCTAATGGTACAGGTGGGGCGAGTGCTGTTTCTTCAAGAGCCGTGTTTGGGGGCTCCTTTAGAGGGGAGCTCTGAGAGGAGGTGGGCTCTGTCTGCTGAGCTTCATTTTCCTGGAGGTTCTTTGGTGGGGAGGCACAGACGGCTCCCTCTCCGCACTGCTCTTCAACAGTGTCCATGGGCAGCTTCTCGTCTTCCTGTTTGACATCCTCCACCTGCTCCTCCTCCTGCTTTACCAGGCTCTGCTCCTCCTGCGGTTGCAGCTCCTCTTGCGGCTCCTCTTTAACACGCACAGCCTCAAAGTTCTGGAGTCTCTCTCGCTCCTTTTCCAGCTCTTCAGGACCTAGAAAAGGCATATGCAACGTTTCAGCTGACCTCATTTGGTGATCTTAGTAGTTATACCATTTTTATACAGTATACTACCAGGCGAGTAGAAACCAACATTAGAATTAAACACTGAACTTTTTGTTGTAAAATCATATCATTTTTAAGAGAATTCCACAAGCAGGAAGTGTGTGTATGCATGTTCACCTTCTCCACTCTCCAATCCCTCGATGAAGACCCCTCCGCACTGTGGGAGTACCCAGTAGCGGCGGCGGTAGCGGTCCTGTCCATACGCCATAGAG
Source organism: Megaleporinus macrocephalus (assembly GCA_021613375.1). NCBI lineage: Eukaryota > Metazoa > Chordata > Actinopteri > Characiformes > Anostomidae > Megaleporinus > Megaleporinus macrocephalus. The sequence continues at coordinate 46,001,310 of CM038704.1, read as the reverse complement.
CGCAGCGCATGAGACGATTCAAATAGTTTCCGTCTGATCAGATTCTGCTGCTGCTCTCCCACAAACACAGAAACACACGAGTAAGTGGATTTATGGGTGCGTCTCTGTGTGTTCGTGTGCAACCATGTGTGCGCCCATGTGTGCATGCAGGTGTGCTTGTTTGACACAACATGCGTGTGTTTACCTTTGACAGTTTGTCAATCTGTTTCTCCAGCTCCTCTAAACTGGTGGCTTGATCTCCCTCATCCTGTCATACAAGTACACAGGAAATCAAAGAGTGATCACAGGAATGACAATTTGCAATTACTAGCTCTCATGTTTCCAGGATAATAACCTGTCAGAGCTCACCTCATCACATGTTTCTACTCTTTTCCCTTTCTTCACTTCTTCTTCCTCCTCCTCCTCCTCATCCTCTGCTGCCTCGTCACTGTCCTCGTCGTCATCCTCATCATCATCACTGTCACCGCCTTTCCTCTTGCGCTTGTGACCAGCGCTGGGCGTGCCTGTGTTTTGAGCCTCCTCCCCTCCAACGCTGACCTCTCGTTTTCCTGTGCGTTTAGCATGGATGGTCTTCAGCCTGTAAACAGCACAACCACAGTTTAGATTCCTACGCCATCCATAAACTCTGATACTAAAGAATTCAACGCACAATTTAACAACCAACCACTCTGAATGCTTCAATGACTGAAATGCAGAAATTTGCAAGTAACACCACAATCCAATTATATTATTATAAAATGACACAAGCATGACTGGCCGAGCACTTAAAACCACTCCGTTTACTGGGTTAAGCTGGGGGTTCTGCCATTTTAAAGCAGAGCATATATGATGTTTACCAATAATGTCATGCAAAACAATTTGTCTTTCTTAATTTGAATTTTTTTAAAATGAATTAATAATCATTATTATTGTAACTTAACTAAACTATCATTAATAATATACAAAGTGAATGTGTCATACACTGCTTTAGTAATGCAAGATATGTGTCACTCCCACAGTCACCCAGTGACTTAACACTGAAATGCACATTGAGTGGGTAGATATTCATGTATAATGAATACAATGGCTGATTCTTTTTAAAACAGTAAAAAAGAAATAAAATACAGTATTAGGAGGCTTTGTGCCCTAAAACTTGTCTATAAAAGTTGAAAAAAATCTTCATTCCAAAACAAGCACACATGGGTCTTCGGTACCCTCAAATTCTTATAACTAATTATAAAAAATTAAATAATAAAAAATATGAATAATAATTCATTCATGTATTTCTTTATTTGTTTATTACAGCTGCTGTCCTAAATATCAGCACCCTCATTACAAAATCAATGCAGTTGAATCAGCATGTTCAAATGCATTTATAGAACTCCTTGTGTGCAAGGCAAAAAAAAAACACATGTAAATGCCTTTACAGTGTTTAGAGTATAAATGAATTATGACCTGTGGTTAGGTAATGAATATCTATGCGAATGCACGCATGCATGCACAGAATGTGTTAGTGAGAATTTGTGAGACAGAAGACACTCACTTTTTCAGTTTTCCCTCCACGATGCACTCGTCCTTCCTCAGCACATTCATTTGATCCAGGCTCTTATCAATCTCACTGTGCATGAATAGACACACACACACACAGATCTGTCAGTGTCTGCAGCACTCCTTACACAATAACACACCTGTGTGATTTTTACACACGCTTTGCACTGAACGGTCTGGCTGACTCTTTCTGTAGCATACAAAATGCAAAAGCTCCATGAATAACCCAAGACTCAAGTTTCTCTCTTGACCTCCTTATACGGTTTGATTTCAGGATGAATTTTTAAAATGCTACACCCGGAAAAGTACTTCTCTATCTGGTTCAAGGTAATTCTCGGGATGCATTAGCTCACAGCTGCGCGCATTTGTCCAGTGAATTTTAGCAGCCCTACCTAAACCATAGCTAAACTGCAATGCAGATGATTCTTTCCATTTACTTTAGTTCTGCTTAGCTGGGACACCTACCTGACCACACTCTTGCTGCAAGCCAGCTCATTGACCAGGAAGGCCAATATGGAGGCTTTCTGAGCAGGTGTGTGGGCCTGGAACGCCTTGGTCTTCAGGCTCAGTGCGACATCAACCAGATCTGTTTGAGAACAGTGCGCTTCCATGTACTGCTGCAGCACCTCTGACACATTGTCCCTGTTCAAGCCCACGTTAGTCAAGTGGTCGCCCAGGATAGACTTCGCCTAGGAGGGTCATATGCATAGGCAGAAAGTCAAGCAAGCATCATATCACTTTAAAGAAAGTTTGATATATAATTAAAGGCAAATAATATGCTGGTTAATTATTAGAGTATGTATTTGTTAACCAAAAGTTGCACAAATTGCACAATTTTATCAAGCTGCAAGCCTAATATAACTAACTAGTAACTAAAATTTACACCTCACCATTTAGCAATGAGCAAAGTGCATGCCTAATCATTGTTCTCTTATAAAAAATTCTGACTACACCTTATAAAAAAAGAAATAAGTAAAGAAGAATCAGAATTTAAAGTGCTTTTGTTGTTGTTTCACTGTTGTTTCTCGCTGTTTCTGTTAAAACTAATGTAGATTACTAACAGAAACCAAAATAAATATATAAATATATAATAAATATTTGTCCATGAACTGAAACCGAAAAACTGAAAAAAGGTGACTTATTTATATATATATAAAAAATCCATTTCATTAATGCTTTAAATTGAAACTGACGATGCTGACAATGATTATAATTAAATAAGAGTCATGTTGGAACAAAGTCATAGTGGCCAGAGGGACATTAAATTAATTTGAAATAGCTTTCTAATTTATATTAAAGGTAAGTGGTAAAATTATGATCATATAATACTTAGTCATTAAATGAACATTTTAATAGTTGTAATATAATTATTTGTCAGTATTTTGATGCTTCAGATCTATTAAAAAAAAAAAAGAAATATCAGGGAATCTTTAGTTAATACCATGTCATGTCATGTAAGAAATCTTATCTTATAGGTCTTATGACCTATTTTGGAAAAATGGACACATGTATTTGACCAGGGTATGAACAAAAAAATATGCCTGCACAAGTCTATTCAAGATTACTGAACAATTTAAATAGGTTTAAGGCAGGCATTTGATGATTTAGACATACAGTTGGCACAATGCTTATTTCCGCAATATATATTTTTAGTACTTGCATTAACCCTAATAGCTTTGTGGGAAAACTAAAGCCAGAAATTTCAGACAGCTAACATTTTGGACAGCTAATTTTGACGTAAGATAAAAACAGGGTATCTTTGATTTCTTGACGAACCATGAAGGGTGCTTGCATGTTATGTATCTATATATGCATCTACATCAACACCTGTGTAACTTCCTCTCACCCTGTGTCCTGGTGGAAGTCCTGGGTCACACACAGCGCTGGAGAGCAGGCGCACCAGCAGGTCCTGAACTTGGCCCATGCTGTTACCCAGGTTGAGCAGGCCCTCCTGCAGCACGCCGAGAGTGGGCGCCTCAGACAGGTCCAACCCCAGAACCTTTCCAAAACTGCGCAAAAACTGTACCACCATCAGGCAGTCAGAAAACACCTGACCGGGCAGAACCAGGCCCGGGATACGAGAGAACTCTGGAAGAGGCTATGGCGAAGAGAGAGGAAAGAGAATGAGTGACTACCAAGCAGAATGTCTGTTCTGTTTCCTTCCTAGTCTTCCATAGATTATACGTGTGAAGTGTAACTGTCGGCTGGTAGCACAACATGTGTATCACCACTTGGTGGCAGCATTCTGTTTTAACAGCAATCATGCTTTTGTAAGGTGTTATGGATGACCTAATGCTACTACAGGTTCACTGTAAGCAGTTTATTTTTTTTACAGAAGAGAAATAACATGGATTTGACTGAATTTCTGGGAAACTGTGACTGCTGCACACATTAGCAGTGGCTGTCACTGTTAATGATTTAAATATACCAACCCAGCTTCTTGGTGGCATCAAAAGTGAAATTAATCATGTAAAGTACTCATGTTCAGATATACAGGACTTTCTTTTTTTAAGTGTTGTGTCCTTTCCCCCCTCTCCTCTGACTGTTTCAATGTTGAATGAACAGCATGTGCAGGAGAGCAGTGCGGTCACCTTGTGATCAGTTAAGCACATGTCCTCGTTGGGCTTCTTCATCTCACGGATCATTTCAAGCTCCAGCCTGCGCAGCTCCAGCTTGCGCTCTTTGTTGAGCCGTTTTTCATCCCGCTTCTCTTGCTTGAGGCGCTCACGTTCCTGAGAGCGAGGGACACAAAAAGAGAGAGAGAGAGAGAGAGAGAGAGGTGACGATAACTGGTTGATGTATGTTGCTGTGACTACAACAGACAGGTAAGATTATAGTTTAATCTCAACAACACCTCCACAAGACATTTGCAACATTATACACCAGTGGGTCCTAATCCTGGACCCCCAGCCCTGCACACTCTCCTGCCAAACCACATCCACTTCCGCTCATGAAGGGCTTGTTAATAAGCAGATTAGTTGGAAACGATGTGTTGGGAGCAGGGCAGGGCATAAATAGTGCAGGACAGGGGGTCTGGCTATACACCATACAATTGTTTGCGAAGGTTTAGACCCCTAGTCTAATTTTAAGTAAAAATAATTTATCACAACCTCTCGAGTTCAGAGAACACACTTAACTATGAGATTTATTTCTGTTCTATGTTTTAGGGCAAATTTAATATACATGCAATTTGGGCACCCAAACATTTATACGACTGACTACATTAGTATTTGCCTTTTTCATACAGTCACATTATCTCTAAATATAAGCACAGGGAAAGGCATCACTGGAGGGAATTCAATTTGTGTCAGTGGAGCAGGAATTGACCCTGTACTGCGGTGAACCTGCCACACTTCACTGTTTAACAGTGAAAATTAGACACACATGGAACAGAACTTGTTGTAATTTTTAGATTATTTTATCTTATTGCTTTAATGCCCAACCCTACAAAACGTCCCCTTGACCCAAAAATGAATGTCAACGTTGGTGGGAGGGATAGGTGGAACAAGATATTATTGTGATTAAAAAAAGGCACGATGTGTTTTTACATTTTAATGGTAGTTTACAATAAAAAAGGTCCATCTGAATTTCAGGCTGACCCTGAGACAAAGAAAAGCAGATACAGCTTTCAAACTTAGTAAGAAGCACAGTGTTCACAGGAGGCTTGCAAAACTGGCAGGTTGGATTTTTTAAAGATGCACACCTCAGCTTTTTTGCGGGCCTCCACGGCCTTCATGAGCATTACGTGCTGTCTTCTCCTCTCCCTTTCCTGAAAAGAGAGAACACCACCATCATTATCGTCATTGCAGAAAGCATATGTAGAAACAGACTGCAAGAGAAAAATAGGAGAAAGAGCAGGAGACAGATGTTGACATTGATCAGCGTGGTGTAGCATGTTGCACAGACTGAGGGAGAGACAGCACAGACAGTCGGACACATACACGCACACACACGCACACGCGCGCACACACACATACATACAAATACATACACATACATACGCACACTCGCAACGCCATGGCCAGGATGGGGCAGTCGCGCAAACGTGTGTTACGGCTGATCAGACAGAACAACGAGACAAACGGAAAGGGAAAGCGACAGGTGTGGTGAGCGGGTCAGAGAGAGGGGAAGCAGTGCATCTGGAGTTAGCTTAGCGCAGCTAACGCAGCTCGCTAGACTTTTTTAGCCTGTTTAAATGTGCTCGACGCAAAGTGAAACGACAGTACGACTGGCTGGTGCTCATGTTTCCTACTACTGGTTACCACTGTGGTACACTGCCTCCCAGAGAGAGTGAAGAACAGTGTAAGGGTCCTTATACATAGTTAGTTGTTACTGCAACACTTTCACGTCTGACCCAAGGATGGCATGGACACACCACAATCGGAAATGTGCAGTGATGTTCTCGGGGCTCAGGCACATTGACCTTGGACATCCACAGTACTGATGTCACAGCACAAACACAATATGAGAATGGAAGGAACAGTTCCGTCAAACTGCTAACATGGCTAACAATGAAGTAATACGAACAGGCCTCTGAAGTGCGTCGATTTGTAGTCGCAGACATGCCTAAACATTTTTACAGGAAAAATGAATTCCGTATTTAATGGACGCTAAATAAAACCAAATTTCGTGGTAAGAGGTTGAAACATACAAGAAAGTAACTCGACCCCAACATTTGGCACAACACTTCTTTTTTTGCAAGGGGTATTTAAGCCAGACCTGTTGTCCATACCAAATTTTAAGAAGCCCATATGGATATCTACTGGTGCGCAATGAGTATCATTATTATTAATTAAAAATAATTACGTCTATATAAAATGCATCTACCAACAAGTTTTGAATGGGTAATGGAAGAAAAAGTGTAAAACAGGACAAAACATATCAGCTTTGGAACATTTCTGTACACCCTGGGGTACAGTTTTCAAGAATTCCATTCATCTTTCCCATAGAGAAAACCAGCTTAGACCTAAAGTTCCATTTATGGGCATATCAAAGACTGCAAAACTACAAATGACTTCAGAGGCCTTTTAGCGCTATGTAAATAGCATCGGGCTAATGGGGTTCCTTGCTGGCTCCGTTAGCATGTTTGGTTGAACTATTCCTCGAAGACTCCACCATACGCACAAACACGCAAAACTCATACACATACGCGCAGCTGCTGTTTAACCACAACCATGATAAAGACCATAGAAACGCTGAGCACACATGGTATGTGGATGTGCAAAAATGAATGGCTTTGGTTACGGCACTCACTTTTGAACAATGAGAGTGTATATTCGACAAGCTTTTCAAACACACACAGACAACCACAAGCACGCACGCACGCGCACACACACACACATACACACACATACACACGCACACACTGAGGGAGAAAAGGGCCTGTTGCATCAAAGCCAGCTCTCTCTCACTGACACACACAGCAAATGTGGACGATGCACTTTTCTCTTTTTTTTTCGCCGCTGGAAAAGCCATGCAGAGGAAAATGTAGTATGACAGCAGCCAGTGCTACACTTAAAATATGTGCTGCTATGACAACCATATCACAACCATGTTTCACGATGCGAGTGTTAGATGTACAGAAGATTAAACATACCCATACCATATCTAGTCTATGCCTCTCCAACTCCTGAGAGAGAGAGTTGGCACAGTATTATAAGACAGAAAAATAACATAGCGTCATCAGAAAACAAAAACAAAATAAAAAAAAACCACAAAGCAACCCAAAAAGAGATTTGACCCCACTCCCAAAAGCATGAACATTTACCAGAAAGAAACATGAAAGGGTTCAGTTAGAGCACTCCAAACATCTGCATATACAAATGATTTAGGACTACTGAACTAATTTTACTCGAGTACATTCCTGATTCCATTAAATAGCATTCAAGTAACAGTTACTCTTTAATTAGCTTCTTTAATAATGAATGTGGAACAAACCTGGTGCTTAAGGATAACTGCTTGTTGACGCCTCATCTCTTTCTCCTAAAAGAACACACACAGAAACTTCTTTACATTACAGCAAACAGACTAACCGAGTTTTTCCAGTGACAAATTAATACGAGGTAAACAATAAAGCGAAAGCCCTGTCATTGTTAAAGCCATAGGTTGCCAAAGCAAAGCTTGAAAAAACAGAATTGTCTTTTTGCCCTAACCATGACTGTTCAGCCGAGGTTTAACTTTAGGAGCTAAAGTACATGAGAAGTAACAGAACTGTATGCTTTTTATAACTCAATCCTCAGACACTTGCCCCAAGACTTGTTTATTTGGTTACACAGGTCATTCTACGAGCACAATTCAGGCTTTACAGAGTGACTGCTACTACAGTCTGCAGAATCATTTTTTGCATACTAACGACATTCACTTCATAGCTGCAGTACAAAACTAAACAAACTGACCAAAGCAGCATATTCCACTGTATCATATCTTTTGTTATATCGTGACTAGCGCGTTACATGGCACGCAGGCAGTGACTTAGCTTGGGGCTAACATATTAGCTTATGTTGGGACGCCATACTGCACAACTTTTGTTTCAAATATTGCACTTTCATAATAATGACTGCTTAAATAAGCTGAAAATGTTTTTACTATTTTACCATCATTAACAGTACATACAGGACTGTGCAAAGGTTATATGCACTTGGGGACACTTTATTTTTAAAATATTCAAATAATATGAATACAGTAAGTAGTGCTTTTACATATGTCAGTGTGTTTATTTAACCCTTTCCAAGTTTCTCCTTGAGGTCACCCAGTATTATTTACAGTTCTCATCTAATACCTGCCTTGACTGCTCAGTACTTCATTAAGCTAAATCAAGATTGCTGCTGAAGGAACCAAGAGAAATCTGGAACTACACTTTGTTCTTCAATCTGGAGCTCAAGATTTGATCTACTTTTTAAAAAAACAAGATACTTAGGCTACTTTTGTATTGTATTTATGCTTCTTTACATCTGTTTTAGTGATAAGGGGGTTCTTACTGGTGAAAATACACTTATTGCTAAGATAGAGGGTTTTAAACAATCAGCTTAGGTGCCTAAGACTATTGCTCAGTGGTGCATAAAAACTTGATGGTGAACAGAGTAGGTTCACTGGTTATTTGGATAGTTAATAAAATTGATATATTTGTTGCAGACATTGTCCCTGCGGTCCCTCTCAGCACTACTGTGAAGGAATATGAGTCAGTACATTTATCTACAGTGCAACACAAAGGCACAGACACAAAACTTGTGCTAAACAGGTTTCAGGAATATGAAGATAGAGTTCAAGCATGTTCGAGAAAGTGGGTTTCCTCAAAAAGTCACCACAAAATGGGGTATTTGGTGGCATCTTCTGAAGCTGTCTTAAGACTGAATTAGGAAGGGTTAGAGTGCAATACCTGGGAGTATCAGCATGTGATAAAGATTGTTCTGGAGTTTTGGCCCCACGTTTATGCCCTCACACATACACACACTGACCTTTAAGCGCTTCTCCGCCTCCAAGATTTTGGCATTGGCAGCTTCCTCCCGCTTTTTCCGCTTCGCCTGCCAATGCAAAACAGGTCTGGGTCATGCAGAGGCCGGGCCATTACAGGTAGTAAGCTCAAATTAAACAAGCCACACCAACAGCTGCCTTATTTATGCCCCACTGACTCCTTTTACCGTTGTGATCGATGTGCGATTCTGTGTGTGCATGGCCGTAACTCACTCTCACCCACGTAGCAGATAGAAAAAAGATCCTCTCCTAATAAGAGCGCACTAACGTACAGGGTCTGATTGGGGAATTTGCTGCTTGCTATTCACTCCGTGGCATTTTGAGACTGTTCTAATCGGAGGGTTCCGGAACACTGCGTCAGTGATTGAGAACCTTTTCAACGAGAACGTCACTTCTTGTCAGAATCAGCCCAGGGATCTTTGAAATTATTCAATATTCCCCTACTTTCTGACAATGGCGGTGGGAAAAGCAAGCACAGGAGAATTAGCTGGAAATTTCAATGCGTAATTACAAACAGAAAGAAATCCTGTTCAGAATGGCTTGCCAACCGTGTCAGCTCCAATTTGATTTTGCCCTGCTAAAACACTTTTCGAGCTTCTATAATTGGGTGAGAAAAGTAAACATTTTTTCCCCCACTACTTATGCAAGACCTGCAATTGTTGGGTGGAAAAAAAAAATCTTTTATGTCTAATTTAACCATGGTCTGAGGCACGGGGAGGCAGCAAATTTAATATTCAAAAACTGTCCACCAAAACCAATTTAGCGTTGGTCCAGAGAAAAAAAAATTATGCAGGAGTCACAACCCCAAAATGCTAGAGAGCAATTCCGCTGTAGTCTGCGCTCCATGTTAAACAGGCTCTGAGATGGGGGGTGGCATGTATTTTAAGAATGTTAAGCCTATTTCAACTCTATCTCTTCCCTCTCTCTCTTTTTTTTTTTTTATTTTCTTCCCCCGCAGTCAGTCCGTACCTCAAGAATCTGCTGCGCGCGGAGCTCCTTCTCCATCCGGATTTGCTGAATGCGCTTTATCTTTTCCTGCTCGGACAGAGGGAGGGAGTGTGTTAATTGAAAGCGCCGCCGTGCATTTAAAAGAGCCGGGGACGGCCGGATTAGCGCAACTCGGAGAGGTTAGCATGGAGCAGAGTAGAAGACACTGTCAGTCTCCGGCTCAAAACACTGAACTATATACAGAGGAAATTGCACAAAGTTTCGAGGAAGAAGATTACTTTCGAAGGCAGTTTCTCGACTCCAAAGAAAGCATGCCCTTCTCTGCACTGGCAGGATATGAAGGCATGAAGGAATGCACGATAATAGGTATGTTCTGTTAAAACCGGTGACCCACTGACCTGCTGTTTGAGGATCTTGATTTGCTCCTTCTGCTTCCTCCTCTCCTCCGCAGCCATGATTGCTGAAAAAAAGCAAAAGCATCTCGTCACTGTCAGAACAAAACCTTGCACCTTACATAGCCACAAGTATCTGGACTCCCCACCAGCACACTTATATGAGCTTGTTTAATGCCCAGGGTTTTTGGAATGGAATGTCAACGTGAAGTTGTCCGCCTCTATAACAGGCCATAACAGCCAGCACTCTTCTGACAAGGCTTCCCACATGATTTTGATTGTATCTGTGGTGGTTTATGTCCATTCTCATTCAATAAAGCTTTTGTGAGCTCATGCACTGACGTTGGGGATGAGAAGGCTTGGCTTGCAACAGACATTCTGGTTCATCCCTAATGTGTTCAATGGGACTACGCAGGCCATTAAAGTTCCTCCATATCAAACTCATCAAACCATGACTTTCTGGGCCTTACTTGCTTTGTGTACAGGGTGTTGACATTATGTATTCCTGTAGGAAGCTTACTAAGGGCATCAACCAAACCCAGATTTGTTCATCAGACTGCCAGACAGTCAAGCATTACTTCAGAAATTGTTTCCACACAGTCCGACGGCATGCTTAATACCAATCCAGCTGACAATCTGCCTAGTGATCTTAGACTTGTGTGCAACTGCGCAGCCATTGAAACCTATTTCGTGTAATTCCTGATGTAGAGTTCTTTTGTTGGTGTTCACAACATAGTGAATGATGCAACAGAGGACAGGTGCTTTTTACATGTTGTTCCTTTCAGCACTTGGCAGCCTGGCCCTGTGAGTTTGCTTGGTTTAGCCCATCTTGGCTGAGCTGTTGTCATTCTTAGACACTTCTATTTCACAATAATAGCACTTTCTGTTGACCAGGTCACTTTTAGCAGGGCAGAAATTTCACAAACTGATTTTTGGCATAGGGAGCAGTCTAAAAGAGTCAAAGAGCTCCCCAGTCCTATCTATTCCACAGCCAATTATTTATCTAAGGCTATGTGCTTGGTCTTGTACACCTGTTAGGATTGAGTGTGCTTGAAACACCTAAATTCTCAAGAAAATTAGAATGGGTGTCCACATATTTTATAGCCATATAATGCGTCTCCAAAAAGTAAATTTTATGTAAAATAATGCAAGATTTTTATCTAAAATCATTCTGGATGGTTGGTCCACTAATCAAGAAATGTTGACACATTCTAAACTGCAGCTGGCATTTTCAAATAAATTAAAATAAATAAATAAAATACAACAAAAAAGTTCTGTTGTGGCAAAAATGTACAAGTAGGAGTGAAAAACAGTATAACAATGTGTGGGCTTCATTATTTGAAAGGTACCTTGCTGTTTACGTGCTTCCTTGGCTGCCCTTGCAAGGGCCTGTTTTTCCAGCTTTCTCATCAGCTTCATTTGAGCCGCCTGCCGGGCGATTTCTGCAAAATATAAGGAATGACACCAAACTCAATTCAGGCTTTGAGGCCTCAGATTCAAACACTAACGCGGGCATAATGACAAGGGCTGCAGCGATTAGTCAAGAAAGATGCTGATAATGCATCTATTTTAAAGACAGCCATTCAGATAGACTGCAATACAGTGCAGTGCAGTACAGCTTTGGACCAATAAGGCTTTTGTTGAAATTTAATTTCAAATGACTTTATTAGCAAAAGGAAAACAACTGAAGAAGGCATAGAATACTCAATTATATGAATGGGTGTGGTTATGCAAATACACTTAAATAAGTGTAATCAAAAATGTAATATTTTGTTGTATTAAGTAGATTGTTGATTCAGCCAATAATAAAATTGCAGCTGATCTTATGTGAAATTGCTGCATCCAAGTGGGGCTTGTTGTCTGAACGTAATACACGTTGCACAACAGAAAATTTAGCAGCTCACATTTGAAAGCTTAAGTCAATCTTAAGTCAATCAACTATTGAATGTAACAGTCCTGTTAAACCTTAATATAATCTCACTGAATTGTTGTTGCATATATGTTCACCCTTCTTTCTATGAAGCAGTGTAACAAACAGCTGAACAGTGATATCAGTATCCAAATACTGGCACCTGGAATAATTGGTTTGAGCAGCAATGCACATCCCTTATTTAAACCTAGAGTTTCTCTAATATTGTCATTCTTTCATTCACATGGTAACTCGTTGGGGTATTGATATACTTGGATATGCTTGGATTAGGAAAAAAATGTGGTCAGGTGCGCTTCAAAACACGACATACGACATGACCAGCGTTACAGTGCTTTACCCTGAGCCTCCAGCTTTCGAAGCAGTTTGGCCTCGGAGGGGCTAGGGAATTCAGTCTGCCCCACATTAGGCGGTCTGCCTTTTCTGCGGCGGCCGCCTGAACCCGAACCCTCACCGTCCGCCCCTCTTTGTTGCCGCTCAGTGTTGGGCGGGCGGCCTCTTCGGCCTTCCATGGCCCTGATGCGGGGTATAACCTCCTCCTCGCTAAGCAGGCTCCACTGCAGACCCTTAGGGGTGCAACATGTGACACAGAGTGGTCAGTTGTCAATCTGGGACAGCACTACAATCTCTTGTTTATTTTTCTATCTGCTTTAGCTACACAATACTGTAATATCTTTACAAAACTCTCTTAGGTCAAACATCACTCAGTGTTGTATACTGTCAGAAGTTGTCCCTGCACTAGCCTAACAAAACCACTGCTAATAGTTCTGCTAACACTTTCCTTTAAAATGAGTTTCAGAAATGTAGGAGTAAAAGAAGAGAGAAAAAAATCAATCAGCTCTCAGATAAAAATGACAAGGCTTATTGACTGAATATTCATTTACAGAAGCTTTATCTAACACCTCTCCCCCCATACCAACACAAACACAAACAACAAAACAGAACAGAACAGAACACGAAACAGAACAGAACACCCTGTGGAAGTAATGAAAACTGATTAATGCATTTGCTTCCTACAGTCTAAAGGGGGACTCTTCACTCTATCGGGGTTCAATCGAAAATCCCTGCCCTCTTGATTCAAGATGAAAGTGAAAGAGATACAGAGTGAGAGAGAGACAGATAAAGAGAGAGAGGGAGGCGAAAAAAAGAAAACACAACAGAAAAAAAGAGGAGATGAAAGGCATTCACCTGGGGTCCTTCTCTGGCTTCATAGAAGTCACCAACCCTTATTTTTGCACTGAAGCTAAAATTATCGCGTGTGATGTCACTTATTCCATATCTGGATAGATACTACAGAAGAGAGAATAATAATAATTGTTTGGTGAGACAGAGAGCCATCAGTTAACTGTAGCACACTGAAAGCAGTCACTCCGGCACTGCACAGCAAAGCTAGCTACAGGGAGGGGAGGCTGTAGTAAAGCTAGCGGGGGGTACCACTGTTAGGATAGGCTAGGTAGGTAGGTAGGGGGAAATGAAGGAGGGGGTGGGGTTGTTCATGGGGATCAGCTACAGGTTGGGGCATCATTTTCCTGGGTGTTGGGGGCTAAAGCGAGCATGAGGAAAGGTCAGAGGTCGGTGGTTACCTTCACCACATCTGGATACTGCCGCAACCTCTTTCCGCAAGGGGCGTAATAGGCCACGTCTCCTTGGAGACGACCTCCGAGCGTTTTGATCCTGGTCTCTCTCCGCCAACTACAGGCACACAGATAAAGATGTTACAATAAAGAATAATTAATGGTACATGCTCCCTCTGTGCGTGAGTCTGTATATATGTGTGTGTGTGTGTGTGTGTGTGTGTGTGTGAGCGAGAGAGAGAGAGAGAGAGAGAGAGAGAGAGAATATGTTTGAATCACACATACCCCATTTCCAGAGGAGTCTTCAGATCATCCTCATTCATCACACGCTTCCTCTTTCCTGAGCCTACAGGACCACAGTGAGAGACAGACAGAGAGAGAGTAAGAGAGAGAGAGAGAGAGAGAGAGAGAGAGAGAGAGAGAGAGAGAGAGAGAGAGAGCAAGAAGGGAAGATATAAAAAGAAAGAAAGTAAGAAAGAAAAAAGAAAGAAAGAAAAGAAAGAAAAAGTAAACAAATAAAGAGCAAGAGTATTAAGAGGAAGGCAGAGTGAGAGAGTGAGACAGAGAGAGAAAGAGAGAGAGAGATGGGAATTAACAGAAAGAGGGAAAGAAGAAACAGAGAGGGGTGGAAATAAAACAAAGAACAAACAAACAGAGAGAAAAAAAGATGAAGGCAGAGCAAGAGAGAGATAAAAAGAAATATAAAAAGAAAGAAAGAAAGAAAAAAAAGAAGGAAAGAAAGAAAGAAAGAAAGGAAGAAAGAAAGAAAAAGTAAGAACAAATATAGAGCAAGAGTATCAAGAGGAAGGCAGAGTGAGAGAGTGAGACAGACAGAGAGTGAGAGAGGGAGCAAGAGAGAGAGAGTGAGAGAGAGATTGAGATTAAACGGAGTTAAACTGAAGAACAGAGTGAGGAGGTGTGAGCAGTGAAGTGAACAGTCAGCCTGGTGCTGTAGTGTTAACTGGCTCTGAGATGAGACTCTGCAGGCAACATGACATTCACACCACTGGCTTTCACCATTCTGAAAAAGCCTCTCCTCCGCTCCGACATCCGCTTCTTCACGTTCCTCAAAGCCAGAACAAACACACTCAGGCTTTGACACGCTCCCTTTCTCTCTCTCTCTCTCTCTCTCTCTCTCTCTCTCTCTCGCTCTCTCTCTCACACACACACACACACACAGTGTGGGAGTGAAGCAGCAACAAGTGCTTTTCCTGCTTCGGAGCGGAATGTTGAAATCCAGCCAAGAACAAACCCACTGGCTTGACGTGTTTGTTGGATTTGCGAGTATTTTGTTTAACGAATCTCGCTGGGAAAAAGCCAGATTCAGCCAAACAGCCATAATGACTGTGTAAGCCTGAGAGTTAACAGGTTCAACCAAACACGGCTCTGAGGTTAACGCAGACTACACACACAGACTCCTCATTAGCTTCTGTGTTTACAATATCAAGCTGCTCCCGTACACAGGAGAAATAACACGATTAAGGGAAAATGTGTTAAACTCATTTATAAGGTGCCCTGTTTTATTTTCACTTTATTATTCTGGAGTCTAAGGAATCCAATCCTAGGACACCACCGTCTTCCTTAGAAAAAACACAGCGCGATGCCTCCAACCACAATTTAGCCCCCTAAAAATAGGCACCCTGTCATCTGAGCGTGACAGCACACTCGCAAACACAAGACACACCAATAAGCACACACACAGCCAAGAGACACATTTTAAGCCTAAAGTCTTAAGGGCATTTTAGTTCCGCCTCATGATTACCTGGGGAGGTGCCAACAGAATATGACGACGAGGGAGAGCTGTGATAGGCGAAGGCACCGGAGCTGCTCACGATAGTGGGCGTGGCCACGCTGGGGGCCTTTATCACTTGCAGGTTGAGTGGCGAGCAGTCAGGCAGGCTGTGATTGGTGGTGGAGGAGGTGAGCAGGGACATCCCCTTGCTGAGTTTTAGAGGGGTCTTCTCTCCGTCTGTCTCCGTCTCCATGGTGTCCCGCTTCTTCTTCTTGCTGCTCCCGGAGCCATTTAACTCACTGTCCGAGTTACTGTCTGACTCTGTGAGACAGAGAGATTCAAAACACTGTATTACATTCTGTAATGTAGAAAAATATATTTACATACTTGCGTCCATTTCTATACATCAGCATGTCACACGTAAGCAAGTGATGTGGGCTTCAGATCCCCTTTGTGGGGGTAACACAGTACACAAACTAACATATACTCAAATCATTTTTTCTTGCTACAAAATAGTGAAAAACATTACAGTTCAAATCATCACAATAACAATATCCTGTCAACAGCAGTCTTTAATTGTAGATCTATGAAAGGCTCCTAAATAGTGTAAATTATGCACAAGTAATATAAATTATTTCTATATATTATCTGCCTTTCCTCCTACTTTATTATTATCAAAGGAGTCAAAAGTATTCACATTCATTACTCAGGTAGAAGTATAGATACCAGGGTTTAAAAATACTTCTGTAGAAGATGAAGTATTAACTCAAGCTTTTTACTCCAGTAACAGTGTAAAAGTACTAATTTCAGAACTACTTAAAATATAAAAGTAAAAGTAATGTAAGGTTACAATGCTATTAAGGAAAAAGCTTATTGAAAGCCCATTGACCATGAATGTAGTTTAGTACAATGTAAATATATTAAAGAAGCATATCTGTGTACTACTGAACACCATGTGTTTCATGGAGCACAAGATATGATGACTAGTTGCCTATAAGTATTGTAATGGTTCAAAATGTCAAACTTCGAAGACATGTTATCAATAGCCTTCATTGGAATGTAAATGTACATGAATGAAAACAAGTTGAAATGAAACAGGGGTAACGAGGCTATGTTTAAAATTAGAAAGAGTAGAAAGTACTGATAATGGTGTGAAAATGTAAGTAGAAATAAAAATCATCTGAAAAATAATTAACCAAAATTTCTACTTACGTAAGGTAACAAAGTATTTGCACTTTGTTACTTGACAACTCTGATTATTACGTGTGATGCGCGCAAGTTGACTGCACAACTCAAACTGTAGAAATGACCAGTGTAGACTAGCATGGGGCTGGCACTAACTAGGGAACAGATTCTTCAACATCACTGAGGTTAGAATACACCATCAAAACAGTGCTATTTCTTCATTCTCTCATGTTGGGCTGATTCGACTCCAAGCTACAGTGACTCACTATGACCACTTGAGGTATTAGAAGTGGTATTAGAAGACAGGACGGTTTGGGGCTAGCTGTTTTTTATATAGATATCTCTGTAAACTTCACAGAAGTCTTCACATAGAGTCAAAACGGTAATTTCTTTGTGCATTTTGTTCATCATTTTTGATCAACTTTAAATGTTACAAATCTGTGAATTCAACAAGCCATCTGTCAGTCGAGACATCTAATCAGACACTGCTAGCTAATGCGACTAAAAGACCTGTGTGTCCCAATCTCATCTACATAGGCCATACTTAAAACATTTAAAAAAAGAGGTGTATGTACGTTATATATTACTGTTTCAGCATTAAAACCACATGGTAGACTTTATATTATTTATAATGGATTTAATTGGAAGCAGGTGTTTCTGCTGAAAAACATTTGTTTCCAGGACTGACAGGGATGCAGTTTAGAAGATTTTTACTCTGACTATTAAATAAATGCTGCTAATTTATTAGTATATCAGTCCGTGTAGCTTCTAACTGGTACAGGCTTAAATGGGTTTAAGAGAAGTAACATCAAAGTAATGAATGAGAAGATAACTTTTTTCAGGTGATCCATTAAAGTTTGAGAAGTAATTAGTCATTTGTAATTTCTGCCCATTCTACATCAGTCCCCCATACCTGACAGGCTGTCATCGGAATCCTCCTCATCCTCCTCCTCATCATCCACATCATCATCTTCATCATCGTCATCATCCTCCACTGAATCGTCTGAGTCTTTGCCTCCGGGCAGCTCCTGCTCATCACCGCCGCGGTGAAACAGGTCCACCAATGACTGCACCAGGTGGTTTTGGGACACCTCTTTCCAAGCCTCCAGGGGTTTGGGCGTTTTGCTCTTGCGAGAGTTGCGTGGCCGGGCCGACTGTGGTGGGGTAGAGGTGGGAGTGAGGGTTGGTGGAGTTGGGGCGTCCTTCCTGCCTCCTGTGCTGAGGTTGACGGGCAGGTCCGTGCGGGGTTTGGTGGTGAGGGCCAGCGGGACGTCCTGGGGCATGCTCTGGATCACCCCGTTGACCTGGTTCAGGCCCAGCAGGGTCTGCGAGAGCAGCAGGCCTGGTGAGGGGGCGGCGCCCTGGGCCGCAGGGGGCTTGGTGCGGCCGGAGGAGAGTTTCAGAGGGAGGACAGTGGACGAGAGCAGCGAAGGCGAAGACGAGGATTCTGTTCTGGGATGCTTTGGGGGCTTATACAGCTCCTGCTGCTTCTTCAGCTGTAGTGGGAACTCCTGGTCCTGTGAGAGCAGGGACTGGGGAGGAGGAGAGAAAGAAAGAGAGAGATTAGCATCACGTCCGAGTTACAGATTCAGGGAAACGTAAAGTACACAAGTGAGGCCAATAAAAGGAAAAGGGAAGAGGAAGAAAAGCAAAGACAAAGTGAGAGAGATAGACACAGACAGGAGAGGAGGAGAGAAGAGCAGAGAGATGTGGTAATTGCTCTGGTTGTCATGTGGCATAAGCGCTGATGGCGAGAGCGCGTGTGCGTTCGTGTTTGTGGTGGAGCACAATGCCGCGCGAGCTGTGACTCACTTTGGCTTCTGAACAATAGAGCCCAGAGCAGACTTTGCTCGCGGTGTCTACGCCACTAAAAGCACCACTCATTACCGCAGCAAAAGCAGAAAACACGCACTCTCTGTGACACGCGCTTCGCTCAATGGCTCGAGATTTCTGCATCGCTTGGGTTCCGTTTCCTGTCTCCAATCAGTAAACACATGTTTGACGTTTGGATGGTAATTTAAATGAATGAAACCAAAATCACAAGCCAATATAAAACCGTTCAGCACAATAATGGCATGATAAAACCACTTTAGCTGATTACGAGGGGGGGAGGAAAAAAAAAACGTGTATTAGCCTCTTCAGCAGTAATTTCATGCCTACAAAAGAAGGGGTGGGAAAAAACCCATTTTTCCACTCATTTGCTAGAATCTAGGCCCTTAAGAAGTTGTGGAGTTAATTGCTTGTCGGCTTTGCTGAAGTAATTCTTATAAAGCTAACCACATTGTCACTTTCATTTACCAACCGAAGCCACACAGTGGGGAACCCAATCATACAGATAAGAGCGAAAGAGAAGCCCTCTCACTCGCTTGTTCACTCTCTTTCTCTATACCACCCCTTCCCCACAGTCTCATTCTCCCTCTAGCTTTCTCTCGCGCGCCCTTGCTTTCTCTGACCTTTTCAAAGAGGCTGGTCAATAAAGAGACAGACGCTGAATACCAACACTGACACCCCTAATCCGAAATTGGTTTAAAAAGATACACAGACAAAAACTATGGAGCTCATTTGCCTCTCGTGAAGATGGAAAGAAAATGGGTACAGAATTGAAACAATGAAAACTGATGTACTGCGCTGGTGTAATGGACTCTGCCTCCGGAATACTTCTGCCTTGTACGTCTTAGTCTTGTCCCTTGCTAGTTTTGACCTATTTCTCATTTGAACTTTCACTCTGATTTCTTTATTTCTCTTATTTCTTTTGAGTTGCCGATTTTGATTTGTTTTAGCACAACTACACTGTAATAGAGGGTCACCCTCAATGTACTGCCGAGCCCAAATAAGGGTTGCTTGACTGATTTTGTGACAGGAGGAAAGATCCCATGCACATTTACCACAATGTGTCCTCACCGCAATTGCTGTCAGACAAAAAGGCTCTGTTGACTCTCGCGCTTCAAAAGAAGCAGAACACATTTCTTAAAGCCAAAATACAGCGACTGGACAAACACGAGCAAACAAATTTTGATTGGTGTGCTATACCCGTGTTTGACAGTCAAACACCTCTAGAAGGCTCTCCTTAAATTCAGCCTAGTTCACTAGTTCAGGAACACTGCAGATATAAGACGTTTTTGTTTGTCCCATCAGTTTTGATTAATAAGCTAGTAAAGAAAAGCATGTGACCCAAGAGAACACAGAAGACATATGATAAGACATTAAAAAAACAGTTAATGTTAATGCAATTTTAACAAATCAATTTATCGTGTCCTAAAACAGCAAAAATGTTGGATGAGTGACTGACCACAAATAAATCATCTTTGGTCAGCTGTAGAAATATGACTCACTTCTGCAGACATTCAGTAGAAAAACGGATGCTTTTCAATGTAAACGTAAAGTTTCAAAACATGTACCACCAACAGCATCATGCAGCCGTGGAACTGTTGCCATGGTGAGTGTCACGGCGAAAAAGGGAAGTTTGTCACATAATGTGAATATATGTGTACCTGAAAACTTCCTAAGGTGGCTGGAATGAACAAATCACATTGCCTCTTTAAGAGACACTGGTGTCCGCTCAGGATCTGAGATGTATGTTCATGGATGAAGCGGATGAGGTCTCGGTCAGGTTCATCCAATAGAAGAAGAAGTAAGAGATATTCTTACAGAAGAAACTTGTGTGTGTCTGTGTGTGCGTCTGTGTGTGTGTGTGTGTGTGTGTAAACCCACCTGCTTCAGTCTGTAGTCAGCAATTTGAGCCAGAGAGTTCTCCAGAAGCTTTCTGCTGCTTAGAGCTTCCTGCACTTTGTGGGCGGAGCCCAGAGAGCGTGCCCTAGGGGAGGGTGTCAGAGGGGGAGGTTTGGGGGAGGAGGATAGAGGGAGGGGTTTGGGAGGGGAAGGGACCGAGAGAGGTTTGGGGGAGGAGCACAAAGAAAGTGGGAGGGCCTGATGAGAGGAGGCGAGGGGCTTGGCAGAGGCCGCAGGAGGTTTAGGGGAGATGGCTGGAGGTCTGGGAGAAGAGGAGGCGCTGAGATGTTGGGGAGAGGCGGAGAGGTGTTTGGGGGAGGCGTCCCGCCGAGCCTGGCTGATTAACGCAAGCGGTTTGGCGCTGGCCGCCAGGCCTGTGGACTGGATAACGCTGGTGGGTTGTGCCGGCCTTTCTCGGGCTCTGGAGGACTGAGAACGAGCAGAGGGTGAGGGTGAGCGGGGTAACGGAACCATAGTCAGGAGGTCTACGGAGGCGCCGCGATGAAGGCCCTCCCGGATATCCCACAGGTCCATAAGTCTGGGCTTCTCCTTGTTACCTAGTCCGAGATTTGTCACAACCTGGGAAACAAGCGGACACAAGTGCATTGTTTTAAAGGCCACAACACACTGACAGAACGAATACGAACAAACACAAACAAACATGGACAAACATAAACGAATATCTGTTTCATGCCATGGCTGTTTGTGTTTGGTCCTGTTTGTCCTGTAATGATTAGTCAGATTCTTCATGTTTGAGTTAAATAAAAATTTGGTTAGTTTGATTAGCCTTGAGTTAGACCATGTGTATCTGTGGTGTTTCCACAGGAACTCAGCGTGTGCATTCCCGGTTAGAAGAGCAATCAGTTTACTTATTCTACAGTTTTGTTATAGCTTGTTTTCAGTAAGCAAAGATACTCCACTGTATCTTTTCACCATCTAAAATAAAGCCTTTATGTTAAGTTCACTAAGTTATAGGATAACAGGACTGGACTGGAATCGCAAATGAGTTTGAGTTGATTATATATATATATTTTTTAGTGTTTTTGTTTATTTTTTGTTCTATTTGGCAAAAAGTTGTTTTGATTTGCTGGCAAAATGTGCCTGCAAATATATATTGCTTTTTTTATATATAAAAACTATACCCTAATATATTATATGAGAAATATTATAAATTGTCGCTGTCCAATGAAAAACATTTATCTCCATTTTTGCAGGTTTTTCTACATTATACGAACATGGCAATAGAAATGCTCCAAAATAAAACCTGGAAAAAAACTTTCCATTGGTTTACATTGAAGATCAAGATACTTGTTTTTCATTGGACAGCGACGATATATATATAACTTTTAAAAAACTCTCCAATAATTCTAAATCATCACATCGAGACTGGCATATCGGTGCGTTTTTACAAATCTAGTGTCGTCTTTGTACTGCACTTTAAAAAATACAAAATATCTATAGTGCTCTATAAATCTCAAATAGGGCATGCAGACTTTTGATACATTATAACCACTACATGAAGCTTTGGGAGGAACAAGGCTTTTTCTTTTTTAAATGATGGCTGTGCTGTGTTGGGCAAAGTGAGCGGAAATCACAGAAGGCGTCAAGTAATCAAGTAATAACCAACAGAGCAATCAATCAGAGAAATAATCATTAGTCGCAGTCCAGCGGCATTTAGTCAAGACAGCTTTAGTCAGATGCAGCATGGTAAATGACCACGCAAGAAGCCAATGAACTAACTTACCTTCGCTTTCTTCTTCTTTTGTCGCTCCTTTTCTGAGTCAGACTCTTCACTGTCTTTACTCTGGTCATCATCGTCATCGTCGTCATCTTCCTCTTCTCCGAGGTCATCCAGGTCACTGCTGCTGACTCCCTCACTGTCGCTGTCCAATGATGAGCCTGATTCGCTGTCACTCACTCCCAAGCCGTCCCCCTGTTTCTTGCGAGCTTTCTACAGTAGACAAGAGACAAATCAATAATTAATCGATCGTCTGCGCTGCCCATAGCTTTGTTTAAAAACAATGCCATAAAAAGTCACATACACAAAATATTTCAGAATTATTTTCAGAACGTCTGTTTTAAAGCAGCATTTTATACATTAAGAAATAACTACTAGTATTACATCTGAAATCCACTCAGGCCTATAGCACAGACTTCAAGTGATGCAAGTCTGTAACATCCCATTCATCCCAAACATGAGACAACTGTTGCACGATATGATATCATGCTGCATTCCTGTTAGTGTATATAACGGGACACTTGACCCAATTTCAGATGTCTTTTATTTGTCTGAATTTTATTTTGCTGTAGAAACTGATTAGAATAAAGTATTACTGAGCCAGTTTTGCACAGACAAAAAGTTTAAATCACACTTGCAATAAAAACATATAGACAAACGAGCTACAGCGCTGCTTTTAAGCTTCAATCTTTGTTGGTGATGTATACATACAACTGCACTGAAGATGTTAACCCACCCGCCAACTGAGTGGGACCTGTCTGCTCCCTGTGCCACATTATCTCTTACCTTCTCTTTAGGCTTCTGAGAGGGTTTCTCCTGGAGCGCTCCTGCACTGTTGCTATGGTGACCAGCCTTGCGGGCGCGGGGCTTGGCGTTGGGGGTCCGGCTGTGATCCAGGGGCCGTGGCGCGGGGGAGAGAGAGAGCGAGGCGGATGCAGAGACGTTGCCTTTGGTGGCGGAAGGAGAGACGGCGCTGCCGTTCACGGCTCCGTTAACACCTGTGCATGACACCAGATTAAAATGGGGTCACTTCAGAATGAGCGAGGTGATGTCATCAAGGGGCATTTGTCACATAATCTAATAACAGACCGAGGTCGCAATGAATGCAATTATGATTTTAATGCACAAACCGTAGAATAAGACAGACAAAACTTTATAGAGGACACCTGAGGCTCTAGCTTAGAGCAATGATTTCCAGTGTACTCACATACCTGAGGGCTGCCTTAAACATGTTTAAACTAGCTCAGTTTGCCTTAAAGGTAAATATTCAATTGCTGAGATCACACCGAATAACTGAGACTACAGACGGCGGACTAGGTGTTTGCGGAGCTGATTACTACAAATTACTACAAATTTGGCAGCTCAGTTGTAACTGATGGGAAACAGACTAATTATCAACTATTTGTCAATTTGAAACCACCGTGAAAATAAATTACTATGCCATTTCAGCTCAATTTTCAACATTAACTCCATATAACAACATTGATTTGGCATTGTATTACCATGCACTGAGAGCTACTGGTAAGTCAGTGTGCCATCACAGGGAAACGGGAAATGCTCATGATGCCCACCTTTAGACCCTCGGCTGCTTTTGCTAGGGGTTTTGGAAGTGTATGGGGTGGCCTCATGATTCTGAAGGGGAGGCGCAAACAGCGGTGGCAGGCCCAGGAAAGGCGGGAAGAAGGCTGCGGGACTCCGCCCATGAGCTTCTGCTGCTCTCCACCACTCTAAGAAATGAAATAATATATTTCATCATGATTATAAAAAAATACTAAAATTACTAACCAACATCACTAAAATAAATGATCCCAATGTAGTTTATTGACATCACAACACAATAACATTTATTTGTGGCAAAAAAAACTAATAATATTGAAATAATGATATAAATATATTTAAATCATAAAATAAATTTCACTTTAAAACACTTTAAACACTACACAGCATTACAGTATTACACATCTGAGATTACACAAGTCCCACAAGCAGAATTAACACTCTTCTTTTTATTCAGGTAAACAGAACATATTGCTATACCTGAGAAAGCCCCTAGCTGTGGATGGGCTGCCAAGGCTGCGGTGACCCCCAAAGCCCCCAAACCCCCAAACTCTGGGCGTGTTGTGGCCGGGGACAGGAGGCCGAAGGCGGGATGAGCCATCACTGGGAAGGCACTGGGCACAGAGGTCACCGAGCTGACGCTGAACGGCTGCTCACTCCCTGCCACCCCGAACAGAGGGCCTGTAACAACAGCAGAGTACACTGATTAAACTTGTGCAACACTTTAGCACAGGACCCGATTTCTATCAGTCAATCAGCCAAGAAACGTCTGGCTTGTAAAGTTTGATTTGCGATATGCGGACCACTAAGGCAGGGCATGCAGGGGGAACTCTGAGAAACTTGGGGCTGGAGTTCTTGGTGG
This sequence comes from Megaleporinus macrocephalus, assembly GCA_021613375.1. Classification (NCBI taxonomy): domain Eukaryota; kingdom Metazoa; phylum Chordata; class Actinopteri; order Characiformes; family Anostomidae; genus Megaleporinus; species Megaleporinus macrocephalus. Next base: position 45,976,669 of record CM038704.1, on the reverse strand, counting down.
CTTCTGCTGCTGGGTTTCGAAGCCAGACCCCCCTTTGCCAAGCGAAGAGTGAGTACGATTTTGGAATGGATTTACAATAGAACTACAGGATTAATTTAGTTAATAAGCAGAAATGGCTTATAACCCACCAATGTGCATCATTCAGGCTGCATTCCTAAATTGTCAATCAGTTGCCTGACAACAAATAAAGCAATCTCAAATCACCTTGCTCACAGGCTTTCACACACTGTATGCCAAACTGTTTTCCAGGGGTGGAAAGTATACTCAAGTTGATAGTAACTGTACTTTGTCAGAATACTTGTGTTATAGTCTAGAGACGGCAGTGCAGCACAATGTAGTCGTTACAATAGTATCACATTATTCACGCACACCAAGTTCTAAAAGTTTTAAAACTATATGAAAGTTTACAAATGCAAGTTAATGTAATCTGTTCAAATATTTACTGTTACATTTTAAACACTTAAGTACATTTAAATTCTGATACTGTAAATCCTTTTCAACTCTATACTTTCAGTTTCAACTGAGTAAGATTTTGACCTGGCATCCAGTTTTTCTCAGTTCAGAAAATTCACCCTTCATGATGGCTGATAACTACAGTCCATGGCAGCAGCTACATCACCCTGATAGTTCCCATGCAAAATTAAAAGACCAAATCTTCGACATGAAAACATGTCTTAGCTGATTGATTGCAACTGGTGTAACTGTGTACATTTGCTGTCACTTTAAAGGAGAATTCCACAGATTTTTCTGTCATTCGAAGAGGTTTGATGTAAAAGGCTCCATCTGAGAGAAACTCACCATGTCAGAATTGTTTACAATGGCGGTGATAGGTATCACATATGTGCCTCTAATAGCTGATGCTGGAATACGCTGGCTGATGTTCAAAACAATGTTTGTGAAAAGGTTCTGCCTAAAACGTATTGTTAAAATGCATGCATGACAAATAAAGCAAAAAAGATAATTTTCCCTTAATCTTCCAAGATTATAGCATTTTTAATAGCAAATAGATACACCTGCATCATTAACAGCCACTGTAAATAAATCAGTAAAAAATCAGTAGGTTTTCGTAAAAGTAGATTAGTTTCTCATACTAAATCCCTCTGATTAAATTTCACTCTCTGTATAAATGTTGTAGAAATGAAAAAAAGAAAAGATAATTGATATAATCTGTTTGGCTTCTACAATTAATCAAATCATGAAAGTTTTTTTTTTCTCCAAATGATCCTTTAACCACCACACACATGCACTGATCTCCTCTTACGTCTCAACGCTAATTTTCCCACAACTTCACTCACACTAACCACTGCACATACACAGATACTGTGCAGCTCCCCTCACATTATTCGAACACCAAGTCTGCATAATTCATCTTCTATGCATGTTAAACTTTAATACTGTTACATTTCCCCGCAGATCCCCCCCTTCGCCCCGCCGCTCCTGCCAGCGCTTGCATACGAGGATGTTGCATGTGTTATCAATAGCGACACTGGCACACAGCAAAGTATGGAAGATTCTGAGAATTCCAGCTGATCCACCAGAACACGGCTGTGCAAGCGGAAGACCCAGATCAGCCTGGCTCACTCCACTCGCAAGAAAATTTATTATGCAGATTCCCAGCTCAACACACACACACACCGGAACGAGTAGGACCCCACTACACATACACAATCCCAGCGCGTAATTCGCTTTTGGAGAAAGAGTTGATGCCATTAGTTCCACAGAGAAAGAGCTGAGGGGCGACTCGCGCTCACTCCGGCAGTCTGTCACTCTCTGAGCTTTCACAGTTAGTTTCAAATATAGGAGTCTCGATAAGAATGTGGCATTTAACATAATCACAGGTTTCTAACACAAGCTAAACAACAATCTGTGATCAAGAAAAAGAGTCAGGGAAACGCAGGGAGGTGAAGAGGTCTGTCATTCAACTAGTCATAAAAAAAAAATAAAAACATCCTCTATTAAAGTAATAGTTTGTCCACAAATAATGTTTGCACCAAAGCAGTTGATTAGCAAAGACATACCCGGTGTCAGAAGTTTGTTTGTACACTGTTGAACTAGGACTATGAGGCTAATGAGGACAACAAGTAGTGGAAGTTTATGCCCCACCAATTAGCACTGCATATAGTGCTTACTGGTATTTGAAGTGTACTTTTGTCCTGTCCTACAAAGCTCAAGTAGCTAGCACGTAATGAAGGCTTACACCACCCCCTTCATCCATCTTAATAATATGACAGCATGTCATAAAGCGTCAGAAACCACAATGCTAATTGATGACATATAATCTTCCATTACTTAGCATAATACATGTGGGCTAGGGGGGAAAACTGTGCAAACTTGATTTATTGCCAAACTATCGCTTTGACGAAAGCACACGACATATTCCTCCTCGTTTCTTTCACCAACGTGCTCTTGTTTTATTTTTAGCTACGGGGAAAATTCTGCTTATTAGACTTTTCCACTAAATCACTAAAGCATCAAGGCCTTCATCACCACCATCATCATCTTCATCATGGCGTCATTTTTTCCTTTTCTCGTGCTTTTTTTTTGAGCAGTATTCTCTAGCAGGAGCAGAGCCATGTAGTGTCTCCTCCAGGAGTCAGATGCAATTTCTGCGTCGCATATTTCATGCAAATTCAATTTGCATTACAGAGCGCGTGGGGAAAAAGGCTTGGGCACGCTGTTCCAGCAGTGCAGCCGAGCGCCAGGTCAGACGCACGCACACACAAAAGTGATGACTGCGAAATACAGAGGCTTTTTTTTTCCTTCTGCTGGAGGAGAGGATGAGCAGCAGATGAGAATGAATGACAGAGATGGGCAGCCTGTCTGGATCTGCCACAAGGAAGGAGTGCAGCATGCTCCCTACAGGCAGCATTCACTGTACAAGCTTCAGACTCATAAACACACACAGAGAGACGAACAACACACACTTACACTCATATAGAGAAGTAGTACGGTACCAAAGTCAAAGACCACCCGCCTCTATTTATTTAATATCAATTCAAAACAGTCAATACGTTCATAATGTCAGGAAAGACGTATTTCCCTGGAAAAGTTCACAGATGCCTCGATAATTAAACATATCTATTGGTTCAGTATTTAGAGTTTTTTATTCTTTGTCTTAATTAGAGCTTCCATTCATTTTAGGAAGCTTGAATTTCGTATTTTTAAAGAAATCTACAGCCACAGCTCCACAGTTCAGTCTTCGGAGATGGCTGCGCTTGCTGCTTCTCACCATCCAAGTAACCCCAACAAATGCAGTGAAGTTGGCCAGACCATTGTCCCGCGAACACAAGCAGGTTTTTTGTTTGAATTGCAACATTTTCCTTTACATTTCTTAGTAACAGCTTATTGACAGCTACACATCCTTTCAGACCCAATGTTGAGTTGTCACCTGAGTAAAGACCACACATTGAATTTTCCCATCTGAAGCAAGAGTGGTTTTCTTCTCTCTTAGAGATAATTACTTTAATGCTGTTTACCTCATGGGGACAGTCTTGCATTGCTGTTAGGAGTCTCATTTTCTCTGTACCTTTTAACTATTTTTGGAGCTCTTGTTTTGCAAACTCCTGTTTTGTTTCACTTGTTGTCTAAGTGGACTATCTTCCCTTATATTTCAGGGAAAACAAATTATTAAAAAATTACTAATATGATTTTCAACAACTGGTTTCCCATTAACGAGAAGAGTCATAAAGCAATGCACTCTTAACACATTTAAATATTTCTTTATCACAGTTCTATGTAACAAATCCAGACAAAACAAACACAACCCTACATTTTTACTCCCACACCTGCTTTACACACATTTACATGCTTAAATACCTGCTCATACTCGATTACACAAACACACAGACACTCAAACGTTTACGCTCACAGTGACCAGCAGAAAAAAACACCTGCGGCAAACAAGCTCCATTCACAGCAATACATGTACATCTGTGGCAAACAATCACATGTAGGTTCATGATGTTAAAGTCAAAGTTCTAGCTTACCTTATAGAGGCAGCCAGCTAGTTGGGTATAAAACATTATTACATTTTTACATCTGAATTTTTTTTTTTCAGTCATTGGTCACTTAGCAAAAGACCCGCAAAGTACCAGCATGCACTGCTCTTATGCTTGTTGCACGCCACTGCGCTACACAGCATCTTCCTATTCCGTACTTTTGTCTCTATACTGCTGTTTTATTGCCAACTAATCAACTTGCTGCCCACAGCGCCCACAAGTTCCTTAATTAGGTGAACTAGTACATGGCATACATAGCAACATTAGTATTTATGGCTGTCTTAGCTAAATCATTAACATTAGGTTTGGTTTTATCAGAAACATGTGACTGCAACAATACTGCAAGTTTAATTCATGTGCATGTTGCCCCGCTGAACCCGTTTCCCAAAATGTCTGTGTACAGGCCTGAGTAAGACAGACAGACAGACAGACAGGCAGAGAGAGAGAGAGAGAGAGAGAGAGAGAGAGAGAGAGAGAGAGAGTAAGAGAGAGAGGGAGGAAGGGCAAGAGAGAGATAAACAAGTGGGAATATTCCCCGAAAGGTCGACATCCGCTCCTGCTGGCGCTCACCATGCCAGTACACACGCACACACACACACACACACGCACACACACACACACACACACGCACAAAGGCGAAAAATGGCAGTGTTGTATTAATGTACTTTCAGCCAGCTAATAATTAAATCAGACACGAGGAGAGCAGAATTACAGGATTACCTGATATTCTTATTAATCTTTCTTTTTCTTTCTCTATCTCCCCTCTTTCTATTAGTCCCTTGAGCTCTTGATTTCCGTTCCTAGCGTTCCAACATACATGTGCATTAGGGCTGCGCAGTGTATCACATAAATTAGTGAAGTCATATGAATCAAAGTTGCACAGACTTTACTGCCTTTAATCACTCATAACGTATTATTTAGATGAAGAACTTTTTGGAAGGCAGCTAATAGATCAACAGCACATTATGAGCCAGTGGCTAGAGTTTGAGATTGAGCAGTGAGTGTACTGCTCCCCTTACTGACCAAACTTTATAGCACTAAAATCACAACAAACTGTGAAACAAATAGAGTTTAAGATGGTATAATAATGTGTTTGCATAGTGGAATTATTTTCATTATATCAACCAAAGCTTTTTAATAGTAATGGAATGGTTGCATCCATTTTTGTAGGCCCAATTTACAATATTATGGTTAATTTACTATATTTTAGGCATTAATGATAATATATACAAGTGAACAGATTCCATCATTTTATTCAGCTTGTTAAACCATTACGCTCAGACACACGCTCTAATAGTTCGATTGTAAAGATCTAAAAACGGATGAATAACAAAACTGCCTGTGAAAATTGTGTGCACTCATTTTACAATCAGTTTTGACCGCTGAATAAGGGCCAATGTCTTGTGACGCTCTCGACCAATCACAGCTCCAAATGAGCTTGGGTAGGTGTTTTCATGAATCAATGTACATTTTGTTGGAAATAAAGTGGGTCAATCTTTAATCATGTCACATTATTGACTGGCCAGTGTGTTGCAGTAGATTGCAAGGCATATCACAATCTTATCTTTGTCTTCTTATCCAGTATGCGGTACTACATAATTGCAATCGCAAAATTATATCCATATTGTGGAGTCTTAGCGTACACAATCAACAATTACCGCCCCTCCTTTTCTCTCGCATCTATCCTTCGTGCTGACAAACAGGGTCATCTCAAAATGCACTGCTGTGCTTTCTCTCCCCCACTCTCTCTCTTTCTCTCCCCCACTCTCTCTCTTTCTCTCATGTGGGATGCAGCGGAGAGGGATTAACGTGCCCTTTGTTGGCGTCAATCACGCTGCGGCGGACAGATCGGAGTTAATTGCACGCGTGTGTTTGTGGGGGAGAGAGACAGAGAGAGAACAGACATGTGTTCTCCATTTTGCCCTGTGAGACACACGCACATTCTCCATTTCAGACCAAACACACACACACTTACGGATAGAATTCATATAAAAACATATCTCACACATCACACCCCCACACATGCTTTAAAACCTCTTACGATTGTTTCTCATTCATAGCTCATTAAAGCTATAATGACGTTTTAGTTTGCCCTGTAGTAGCAAAGGACAAAGCTTTGTTTTTGTTAGTAAGTTAATGTTGTGTCCTTAGTCATCTTTTGTAGAAGTCGTTCCTTAGAATGATGATTCTTTTCATCATCTGTCTAATCGTTGCCATCAAAACAGAAAACAGTTCTCGAACTTGAGCCCATATCTTACTTTTAGTACTTAAATGGGAATCTGTTATGCTCATTATGTTATGCTGTTATGTTCATAATTTTATTTTAGGGTCTAACGGAACAGATTGAAGTGCATTATGTTTCTCTCACTGTACATCTGTGTTCACCCTCAGTGTGAAAGACTCTGTTGGAGCTGCTGTCTGTCTGCTTGCCCACTCTGTTCTGACTGAACAACTGCCAGAGTAATGGTGGTAATATCTAGTCCTGCCCCTATAAGTGGCCAAACAGGGATTGAGTTATGAGATGACGTCACCTTGTAACAGGGCAAAATATTCCAAGGCATTTTAGGCAGCTGGGAAATAATGTTTCCGTGGGAGAGTGTTTATTACTATGAGTCTTATGACTTTGCACACTGTTTACATGCACAAAGAGCAACACAACACACTAAAGGAAAGGGAAAAAATAGGAAATAGGTCATCTATAAGTGGCTTCATGTAATCAAAAAATGATAATAGTATTAGTTAATAGATAATAATTGGGGCAGTCGTGGGCTGGAGGTTAGGAAACCAGCCTTGAGAAAGGCTTGCAGAAGGTTGCTGGTTTGATCCCATGATCACGACTGAACAGGACACAACTGAAGTGCCCTTGAGCAAGACACCTAACCCCTGATTGCTCCCCGGGCGCTGTGGTAACAGCTGCCCACCGCTCCGGGCAAGTGTGCTCACTGCCCCCTAGTGTGTCTGTTCACTAGTGCGTATGTGAGTTTTTCACTGCACGAATGGGTTAAATGAGGAGATCTTGAATTTCCCTCTGGGATCAACAAAGTATCTATCTATCTAGTACTAGAATACTGGAAATCTGGTAAGTATACTCATTGGCACATGTTGAGTTTTATTTGACAACATTATTGCCTATAATACACTAATAATTTACTTTTCTTGTTGCTACATTACTTACCTATATCTTCTGAAAAATAAAACACCTCATTTACATATAAGACAGCAATACAAGCTGATCTAAATCAAACCACAAAGAAAAAAAGTCAAATGTATTCACTCCTAACATTTAGCATGAGCATACCATGTCATAACACTTTTGCTCCTATGAAACAGATGATACAGAATTCTGTACAGCTCTACCTCCCGACTTGTAAATGTTGTAACACTAAAGGTTTATTAGAAGTCATTATGTTATAAGTTTATTAAAGATTAACGTCTAATTTAGAGCTGACAGTCATGTAACGCACTGTTTAAAATTTTGATGAATGTCAATCTAAAATTATATTGGCAAATATCATATTTAATGAAATTAGTATTATACAAATTATTTACTAGTTTAGACAAAGCATAAACCGAACGTAAATCATATTAATTATGTAATTACACAACTACAATAAAATAGCAAAATGATAATACCTCTAGACATTTAGGGGTTAACGCTATAATGACAGATTTGAGAGCGGCCTACTTAAGTAAGCCTTTATTTTTACATTTGGCACATCTCCATTATATATATTAACAGTTTCTGATCCTAAAAAATGTTTACTCACTCTAATTCCAAATGAGGCAAAAAATTAAGTTCATTGCACGAGTTATTTCTTTAAAGAGTTAAAAAGTGTTTATTTCAAGAGGGTATAAAAACGTCCGAACAGAATGACATGACGTAAGATAATATTGGAGATAATAAATGCAGCAGAGAGGCTGGCATGTTCTTGAATTGCCAGGAGGAATCAGACTAGTGCTTGTATGATGGCAGATAGAACGCCATCTTTAGGCCTCAATCCTCTAGAGACAATGGCAATCTCATAACAAAGCTCCATTTGGCTCTCCTATAGAGCGAGAGCGCACACACACTCACTCACACACACACACACACACACACACACACACACACTCTTACACTGCTGACTTTCAAATCTCTCTCCACACACACACACACACACACACACACACAGAAGGCTTTTAAATCCACACATGCTCACTCACACACAAACACACACTGCAGATATGGAGGCAGATTGGAGAGATGGACTCTGGTCGATACAAGCCTCTAATGGGGAACTCACAGGATCAACATGAGGATGAAAAATATATTGGACTGCGGAGCTCAGAGAATAAATTACACTGTGGACACTGTAGCTGACATCATAGCATATTCTTAAGAGGCCATTTCAGTAACAGCATCAAGCAGCAGAGAATAGGCATAAAGAGTGAAGTGGTGAGCAAGAGAGAGAAAAAAAAGAAAGATAAGAAAAAAGGCAAATAAACTCGGGAAGGGAAAAAAAACAGGACTAAAATGGGAAGTAAAAAGAAAAGTAAAAAAAAGAGCGAGACAAGAAAGGACAGAAAGAGAAAAGCAAGGCAAATGGGACAGGAATGGTACAAGACAGGAGAGGACAAGAACGGAAAGGAAAAACACCAGAAGGGAACAGATAGAACAGGATAAAGAAAATGAGAGGGAAGGACAATACAGGAAAAGACAGGAGAGAAAAACAGAATAGAAGTGGCACAAAAGGAAACGACAAAGAGAGGAAATGAAAGGACAAGGAACTAAACAGAAAGGAATGTTACAAAAAGGAATGGAAGAAGGAAAAGGACAGGCCAGGAAAGGAAAATACATAAGAAATGAAACAGAAAGGAAAGAAAAGGAGAGGAAAGTGGGAAGGGACACGAAAGGGACAAATGAACGACAAGAAGAGGAGGACAGACACATGCTCAGATAGTCGAAAGCAGAAAGCAGCAGCGGTTCGACAAAAGCCTGGTTAATTGTCTGAGCCTCATTAATGCAGCAGCTTTTCAATTTGCAGCCAAAGCTGTGAGCGCTAAAGCCTGGCTGGGAGAAAAGGTGTTTTCACATGTTCCACAATAACATGGTAATTACGGCAAGAGCCAGGCAGAGCCTTTCCTCTGCGTTAAGCTAGCGGCAGGAACTTGGGGGCCAGGGCCCTTTACTTACACACACGGGGGGGTGAGTGGGGGAAGGGATGGAACAGGAGCTTAGCGGACGCTGGGGAGAGGGACTTAAATAAATCGGAATCATCTGCCCACGCCTGTACTGTTATTATGAGGATGGTAGGAGCAGATTGAGGGCTGTGTTGTGGAATATGCATGCATGTGTGAGTGTATGTGTCATTACACTAAGTGAGTGAGTAGTGAGCTTTTCCACTGAGGGTAAGTAGGAAGGCTTGAATAAGAGTCTAAAAAGGGTGATAATGTGAATATGAGGAAGTATGGATGTCTAAATGTGTGGGAGTGCCAGTTTGAGTGAAGGTGTCAGAATGCATATGAGTACTGTATATCTTTAGTGTCATAAAAAAAAACGATAACCTGGTGCGGAAAATAACATTTCTAATTTAGTCAATGACTTACGAGAGCTATAAGGTTTTCTTACGAGAATACATAGATTAATAAAGACACTTGGATAATGACGTGTTTATTTAAAAGTAAGAAACTTCATTTGCCTTATTTGAAAATGCCATTACACTGTATATTAAGTGAATGTTTTATGACATATTGACAGAAATGCTCCAAAATGAAAAGAATTATATTAAAATAATGACAAGAACGCTTCCCCCATTTCTTTTCAGGAGTGGGCCACATGTCAATATTTATTGGCATTGTGATTAATTGCACCACAATATGCCTTTCGGAGTCTTTAAAGACAATGGAATGTTTCATTGCAAAAAGAACATAATTAGCCCTGTCTGAATGCATTTAGAGCAGCTTGGTATGTGAAATGTTACTCACTGTTTTTACAGTATTTTTAAAGCCAATACTTACATCTTCACTGCTGATGTTTAGATATTTACAGAGGGGTCAAGTAACAAAGTACAAATACTTTGTTACCTTACATAAGTAGAAATTTTGGTTATTTATACTTTACTGGAGTAATTATTTTTCAGATTACTTTTTACTTCTACTCCTTACATTTACACTCCATTATCTGTACTTTCTACTCCTTACATTTACACTCCATTATCTGTACTTTCTACTCCTTACATTTACACCCCATTATCAGTACTTTCTACTCCTTACATTTACACCCCATTATCAGTACTTTCTACTCCTTACATTTACACTCCATTATCAGTACTTTCTACTCCTTACATTTACACACCATTATCTGTACTTTCTACTCCGTACATTTACACTCCATTATCAGTACTTTCTACTCCTTACATTTACACTCCATTATCTGTACTTTCTACTCCTTACATTTACACTCCATTATCTGTACTTTCTACTGCTTACATTTACACTCCATTATCTGTACTTTCTACTATTACATTTACACTCCATTATCTGTACTTTCTACTTCTTACATTTACACTCCATTATCTGTACTTTCTACTCCTTACATTTACACTCCATTATCTGTACTTTCTACTATTACATTTACACTCCATTATCAGTACTTTCTACTCCTTACATTTACACTCCATTATCAGTACTTTCTACTATTACATTTACACTCCATTATCAGTACTTTCTACTCCTTACATTTACACTCCATTATCTGTACTTTCTACTCCTTACATGTACACTCCATTATCAGTACTTTCTACTCCTTACATTTACACTCCATTATCAGTACTTTCTACTCCTTACATTTTAAACATAGCCTCATTACTCCTACTTCAATAGTAGTCATCATATCTTCTGTTCCATGAAACACATGTTAATGCTCAGTAGTACACAGATATGCTTCTTTAATATATTTACATTGTACTAAAGTACATTCATGTTCAATGGGCGTATGTGGGCTGAAACAGGAAGCCTAGCGCATCCCAAATTTATCAACATTAACATTTTAATATAACATTATAGTCATTATAGCTTTTAGATGAATGATTTTTCTGGGGAGGTGGGCCACTACACTATAGACCCCTGTGGCGCGCCCTAGGCTTATGTCCTTGATGGAATTTTTTCCCCTTACATTACTTTTACTTTTATACTTTAAGTAGTTTTGAAAGCAGTACTGTTACACTTTTACTGGAGTAAAAAGCTTCAGTTGATACTCCAACTACAGAAGTATTTTTAAACCCTAGTATCTACACTTGTACCTGAGTAATAAATGTGAATACTTTTGACACCTTGGGGCATTTATGAACTGAACTGAATGCCCTGGTCTAATATTCACAAGCCACTACTGCATGGTTATATGCCTTTGATATCCCCCAAACCCTTTCTTAGTGATATGAGGTTTCAGGTTTTTGTGTACATGTAATGATATGTATGGTTTTAACTTGCGTGTCTGGGAGCTCTTACCACAGGCAGTGAGTGAGGCTGTAGCTCCGTGGCTGAGGCTGCTCTTAGTGTTGGAGGCCGGGGACGCTGAAGATGAGGACGTAGAGGAGGCGTTGTGTACGGAGACCGGGGTGGAGGAAGGCGAGGCCAGCCGCTCTCCAGACTCCATATCTGTCAAACACAATTGAATCGGAGTGGTTAAAACCAGCACACGTGCACTCACGCACACACTCTGCCACTCTCCCTTTCACATCTCACTTACCCCAAACAATATTCCTATTTAAAACCAGTCACTAGTCACTCTATGCCACCCTCCCACTCACCCACACACACACATATACTCAGCGCGTACGCACACTGAGCATCCTTCTCCCAGACCATGTGTTAACGTCAGATTTGGGCAGCAGGCTGGGCACAGTGTGTTCTCTTTGTCACTTTAACAATTCATCCGCTTTAGCGACGGACTTCAGCCGAGGCGAGTCAGAGGTCCGCGCGCACACAAGGAGTGTGTAGGATGCATTGTGATTTACGAGACTTTTCACAGCCCTTTTTACACAGTGTAAAACAGGCAGCCTCACAGTGGTGATGCGCTTAACAGGCAAATTATGCATTTAACTGTTTCAATAGAGATTCCACTGCTTGCACACGCACAAACACACACACACACACACACTTGTTTTGATAACTTGTCTGGACATCTAGTCATATACAAGTTTGTTATGTATTTAAACCTCATATATATTATACCTATATGTAGTAATGTTAATAATTATTACTATTATGTTCCAGAATTGTTTTACACCCTATGGAAAAGTCTGAGACTAGAGGTCTGCAGGGGCCTGTTTTTTTAAACCCGCTCCCACCTGCAATGTGGATGTTTCAGCCCACTGCTGGCCACGGCCCTGTAGCTGAGTAAATGACATCCAATATTTGACATACTCTATTCACAAATGAGTTATTTTCGCCTGAAAAAATCACAAGTGAAAACGTCAATAATTGTGGTGTATACGCCTTTCCTTAGAGTGCTTTCCACAGTGGAGGCTGACAGACCGTCTAAAGGCTCCGCCATTTCTGTAGCAATGAGGCAATTTATTTGTGGTTCGAATGATCAGTTGCTTTGCAACTATATCTAATGAGTTCATTCCTTTCTTATTGATTATTTAGCTGTTTTTCTCTTATGATAAGTATGCATGCTAATTATTGTGTGACTACTGTCATTTTATACTCCTTATTAATTTACCTGAGACCACGCTATATTTAAAAAAAGGATATTACGATATAAGTAACTTACATATATAGTGAAAAACACTATCAAACTAAAGTTATTAAACTGCTGTAAAATGTTCAAGACCTGGGGGACCACCAAAACCATCAGATAACCAACTAGATTTTCATCTATGAGAGAAAAAAAGCATCACTCTTGCTTGAGAGCAGGAAAAAAATATAAATAATATAAAAAATAATAATAATAATATATGTTTCCTTCCACTGTGAGAAGACAACTCAACACCATAGGCCGAATGTATGTGTAGCTGTCAGTGAGCCCTCATTAAGCAATAGATATAAAAAAAAGCTTTCCACCCCAGAACCCAGACTTCAACACTTTTGTATGTGTTTGGGATTTCTTTGAACATGAGAGTAAAAAAAAAGTGACTTTGAACTTTGGAGATGTAAAAGAACATGAGGACAAAGTACTTCCCTGTGTCGACTGCAACTGGTGGCACAGCGAAGTGAAAGCATCCAAAAACAAACCCCTGCATTCCTTTCTGCCACACCAAACAGCCCCATCCACTGTGTTAGTGATATTAGAGCAAACAGCCCCCTATCATTTCTGAAAAGCTGCACGTGTAACGGTGGGAGATTGAGGAGCGAGTGTTATGTGTGTGATATTGTGTCTGATTTGTGTTCTCTGGTTCTTCTGGTGGCCCGGCACACACTAATCCCACTCCGAGCTGCGCCTGAAAGCCAGCCGTGTGCTACCGAGCGCCACACTCTGTTTTACAGCGCGGCTTTGTTATTGTATCATTATACATCAACACTCTCTGCCTGTCCCCTGGGCTGCTCTCGTCTCTCCGCAGCACACACACGCAAACACACACGCTATTAGATCTCAGAGATGGAGCTATCTGCAGAATATCAACTAACAGCGCTTTGCCCATGAGCAATACTGATGGACCGGCATACACTCATATACACATACTGAGACAGACACAAAAGCCATATGCTGTTCTCTCTATCTACCCCCAAAAAGGTCACTGGGTCATGACCCTGTTAGGCCCCAAAACTAGAAACAAGTTCAAAGAAGCGTTATGTATATATCTTTTTTGCCAGAAGTGGTGACCATTTCCAGATATAGTCCAAATCCACGGGACAGACAAATCCATATCCAGCATTATATCTAAATAAGGAGGTCTAAGCAATTATTCTCTGTGGTTTGAAATGGATGGCAGTTTCAGGAATCATTCAGAGGACAATAAATTATTATGAGCCTGTGATGATATCTTGTACACATCTTGCAAAATCTCCTCATCCAAACACTGTTGCACTTTCCTTTGGTTTGGCAAAAACTAAGTTGAAGGGAGCTGAGCTAAATCAACTGCATCTCAGCAAACAGAACTTGTTGACAAACGTGAAAAGTTGATCCTCACGTGCGGTGCTAGCATCTCCAGCAGCTCAAACTGAGTTACAGACGTGCAGCTGCTGAATGAAAGGGTGAAAGTAGCCTAACTAATGAATGAATGAATGGGTGAAAGTAGCCTAACTAATAGCCTAACTAAATCAGAAACAAAATATTTGTATCGATTGAAAACAATCTGTCTGTTTGTTTTTGGTGCAACCTGGAAAACACAGGACAATTGCAAACAAAATTCAGTTGTGTGAGAAATAAAAGTTTGAACATCTTCTGTGCATCACGTTCTGTGCGCTGTGGCATTTGCACACCAAAGCCAGCTATTCAGACTGTACTGTACTACGGCTAAAGCAGCTTAACATTTGGCAAAGCTTGCTGGTTTGGAGTATTTTGGAAAGGTTGCCTGTCCCATTAAGTCAACTCAGTGTGCAGCAGAGTTAGCTTGCATAAAGCAATGTTTTAAAATTTCCACTCCTAATAAACCTTGTGATACAATAATCTAGAGAGATGCAGTAGAAAAACAGAGTAAAAGCACTGGCTTTGGAATATTTTTATGCATCACAGGTAATGATGGCACTTTTTAATTGTTTTTTTTCTATTCAACAGACAAGAAACACCTGCTAATCATAAAATTATGATACAACACCATGGTGACACAACTTCGGGCCTGTACCTTGCAAGGTATAAGATCTATAGCTGGATGTGATTGCTGCAGTATCAATACTAAAAAGGCCAATAGCATGAGAATGAGATGGCTACAGCCTATTGTGTAGGTCTAATACAATATCTACACAAACGCAAATGCACCCAAACTCCTCGGCAGCGGTCGTTACGTGTCAGTATGATGGTGATATTATTTATTGGCAGTGCTGCAAAACTGCAAACCACAAAAGAACATTTAGTCAAAGAGAGAGCCGGCAAACAAACAGGGAATGCTGTCACTCCCTGCATATGAGTATGCAGTCTTGTCAAATATTTAATCGTAAAAAAAAAAGACACACACACACTACGAGATTAAAAAGTCTTTGGCGCACTGTCCTGCCAGTGTCGACGTCTCTATGGCAACCTGAGAGACGGACAGGCGCTAAATGCTGTTTACCTTTCGCCAACCAATCACTTAGCATGATTACAGTTAATATCAACGGTAATAGGCCGGGGCCTCCAAATAATTCATAACAACAACCATGATTACCACAGTAACGGTATGCCTGGGTATTTAAGGATCCAATCCTGAGTTAATTATCAGAAATTAAAACGGGTTTAGCGTCAGAATTAGCCTGATTTTATAGGTAATTAGCAGCCTTCCACTGTGGCACTGCAAGGCAGGAGCTGTAATCTCCGTGAGCTGCGTAATTAATTCGACTTGGTGGAGGCGGCCAATGGGAGAGCTGGAAAAAGCAGCAGCTCGTAGATCCTACGAATGAGAAAATCATATGCTAATGGCATTCACAGTGCTTTGTGGGATATGGGCTGTGTGTCCAGTAGTCTGACTGTACACAGCGCTGGTGTTTGGACAATATACAGGTCAATATTCCATCTGAAGGCACACAGGTAAAGCAAACAACCTTTCCTCACACATTATATCCTTCAGACTGTTCTTAATCTCAATCAAGCCTGTAATTCTACTAGAGCAAAAGTCTTAAAAGGCTCCCTGCTCACTATATAGTGCACTACACAGGTCATAAAATCTTTTGTTTCTGCACTCAAACACTGCGCTAAAAGTCCAAAAGGGAGCCACTTGGCATGCGTCCAATGTGTATGTGTATATATTCTGTGATTTGTGCAGCTACGTATGTGAGCATATGCACTCTGTGAGTGTGTATACATGCCAGAGTGTGTGACCCACACGTCTCTCTCATTAGGTCCCATAGTAACAGATGGCCGATGCTAGCCACGCTAATCCGCCAACAGAGTCATCAGCATGGATCAGCACTAAGGAGAGCGTGCCAGCTCCGACGCTAACGTGCATGCACTGTCTTCTCTGCTAATGGAGCAAGGAGGACCACACACACACACACACACCACACACACACTCTTCTCCATCACTTTGTTGTGGCTAGGTCAGGCTAACGTTAGCCTAAAGCAGGTCATCCAGGGTTCGGACGTCTCCCTCGCTCTTGATTTAACACAAACATAACAAGTACTTGCAAAACCACGATACCAGGCCCTATTCACAATATAGCAGTATATTTGGGACTGTGCCATTTTGTAGTGTTCTGCAAAAACATCATGATAGAACCTCTATATGGATGTTTTAAAGGTAAAACTGATAATAAGTATCAAACATTTCAGAAAAATTAAAGAAACGTTCTTAGGGTTGGCACAATAAGCCTTTTTGGGGTGAATGAAGCAAAAAGCTGGCACTGTGGGTAGCGCTCACAACAAGAAGGGTCTCGGTTTGATTCTCCAGACGAGCAACCAGAGCCCTTTCTGTGAAGAGTTTTCATATTCTCCCAGTGTCTGCCTGAGTTTCCTTCGAGTGCTCCAGTTTCCTCCCACAGTCCAAAAACATGTAGCTACGTGAACCAGAGACACTAAATTGCTTGTGTGTGTGAATTTGTCCTGTGATGTACAGGCAACCTGTGTCCAGGTTGTTTCCTGTCTTCCGTTAAATGAACAAGGGTAAATTCTCCAGCACAGCCTGCGAGGATACGGGACATTTCATACCACACTAAGTAGGAGTGAATTAGTTTTGATCATAATGAAATCCACAGTCGAGCAGTCTTCTTGTGATGATTTCCATGATACGATCAGAGAAGCACACTATTTATCATACCGTGGCAATAAAATTTAACGCGTTACTAATAAAATATTATCATATTGTCCAGCTCTATGCCAAAAACAAGATATAGACTATCAGTCTTTTCTATTCTTTTCTATTATTAATCTGCTGAATTTAAGACACGAAAATGTGTTAAAAATGTGTAGAGATTTGTATACGGCTTTGAAGAAAAGTGTGACGTGTCTAGGATAGGTTTAATTTAAACTCCAATTCTACTTGTAAAGAAAAAAATAACATTCTAATGCACAAAGAATTGTTCTGTGGTTGTTTAAAGTGGCCAACAACAAAATCAGTAACAAATGTGAGCTTTCTAGAGATTCTCATTACTATTGATAACACCGGAGGGAGCACCAGTGCCCTCTTACAGTCTCACACCACAACAGGTAGTGTATGTACCCTAGAAGACAGTGATTACCTGTTAGGTTTGAAGTCCTACATGTCTCTGTGACTACTTGTGTAACATTAGCACAGAAAGCTGATTCCTCTCAAATTCCTCTCCCTGTAAAAGTGCTTTCTGATTTTACAGTGTTGTACAGTGACATGACCAGGGGTCCGTCACAGACCATGCTCAACCAAGGCTTGAATTGACACCGTGAGCAAAAAGTGCTTTTATAGGACAAGACTACATCTTTTGATCTTGTTTGTACAAACGCACAGCACACATGTGTAAGCAGACAGAGAGGGTGTGATATCCCGGTTAACGAGTGTCCAAATGCAGCAGGCTCCCCTGGCCCTTCTGCTTCATTGATTGGCCACAGAGACGCTGTGACGCCATTGGCTGGAGCGGCTCTTCTCGAGCATGAGATGGCTTCGCCTGTCACCCGGCGCGCAGTTGCTTGGTGACACTGGCAGCCACACCAGAGTGAGGGAGGGAGAGAGAGAGAGAGAAAGAGAGAGAGAGTGCCGGGAAAGAAAGAAAGAAAAGTGGGGAAGTGGCTAGACAGTGCATGAAATGGAAAGGGGGTGGACAAGAGACATACAATGGGAGGGAGGGAGAGAGAGAGAGAGAGAGAAAAAGAGAGAGGGAGAGAGAGAGAGAGAGAAACCTCATCGCAGTGTTAAATCATCACTCTCTAAATCCAGCGGGAGAGGGCAGATTTGAAGGAAAAAAAAAAGAAAATCGAAGGATAGAGGGGAAGAAAAAAATGACGTTATGTGCACTGTGGCTTTTACACCGTGATGTGCTATTCACCTTTTTTAAAACATTTTTTTTTAAACCCGTCTCAGCTGTGAGGGAGAAGCTTTAGCGTGTGTGTGTGTGTGTGTGCGCGTGTGTGTGCTGCTGGTCTAGTATAATCTAAAGGACTCTTTTGAGCATGGCAGCGCGGCAAGGTCTAACTGATAATAGTGATTTCAATGCCATTGACAGTGAGCTAATAGCATAGCATTTTTTTCTCTTTCCACAGAGGCCTGGCTTGCCTGGCTATGCAGTCTCTTTACAAAACAGTGCATAACCTTCACAGTCCAAACCAGTGCCACCACCTTGATCCTGTTGGAATATACGAAACAATCCGACTTCTTTCCACGTGGACAGGAAGGTGATGTCAATGCTCTGCTGAAGACTCTGACCCAAGGTTGCCCAGCTTTAATCAGAGAGTGAGCAAGGAAAGAGCTGGAAAGATTGCGATTTAAAGCGCTCGCGCGGCTCAGATATGCATGCGTTCGTATGTGCGCATGTGCGTGTGTGTGTTCGCGTGTGTTATGAGTAACCAGAGATCAGGAGCTCAACCCACACCCAAACAAAGGGCCCGTGACAGATGGCAAAGCAGTGCATGCTGGGATGCGTGGGTCCCCCAGCCTGGAACTGCTCTCTGGCCCTGTGTTGAGTTACCAGATATTCAGATACACGCAGAAGTGCAGCTCGGGTGAATAAGCCATCACGTACATACACGAGGACTGTACGATATCTCGTTTGCTATTCGTTATAAACCAGATATTTTGCAAAAGTCAGAAACACAGAAGACTGCAACATGGAAATGAGCTTTCCAGACACTCACAGTTGAGGCAAATGAGCTACTGTGTGTGTTCTGACAAATCAAGATAATCATGCAACCCAACACGAATACGAAATTTTAATAACTCAGGTCAATTTTTATCATGTCCCATTATCAGCTGACTGAGGTACTTTTAACCTCTTCACAAAGGATAACACAATATGCTGCAATATAAACACAATACCACTGTTTTGTCTATATCGGGCAGTCAAATGACTCGCAAGTACACTGAAAAATGAGCTAAAGCCCACTGAACTGACACAATGGTTGGAAACATTGTTAGAATCTGAATTCTGGTTTTCACATTATCAGTAAAAAAATGTGATTACCAACGCGTCCCATCATGCCATCACTGGGATTTGATCACAACACCCACATGATTGGGCAAATCATTAAACAGTCAGTAAATGTTCATAACAGTCAAACTGATGATCCATGGCTTTAACATGACAAAAAAAACTTTTTGCTGACATCTTGCTGACAATGTGACAATCACTGACTTGCTGAGATTCAAACTCACAGTCACTAACAATAGAAAAAAGCCAGTCACGTCACATCATGAAGCATCCAAAAATTAGAAATTAGAACTCAACTGTTCAACTCACAGGGCATCACACGGTACATTGCCACAGCACTTTTATATTAATATGAATGCAGACCAGCTGAACTGCTGAAAATACATTAAATAGTTTAATAACAACTGGTATACGCTAGCTTTTTTATATTTTGTCAATTACCTGTGGTATTTGTAATGAGCTTTGCCTTTACCCTAAAAAAAAAAAATACAAGACAACATTCAGGGGCCACAGCCTGTTCATATCTGCCAGGCCACTGAAAAATCACAAACCCAAATACACAACAACGACACTGAGGAGATACTGAATAGAACCATTTTACATCCTATTTGCAGACTCTTCTAGTCTAGTGTAGAGAAGTATAGATGTGTCTTGCTGAAGAGTTTAAGTGAAGAGGGCAGATGCTTGCTGTGAGTGAATGCTGAGTTGTGTAAAGGGGGCAGATTCTCAGGGTGTGTGTGTGGTGGTCTCCCCGATCTTGCCAATCTCCTGCCTCTGAGGCATTACAGTGGACTGGAGTGTGTCACACACACATTCCAAAAGCTGTCAGTCTCACACAGACACACACACACACACACTTCTAGAGGTGGTGTGCAACACAAACACATTCCAAATAGCTGACTATGACACACTTGCACAAACATACAACGGGAGGTGCTAGCAGGACACACACACACACACACACACACACACACTGTGGTATAATATCAGTGATAAAACAGGGCAGCCCCTAATGCTGAGGCAGCCCTTGAAGAGAAACATCCTGCTGGGCCGACCGACAGCAATGAATGCAACTTGCACTTAAAGCCAACGGTCTGAGGGGAAATAAAACGTACACAATTTTCTTCTTACCCCAAATGTACTTTGGTACATGTCTTGTGTTTCAAACGTACTTGCACTGCAGCTATGAGGAAAACATGGCAAACAAATGATGTTATTAAGCAATAACAGTATAGCACAGTTTCAGAAACCAAGTAAGTCTGTTAGATATTTAGTTACAGCTCACCATGGCTTGAGGCAGGTGTGTATTGATTTAGGCATGCAGTTCACACAATGCTAACCTTGTGGTTGTAATCTTCCATTACTTGTTAGCTACATTAGCCTCACAGCTCCAGTGCAAAACTACAAAAGCAAACATTGGATGCAAAAACATGTCTTGGCTGATCAATGACATTTGGAAGCACATTGGGGGAAAACGTCTTGTGATGAATTACATCACTTTAAAATAAGCATTAGTACTCTTGGAAATTATGCAGCTGTCCAGCGACACTTGATTTTTCATCACACAAGCTCAGAACAATGACTGAACACATGGAAACAGTTGTTCGGAATTCCCCTCAGCAGTGCTTCTTTTCTACACTTTCTGCAGGCTCAGTCACGAACATCTGAAAGTCAGCCATCGCAGGACTAGCCCTGACTTTACCTAGAATTCAGTAAACAGGCATGTTGCACATTTCAGTTGCAGCAGCATTGTTCTGTTGTTGCACCACCACAGACCTCTCTATCTACCACTTCTGTAGCAATTTCCCTGTAAATCAGTGCCAAACTATGACCATTTCTGGTATTTTGGTGGTTGGAGCCACAAGCTCTAAGCTGCTGGCGATTCACAGAAATATGTTTTGTCCATCCTAGTTTAAGCGAGGTCATTTGAAGCTTTAAACAACATTAAAAGGAGCAGGTCTATTAGCAGAAATGGAATATAACAGACTAAACAAAACTATGTTTCCATTAGTATATAATTACCTGCAACTACAAATCCTTGTTTTCATTAACTTAGAATGAGCCCTGCATATCTACATAGGAGCAGGTGGTCTTCCAAAGGAGGGCGCCTTGTAGAGCCGCAATTTTGCTGAAGTAGCCCAGACTGGACAAACCATATGCTGGCTGTAGAGAGGGTCTTTTGCAGGTGTGTTAGTGACAGTAGGTTACAACATACAAGCACTATACTAGAAGTTATACACTGCCCTTTTAACAAATGTTACTTTGTATGTTTTGTAATGAATTGATTAGGCTTTCATAAGTCCTGGACTGACAATTTGCAAAATCTTAGTTTTAGCTACCTATAAATAACAGAAAAATATTTTGTTCAGTTGATAAATGTATGTAAAGGTTATTTAAAGTTTAAGTGCAACTACAGTATTAATTATACTATATAAAAATGAACTAAAGGTTACAGATGTGTATTATTTTCTTTCACATGCGTACTTTTTACACATGCGAGCTCTTACAGTTATGATTTTAGGGAACACTTTGCTGTCCTTATTAAAAATAGTGAGAAATTACTGTCAATAGTATAGTTTGGCCACATTATTAGAATAAAAAATGCTGGAGTACTTCTTTACATACAGACCATGTACAAACAAGTCAGCAGTAAGGCTTTCATTTGGGATATAATGCTCACTGGCCCATTCACAGGGTTTATGCCAATCTATATCCTCCCTCAGCTCCCAAAGGAGGTATTCTAAATAACTGGATCTTAAGAGAGCGAGAGAAACAGAGCACAGAGCGAGACAGAGGGCGAGAGACTGAGGGAGTGAGTGTGGGTGAGAGAGAGCGAGAAAGAGAAACCCTGATGAATCTGCTATTTTTCACCCCCATCCTTTACTGAAGCCCATTTCTTATTCACTCCGGAGGCAGCAGCACGTTCAGATCCGGCCAAAACCGGATATATTTAGACACTCCATTACAGACAGAACAGAGTGTGTGTGTGTGTGAGAGAAATGAAGAGAGAGAGAGAGAGAGAGAGAGAGAGACTGACAGAGAGACACAAGCTAACTGTCCTTGCAAATGCAGTGTCTCAATTAACTTAAATGTTTTGCAGATCCACACAACACAGCACGTCATACACATGAAACACACACGTGCACACACACACACACACACACCCCTACCTACCCGCACCCGCACATGCTCGGCAGCGGGCATGGGAAAGACAGAGAGATAATTACACTTATTACTCTATATTACACACACTTTAATCACTTTCTCTCTTGTTAAGCCCCAAATCATTTACTCAGCTCCACTCTCTCCCCCCAGGCTACATCAACATGATTATCTATTCCTGATCATAATAAAAAATGATTTAGTGCACAGTGGCAGTGGAGCAAGCACGAACAGGGATTTCTCTTCTCCATTAGTGAGAGCACAAGCCACAGACTGGTGCAGTTGGGAGCGTGTTCACAACATCGCGCAGAAGTCTGAGACCACCCTTCATTTATTATACTTAAAAGTCAAAATGTACTAGTTAACCGTTTCTCAACGTCTAGGCAAAATTATGAAACACACGTAAGTCTTAACAATATAAGAAACTTTCAGTATTTAGCATGTCCACACTTTGCCTTGGCTATAGCTTCCGTTCTTTTCGGGAGACTTTGGTTTGCAGGGAAATATTCCACAACTCCAGAGTTCTGGTTGCATTTTCTGCTTCTCATGATCCACTCACAAACACACTCCGTGATCTAGAGGCCTGGGCTGAGTCTATTGTTCTGAGAACACCGTCTGCTTCTTTGTATGATCTTTACTTAGTAAAGTCTTTTTAACAGCTACACATCCTGTCAGACACAAAGCACTAAGTTATCTTTTCACAGTGGAAGGATGGACAGAAATAGCAATGCATCTGAAGCAAAAGGGGAGCTTGACTCTCACCTCTCTCTTAAAAATTAAAGCTTTAAAGCAGAGGTCACTAATAGGTGGACCACGACCCAGTTCCAGACCCAGACGTTGCCAATGCGGACCCCAACCAAAAACTATTGAGAAGGATTTAATGTTGACAGTGTTTATTTTAAGCGGTGGCACTTTCTTGTCTTTACAGTATACAGGCTTTGCAGCACAGTAAACTCACAGACCAATCACATGCGTTGTGGGTTCACCAAAGGCACTCCTCAGCCAATCAGATCTGTGCAGATTTGGGAGTGCGGTGCACACAGTCGAGGTCTGAAGTGTGAAGTAGCAGTCGGAGAATAAAGTGAGTCTGAAAGTAAAGTGAGTCAGAGACTAAAGCGAATCAGAGAATAAAGCGAGTTGGAGAATAAAGCGAGTCAGAGAAAGAATAACGTGATCTAAGAAAATAGTTGATGGCAAAAAACTACTTTTTAACCAGGAATGGCAGCGCCAAACCAACAGGCCCAGATGTGAAATTGAGTTAACAGGAAGACACACAAAGTTTTAGACAAATTTACTTTGTCTATAAATAAACACTTTAAGATGCATTTTTTTTTAAAAGCACTCTGCTTTTTTTAAAATGTAGACCTTGTTTTTACTTGAAGTTTTATAATATGATTAATTCAGTTCAGTATTTAAACAGTAAATATACTGAAATATACTGAACGGTATGTGTGATGTGTTGGTGTATCAGTTGCTGATGGTATTAGATGCTGATACTAGGCTACTTTAGTAAACAGGATACGCCACTGAATCATAACACAAGTTAGAAATGATGATGAAATGATTCCTCTAACTCGACCTTAATGAACTCTAATTAAATACCCCTGCTTTAAAGGGTCCATAAGATGAAAAAAGCACATTTCCCTTGCTTTTCTGATGTAAAGGGGCATGGACTAATTTGTAAACACTGTGTCAACAGTTACCATTCACTCCTAGAGTCCATAAGTTAAACTAAACTGACAACACTAATGCTCCAAGTTGACCTCAAGGAGAAAGAATGCAGCTCATGAGACCTTTAAGTACACTTTATTTGATGGGGCTCATGCATTGTAAGCAGATTTAACATCTTAAGAAAACTTAATAACTTCTTTTTAAAGGCTGCTTTGACTGAAAATGAAACAAAAGGAGGGCGGTCTCTGACTTTTACACAATGCTGTATATGTGTGCTGGACACTTTCCAGTCTAGATTGGTCTTATTCCATAGTTTAAAAACCTTTGCTGCAGAAAACAGTGAAACAACAACAAAAATTCTATGATTAAGTGTGTCCAAACTTTTGACAGGCACGTTACATGTGTATGTGTGTGTAGGACTCTCACACCGTCTAGCCCTAGGGCCGATTTAAAGATTCAAAAGCTGGGGAGGAAAAGTCGTCTCGTCGGTGGAATAACACGAGAGTCATCATATTTCTACATGAAGAGTGTGATTGAAGTGGTGGTTCAAATAAACGTGGGCAAGGAGGCAAAAGAGAAATGAAAGGGAAAAAGAAAGAAGATGAAAAGAGACAGAACAGTGAAAGCGTGAGAGCAAGAGAGAGACACAGAGAGAGAGTAGGTGTGTGTGTGTGTGTGTACGTGAGTGAGTGAGTCAAGGCCGCAATTAATAAGTTATACACTGGAACTTTGAATAACTTTGCATTATTCATTGTGGGGATTATGATGATAACTGCGAAATTAGAGATTCATTTTCTATCATATTACCACCATGCTAAAGGAAGCAGGGGAACTGGAGAGCAGAGTGCAAGAAAAGAGCGAGTGCATGTGTGAGAGGGGCTCTGCGTGTGCGTATGTGTGTGCGCGCGCTTGTGTGTGTGTGATGGAGGGGCTATAGCTGGGTTCTGTCACTCTGATATGCATAATGCAGATGACATGCACGTGAAGGGCGAAACAAAGGAAAAACGGTGATGGCTTCTAAAAGCAGGCTCCTCCAGCCTTCCTCACACACTCCCACATTAGACCGCACTATGGCTTCTGTTAAACACACACACACGGCAAATAAGCACTAGCCTGTTTGTGTAATCATTGAGAATCTATGAGCCAACCCAGAAGCGTAATTTCACAAACACCTCATCACAATCACTTCCAATACAGTCAAGTCTAATGCCACACATACAGAGAGGAGAAAACAGTAAAAGCTGCTACTGAGCAATGAAGGGGGACGTAGATTACTTTCAGCTCGTCGCAATTTTTGTGCCGTAATATTTTCGCTTAAGAATATATTTCTTGTATTTAGGAATAATAGCTCTTTAGCTGTGGTGTCTTTGTGAGGCCTGTTATTTCTATTTTTCTTTAAAAGGACTATAACTGTGTGAAAGGTCACCATTTGGGAGCCCAATTGAGATCGACTCTTGCAGAAGCCATTCAGAAAGACACAATCTTTCTTGACTGAATCTCAGAAATGACACTGCATTTAGTTTTACATTTCAGTCTGCATTATAGCAGTTTAGATTTATAAAGATAAGTTCTAGAGATGGATGGATCAATCAGCCATGTATCGGTATCGGCCGATTTTGAATCAAAATTTGTGATTGGCGATCGGTTGATATTTCTCCAATTTAGCCGATCGATGACGTTAAACAAATGAGCCTAATTTCTGTATTTCCAGCTAGCGTTTCATCCTGGAATAGGAGCTCTCCGGCCAGCTCCCTGCAATTCCTATCTGAACCGCTAGGTGGAAATACACACCCTTTCATTTTCCACAGACTGACTTAAGCAGCGGTCTCGCGAGAACAGTTTACGGCGCTCACCGCATGTGTGGATAGAAAACATGTCGTCTGTCTGTGTATATGACTCTCATCCAGGGCAGTTTGTAACATCTGTAAAATTAGTGAAATCGTGTCTCGTTGGGTAACCAAGACAATGACATTTTAACACTACTAATCTGATACGCGGCTGAATACAGTGAGTATCAGCAAATAGCGGAGCTAGCACGGCCAGCTAGCACAAAACAAGTAACCCAGAGAACCATGCAGACCACATTTAAGACGTGGCATTCTGCTGCTTAATGTTCCACCTGGATCCACGCTCTGCCGCTCCTAGTAGGAAATACTTTTCAGATGTCGCTTTTCTGGAGCTGTGTCAAGCGGGTTCTAATTAAAAATAGTATACTGTTTTACATGAGCTTGTTAAAAATGGTAATAAACCAGTTTCAACCATGTTTCATGACTTGCTTGCACTAGTAATTGCATGTACCCTGCCGTAGGATATAGCCCCGCCCTCAATCAGTATCAGCAGTATCAGGTGATCGGCAATAGGAATCGGCCTCAAAACGCTGATCGCTCTAATAAGTTCGCAACTAGGTATGTAGACTGACTGTTTTACACATTATTTACATATAACTGCATTGACCAAGTGTTGGACAGCAAAGACACCACTCTCACCCCCCATCTTACTCTCTCTCTCACTCTAGACTTTCAGGTTTTAGCCTGTTAATTTTCTTTAAACTTTTGTCTTAGTAAAGCCTTTGCGTGTGAGTTTATGTGTGTTTGCTTGAAGGTGATGACCTGTTAGGATTTGTTTTCTTTATTTCTATCCATTGTTAAATTATTTCTTCTTTTTATACAAGTTCCTGTATCTTATTAATCTTATCTTAATCTTACTAAACTCTACAATACATTTTACTTTTGGGGTTCATAGCATCATAAATGGATTAAAGTTTTATCCTTAGTTATGCAGTTGTAAATTACCAAACACATATAAATGGCATTACGCTAGAGCATCATACAAAGTCAGAATAACTCTGGTGGGGATAGGAGCCAGGGATACATTTATCAATTAATCACTGTTGGCAGTAAATCACTGCAAATTATGTTCTCAAGTATGTTACTGCTAATTAATGCACTGCTCTAAAGTATTGTCCTGCAATACAGTGTGGAGTAAAAAGTGTCCAAAATATCCAAAAAGCGTGTTCTCTTTTAATGTGCACTAATTTTCTCATCTTACCTTTGACCAGGGGTGCACAGGTATTCACAGGCAAAAAGGTACCCAAAAACATACATATTTTTAAAATGTATATATTTTTAATTGTATTATTAACATATACACTATAGTTATACACCAAAGGCACGTTACTACCTTACCAATAAAAGTCAGATTAAGAAAATGTGTGTACAAAAAGGAGAAAGAATGTGAGGAATATGTACAAATAAAATATACTGTCTTTACTTCAGCTGGGTATCGGTATACATTGACATCTTTTTCAGATCAAAAGTGGGTGTGGCTTACATCAGAATTGAGCATGAAGCACTGAAAGTAGGTACATTTACTGAGTGCACCAGACAGCATCTCTAACTTTGATCATATGCACATGGAGTGCAATTTCAATCTAGTTAGCCCAGATTTTAGTCTAGATTTTGGAACATGCATGCATACTGGCTCACAGATACCAAGACCAAAAAATATGTATATGTAAAATATGTATATAAAAATTCAGTACTTAAGTTTGCCAACATTGGATAAATGAACCAATGAGATGTAAGGCTTTTGGGATGTGATAGTGCTGATCAGTACGATGGTAGTGCTGATCAGTACGACAGTAGTCTGGTGATTAGACAGCTCATTTTATGGCACCGTTAGTGATATCACTACTCAATCACTGAAGAAATTACAAACGGTCATGTCCATTAGCTTACAAAAGAAGTCAGTCAAACTGTTCATTTATGCTTTCTGATGTCTGTTATCGCATCAAAATGTAAGCAAACAACAGATTTTAAATCTAGAGGCCATGAAAACCACCACACATTATGAGACAGGGAAACATTGGTGCTGCAGACATTGCGACCCCTGGGACTCACCATTACCACAGTAAAGAAATGAGAGGCAGTACGTTTTTCCTTGTTTCCACATCTAAACACTTTGCATGACTTGCTTACATTTTAATGACTGAATTATGCAGAAATGATAAAACAACTGGTGGAAATGTCCAGCTGACCAGCACAGTCCTAATTCATTCAGCATTAAGTGGGTGTTAAATGAAAAAAACCCACCCGCACAGCTTAAACCACACATACAGACAGTGTGTAACTAAATATGGGCAGGACTCATTAACATGTAAACAAGCCGTGTTGTTTGTAGTTGTCTCTTTCTCTCTCTATGAATGTGTGTATATAAGAGCGACGGTGTGTGTGTGTGTGTGTGTGTTCTGAGGAAGTGGACAGACACTGTTACAAATTAAACAGGAGCTGTGCTTGGCTGGTTAAAGGTCCCCCTCTCTCCCTCTTTCTCTCGCTCGCTCCCTCCCTCTCTCTCATACTTCACAAACGAGTCAGCCCGTCCTCAGGGCCAGTTCACACTAACCCACTGTCTAATTTTAAACCCAAACACACATACACACGCGCACACACACCTTCCTCGTCCTCCTCCCTGCCCCCTCGTGTTCTGCAATTAAAGCTCATCATCACCATCACTACACAACTCTGAACACACTCTGGTCACATGACCTGTTTCTCCTTGGCTCACTTCGGATAAGTTGATCTGAAAATGACCCCCACTTCCCGTCACCTGCTCAGGCATAAACCCGTGCTGTCTTTGGCTGCTCTTGGGAAGGTTGCGCATACCAGATGGTTAATTAGAAAACGCTCGCGATGTGCTACGAGGACTCAGTTAACTGTTCAAGATGCCGATATTGGAATTCAGTATTCAGGTATTCGTTATTTTTGATCACAGGAAGACACAGAATTATGCGGCTAACAACTCACAGAAATGACCAGTTTGACTGGCGTTTGCAATTAAGCTTTTTACATCACAGTATGTACACTAATGTTAGCCAGTCCAGAAACAATGAAAAGATATTTACTCTGACAAATAATCATTCCTTGAGGAGACAAGACCTTGTGTAGAAGACAACAACTCCTCATCAGCATCCAACATGACATTAGCTAACTTGGCCAGCTTATTAACTTATCTGAAGAGGCACATTCTTTACTCAACTCATGAGAAAATGAACCTATGTCCCGTGGCTTTTAAATAATGAAATGTTTTGCTATATGCTGCTTGATTTGTGCACAAAACCAGTGTAGTTTTAGGTCTTATTTAATTCCCTGTTCTTACAAATATCAAATTATAGATATCAAACATCTATAATCTGAGTAAACATGACTTATCGGGTGCTCGTTGGAAGATGCGCCCGCCTCACAAAGAAAGCGAGCTTGAAAGTCAACCTACAGGATTTTGTTATTTTATTAAAAGCACATACAGATGTTTCAGTTGTGCAGGAGCAGGCTGAAACAAGGAACGATATTCAATATTTTATAAGTGCATATCTATCCATAAATGTACATGCAGACACAGATACAGGAGCATGTGTAAAATGTTTAAACAATACAATAGTCTTACAACGAAATGTAATAGAATTATGTAATAGAATTATAAGTACGAATTAATAAAACGCAATAAATTCAGCACAGTAGCCCCCACCATCACCTACTCCTTCTGAATACAATCTATGCCTTGCAGTTTAAAACAGTTTGTAATATCGGCCAAATTGTTTGAGTGCATTTGTAATTCCCCAGTTTACAGCACCGTGCAAATGCTGCATCCGACTTAAACTGATAAACATATTCCGTTATTATGTCTATGGCCAAAATCAAATCCACACAATTTTCCCCAGGTGTGTCGCTTGTTTGTGTAGATGTCGCTTACGAGCTTCAAACTCCAGACACCAAACATGTCTTGGCAGATCAGCTGCACCAGGAATAAGGGGAAAGCTGTGTACAGGTTTGGCCAAAATACTGTTGAGATGTTTAGAACATGCAGGTGCTGTGACAGCCTTATTTCCATTGGATTACCAACACAGCATGTCATGAACATCAGGTTGCTCCACGTAGCCACTGGATTACACTATTGTTGTCACAGTCTTGTTCTTGATCTTCAAAACAAAGGCTAGTTAAGATGCATAATCCTATGTGATCTTCAGTCATTTCTTTACATCCTTCCTCCTGTTTGACCCCGTGTTTGCCATGCCTTGCTGATCACCGAGGGTTTTTATCGCAATCCAGGGATGTAGCCAGGCCTGTCAATCATGCAGGACCATAAGAGTGTGTGTGTTAGTTGGTCTAAGAACGTTAGGCATGGGGGTCAAACCGGACGTGCTCCAGATTTATGGCCGGATGATGACATCGTGAAGGTCCGGGCGACGAAGGGCGATGAAGGGCGCCAAGGCCGTGAGACGAAAATACGCCAGCACTGCCGAGACCTTGGAGACTGCCGTTACAGACCAACAAGCATGTTTGCATCAGCCAGAGAGCAAAAGAGGGTGAGAGAGAGACAGAGACAGAGAGAGGATGACAAGGGGAAATAGAAAAGAATAGAGGAGATACAGAAGTGAAAAAAAAAACAGGATGCTCGTGATTTTTTTTTTTTTTTAGCAAATCCAAAGTTACTTAGATTGTCAAAGTAGGGAAGTGTCAAATGAGATCAGCTTGGCCAGAATCTCCAAGCTCATTTGCTCCTTAAGTCCATAGCCTACAAATATACTGGGCCAAGCATACACACATGCACCACAGGATTATACCAGGTACTGGATCCAGTGGACTATCTGCCATGCTGCTGTAGCAGAGATAGGCAATCAGAATAAAGTAGGACTTGACAATGTTGTGATGCTTACTAAGATTTCAGACATAATGGCATCCATACTGGTTTAAATAGCCTAACATCTGGAGTTCTTCAGCTGAGACTACATTTGTGTTCCTAAGTAAAAGAGCATATATATATATATATATATATATATATATATATATATATATATATATATATATATATATATATATATATATATATATGATTTGTATGGGATTGTAAATATCACTGCCAGGTTTGTCATTATTTGACATTAAAACAAATATAAAAGAGTCAAAAAGTCTGCACCGTATAAGTAATTAATTAAATAACTGTACTAAATTAAACAATTATATTTGAATACTGTCACAAAATTACTAATAACTCTAGACTTAAGAGGTTTCAAACTTTGTGTACATATATTTTACAGATTTGGCCACTGGTGATTACTGAAAAAGATGACAGTGCTCAGTTTCAGTTTTATTATTATTACTAACCCACAGAAACTGAGATCATTTCCCAGGAAATGACATTATGGCACATTATAACTTCTATTTGTAGAGAGTAAGTGATGGAGTAATACAAATTAAATATAGACATGGGCTCAGAGTAACAGCTCAGACTCTAAACACTATTGTTTCCTTCATAACCACATGTTGGGTTGAGCATGTTAGCTTGGTATTTTAGGTTATTTCCACAGTGCTGGGTAGTTTTCAGGTAATTTTTGGGGACCTCTAACAACCCAGCCATAGGCTTACAGTACTCTGGCAGTAGCACAGTAGTAGTCACGACTGACAGGAGTAAATAATGATATACAGAATACAGATGACTTGTCCATTTATTTTCATCATTGTTTATATTATAAGTTTAAAGAAGACATCATTATTGTTATTGTAGCTGCCTAACATTAGGTTACTTACATTGGCAACCTACCAACATAAGCCAGAAAACAAAGAAAACAATGGGTAATATAAAAAAACAAACTAACAAAATCATCAGACAGTAACACAACAAAAGAGCGAAAAATAACCAGCAGTGGGTCAAAGTAAGTATACGTTAGGGTAACATTAGGGTGACGCTAATGACTCAGCCCACTGGGTTGTTTATATAACCCACTGATGCTGAGTCAGATTAAGCCTGCTTGTGTTCTGTTACACATTGACATATATGACCCAAATCGGGCAGTTTTTAACCAAGCATTCCTTAAATGCAGCATTCAAACATTCTGGATCTCCGCTCTTCCATTTATTAAGCAATTACCCAGCAACACTTATTTTGAATTCCAGCGCAATATACAACATACTAAATTCCAGACCATATGGTTTCATTAGCCATACCTAGGAGGTAAAACCTAGAAAGAACACTGCTCTATTACCCAGCTAGACATGAGTGCTTGGACAGAAAGATCTATGAAGAACTAGATGTGTGTAGTTGGATTGAGAGATCACATTAAATGTGTAGTGGCGCACTGGAGGTATTTCAGTTTGCCCAAGCTTCAGATACTGTGTGTAATGAGCTCATGTTCAGTTGTTGTAGCTAAATAAAGCCTGCAGGCTCGCTTGCTTGCTTGCTCTCTCTCTCTCTCTCTCTCTCTCTCTCTCTCTCTCTCCCCCATCTCTCTCTCTCACTCCCTCTCCCCCTCCTACATGCTCTTTGTTTTTCTCCTTTAAAAAAAAGAAAAACTTCTTTCTGTAGCTAGTGTAATGACATAATCAGGCTTTAATTTAAGGAAATCATCATTTAGCGTTGGGCACGTTCCCTCTTTCTCTCTCTCTCTCTCTATTCGCCTTCTGCAATCTACACACTGTGGACGTTTTTTACAAAAAAAAAAGCAAAAGAAAAAAAACAGCAATTACGTGCAGTTTGCGAGCATTTCCGAGCCAGATATAGAAAACAGATCCCTGATTATAATATGTGTGAGTCATCCAATGTGCGGGGAAGGTACAAAGAGAAACACGAGCCATCGAGCTCAGTACTACAGACAATGAAACACACAGCGACTGCTCTTTTTTCACCCACCCCCCGCCTTTAGACGGCAGAAAATGGACTTGGGCCCTTTATTAGGCTGTAAAACGCTGTTTGGTCCGGATACCAGAAAAAACAGGGAGTCTAATGTCTTGTGCATTGGGTCAGAGGGCACAGCTGGACCGGCCCCACATGCTTACAGAAAAGGACAGCATGGCACGAGTGGCCTACTGGCCTGCAGCCTGTGGGCCTCTACAGAATTACTAAGGGTATAGCGGGGCTGTAGGATATACATGATGTTAACATGATATTGGTCTGAATACATCAGTCTGACTCTAAACACATAACTGACCAATATTAGAGACACCGTCTGACTAAAGTCCAGCTGTTTAGATATATTAAGTCATGTATAGTATAGTAATATTACATGGACTACTATGTTTTCATATACCGCAATACAATCAATATGCTATTTTGTCCTACTATATAATGTCCTACTATGTAACTGTCAGTGTGACTATATGCCCAAAACTTTGGTAGACACCAGCTCATACCATGTTTGTTCAAGGGTTCAGTAACAGTCTCTACTGTTAGAGGCTTTACAGTAATGGTTAGAGTACTGTGGTGAGGATCTGACTGCATTCAGCCACAAGAGCCTCAGTGAGTTCAGGTACTGATATTCTGGATCAGTGCAACTCATCCCAAATACACTGCATGGTGCTTCATCACTCCAGAGAACACAGTTCTGCTCTGTAGCCCAATACTGGGGGGCCTTAGGCATGGTGGCCTTAGGCTCATGTTCTGCTGCTCCAGACCATCCTATTCTTATGACAAAGCTTTTCTATGGAGATTACACAAGCTGTTTCAGCACTGTGTACACTTTGAAGCAGCAAAATTCACTAATAAAAAGGGGGTCTGGAAGCTTTTGTACAGCATTTGAGACTTTCGTAAAATTAAAGGCCTAAAACCTCTGTGCAAATAGCATAACAGAGAAATAACATGGCATGAACATAATTCCCTATCCCCCTTCAAATAACACAGTAAAATATTAACACTGAAAGGCCTTTAAAACGCAGTCAAGCACATCGTCAGTGTAAAAGCAGATACATTCAGGCGTGTAGACACACTCGCGCACGCACGCACACACACACGCAGCAGGTGAGCAGCCAGCTGTCATTTGGCAGCGTCTTGTCCAGGGAACATCGCTCTGACATTTCAGGAGCCTCACACACATACACACACAGACACAGCTCAGCAGAGGAGTCTGAAATGGCGGCAGGAGCGTGATCTCCAAACACACACACACACACAACAGAATTTAGTGGTCTGAAATGGCGGCTCGCCCGCTATCTCCTCTCCGTCACCAAGATCCACACACCCTCATGCATGGATCTCCAGATATTATCTCCGCTCATTAGCATAACCTAATCAGTTTTTATTAAAATGCCTTTCAATTACCAGGAGCTCGTCCACCGTGAACCCCTTAAGAAACCTGAGAGACACCTCTAAAAAGGTTACAACCTTCATCAATATAACCACTGCCATTGGCTTAAACTACAACTTTCATCAGATCACTAAAACTACAGCGCCCAGAACTAAAACTACAATCTCCATCACTAAAACTACAGGCCTCATAGCTAAAACAGCAGGACCCATAGCTAAAACGACCACTTCCACTCCTAAACTTACAGGACCTATACCTAAAAGCAGCAGTACCAATAGCTAAAACTACAGGTCCTATATATAAAACCACAACCTTCACCACTAAAACAACAACTTTCATGGCTTAAACAATAACCACCATCACTAAAACAACAGACCCCATAGTTAAAACAGCAGGACCCATAGCTATAACGACCACTTCCATTACTAAACTTACAGGACCTATATCTAAAAGCAGCAGCACCAATAACTAAAACTACAGGTCCTATAAATAGAACCACAACCTTCACCAGTAAAACAACAACTTCCATGGCTAAAACAACAACCACCATCACTAAAACTACAGACCCCATAGTTAAAACAGCAGCACCCATAGCTAAAACTACCACTTCCATCACTAAAGCTACAGGCACTTTAGCTAAAAGCAGCAGTGTTGATAGCTAAAACTACAACCTCCATCACTAATACTACAGGTCCTGAGGCTAAAAGTACAACATCCATCACTTAATCTAAAGTATAGTTTTCATCACTAAAACTACAATAGCCATCACTGAACCCACACTACAGCTTTTATCAATAAACCCATAGTACCGCTAACAGCAACTACCTAAATCTGCTATTAATCACTAAATGTGGCTAAAACTATAACCCATCATCTAAAATTGTATTTGAATTATAAATTGCAATTTATAATCACAATTGGATTTACATACAGCATTAGATGTGCTCCAGTCCCATTTTTGTACTGTGTTCATATGAATCGCTCTAATAGTTAAACTCGGGCAACATCCTCTCAAAAATGTCGGATGACATTGGTTAACTGCAACTGCTTGCGAGTGAAAAATCTTTTCACGCTTTGACACTATTTATCACACTTGTATTTCCATTAACTAGCGACAGTGCGGTTGGGAGGTTTTCAGTGTGTTTACTGCATGAGCCTAATGATTAAAACCCAGGCAGTTAAGCATGCTCTTAATAAAACTGGCCTTGTGTAGCCGTGAGTAATCACAGCTGATCCTGGCACTTTGCTTGTGTGTGCGTGCGCGCTTGCGCGAGTGTGTGTGTGCGCGATGCACGCATATGTGCATGTGTGCACTTTGCTCGGCTGAGAAATGATTAACAGCCAATGACTCACGGCCCCCGACAATAACACACAGAGGTGATACAAGACACACACAAACACACGCGCACACAATCTAGGCCAAACATTCCGACAACACTGGAGCTACATCCTCCCAAAGCTCTTTTCATCCACAAAATGACACTGGCAGAGGGAATCAAAGCGCTGCTCATTCAAATGAGTGAAAAGAATTAAAGAAATATGATTAGACTTAAAAGCCTGAAAAACCTTAAATTACGACCCCACAGTCTAAAGAGGCGCGTATACAAGGACAAGGACGGAGTGAAATGAGCCAGTGAATGCGGTCTTTAACAGTAGCCTTCGCGGGTCACATCTAACGTTGAATTTTATAGCATTGGCCTGACTGATGGAAAGTGATTAAAGCCGAATTAACAGAAAAACATTCCTCTGCTACCGTTTGGCTTCCGTTTCTATTGCTCGCCACATAAAAACTGAAGCGAAGACACTGCCAAACACCAGAAGTACAAACCATGGGAACGAGGAAACATCCGTGCAGTTGTTTCCTTTCTTCTTTCTCCAAAACTAGAGGGAAAAAAAATGTGTAAGACAAATAAATCATTTCCCCGCACAAGTTGGAGCTGCGACTGGAAAACAGGACTGGGAGGATCCTGGCTCTTTCCAGATTACTGATTGCTGGACTAAAAGCGGAATGAGAACCTTGGAAATACATTCCAGTGTTTCCCTGTACATATACACCTTAGTGTAAGTCAAGTACATGAAGTACATGAAAAAAAAAATGCATTCCGGATCTCTATGTCTATGGATAACTTAACTTACCGGAAGTCATGCTTTCAGTCTTGCAGTGTTTCTGCATTTTTTTCATTCTTCAGCTGTTTACATTCTTCGGCTGTGTGTGTGCTAATTCATCCTGTTCCTCCTTAAAGAGGAATTTCACCGACTTCTCAAAGGTTCAGCATAATAGTTCTTAGTTCTTTTCGATGGGACATTGTGAACTGTAGATAAACTTACTGGCTTCTTTACAGGGCTGATGATAGAAACCAGGGAAATACCTGCAAATACAGACTTTCGTAACTACTTAAACTACTGTAAAACAACATCTCAGCCATCCTGAGATGCAGACAGTTTTCCGTAAGGTAGCCTTAAGAGCCATTAAACGCTTCTGACATCTGTGAACAATTTCGGCAGGTTTCTCTAGAACGGTACCGTTCACAACAAACCACTGTGAACGACTGTGTTGACATCTCCGTGATTTAATTCTGCAAATATACAAAAAAATTACACTTATGACATCTGATAACATTATCTAATATTAGCAATATCTAATACTGGGAAGTCACCTGTGGCCTACTAACCCTAGGCTCTTGCTAACTGCATTTTTAATACAATCTAATTATATGCGGTCTATGTCATTACTGTAATTACTTTCTGAATATACAGTACTTTTGAGTTTTTGCCACTAAAGACATTATTTAAAACCATTTATTCTGAAAGTGAGTGCATTGCATCATCAGCACACTTGATTTAACATAATGAAGCATCCATTAGCTAATCCAGGGTGTTGGATGATAATGACAAATAATATCAGGCTGCCATGTAGAAAGGTTTGAAAAACACACTGACGTGAGCGAAAAGCACTACTTTTTTGAACCTGTTTACACCCGATTACTTCATGTGACTGTAATCTGGACTCCTTCGAAGATTTCAGCCACATGCATTTTAACTTGGTAGTCAAATGTGTGTCCAGGTAGTTGGACAGAAATCTGATTGCTGATTGATCTGTCATAGACACAGATCACATGCCCAGTATAGAACTGCGTGGAAAGGAGTTTTGGTTGTACTGGAAAAGTTTTGGTTGTCAAATGAGTTTAAATAACATCAGATATATAGATGGAAAAATATATAAAACAGTCATATAAGCTGAACTGTACTATTTCACCCTACTGTTTTATTCCCTTGCCTCTTGTGCAAAGACGACAAGCTATAGTCAGTGTAGGGCTGAACATTTCACATTTATTTCTTATATCAAAATCACAATTTAAACCAGCAATTACAGTAAATTGCGTTTTTAATCATTAACTTCATTTCATAATCTCATAAGTGGGAAATTTAACAGGGCTTTCAACATTCAACATTAGAATCTGAAAAAAATGAATGTGCAGATCCTGATGGGGGTAAAAAAAGACTTAATAATCATGTTTAAATGGCAATATTAGTCAGAAAAAACATGCAAGAGGAAGATACTATATCCTTCCTCTCTCATCTGATCAGGGCATCCAGTCAGGGTTGCTCACACCTGCCACACACAGATGTTGGCATTGAATACGCTTCCAGCTCGAGAGGGAAGATGAGGACGGGGGGAGTGGGGGAAAAAACATAGCCAGGAGAAATCACACAAAGCAGCTGCACCTGACAATGGTAGACGGCGACTGAAATTCTGGTGGTCGCTCCCGCACAAAGTTAAGCATTTTGACCCTTCACAGATTCCACACATTCTTAATTCTAGATTCAAGGTGGCGCTGTGAATGCCAAACTCAGTCAGCTGGAGCAGGGAAAAGGTACTGACCTTTGGTAACGGACCTGAAATCATTCCAAAGTTTATTTAACAACCATTCAGACTTTTTGGAATTCCTCACAATAGGTGTGCTGGGGCTTGCCTGGCCTGACAAGAAGTCGGTGGAGGGGCAGACAGGCAGGCATGCTTGTACAGCAGAAACAGCGTGGGTTATGTTACCTTTACTGTCCTATTGGTGTCCAATCTGTGATCTCTCAACAATAAAATGGAAGTACATCTGCTCAACCAACGACTGTTTAGCCATCACTTCTGCCCTCTTCATCATGGACACTTGGCTTTCTGATCTGAACCTGGACAGCACGCTGCAACTCTCCGGCTTCAAGCTTCGCACAGCTTAGCGGCAAAAGCAAGAAGGGGATGAAATGGGCTTCTGTATCAACAAAAGTTGGTATAAAGACACCACAGTACTGTTTAATTCATGCCTCCCATAAACTGCAAACTGTTCTAGTTTTCTTCCATAATCTTGGTCAGTGTTTACACCTCACCGGACGTGCGCACGAGCGATGCACAGAAACAGCTGGCCCATCAGGTAGAACGAGAGAATCTGGACACACTACAACATTTTCAGGCACTATAACAGCACCAATCTAACAAAGGAAATGTCCAAATACAGACAGGAAGTCACTTGTGAAACAATGCTTCTGGATCATTGCTACACCACTATTAAAAATGTTTATCGCACTGTCAATCGGGCAGCTCTTGAGCATTCCAATCACAGTCTCGTTCACCTCATGCCAACGTGCATGCAGAGACTCGAAACCAACAAGCCTATTGTTGCAACAGTGAAGTGGTGGAGCAGTGGAAAAGCTACTGCTTTGAATCCAAAAACTGAGCTGTTTTTACAAACTACACATATACACAAACAAATGTGATATCATACATCAGTTTCTTCAAGGACAGCTGTGTTTCAACTAAAGCACGTATGGAATACAGCAATGATATAGCATGGCCTTCAACTAGAAAGATTCAAAAGGAAAATAAGGCAGCCTTCAGGAGTGACCATTCACTATGAAGAGGCCAGATACAAGCTAGAGAAATGGATTAAAGCAGTGAAGAAGAAATACTCAGCGAAGAAGAAATAACTACCCAACTTCAGTCTGATGAGGCCTTAAACAGACTACCAACAAGTGGAGAAAGACTCCACGTCTCCTGAACAACTGCTAGCTCAACACAATCTGAATTCTACGGAAATCTGAGTTCTGCTGCAGATTTGAAGGCACAAAGGACAATCTTCAGACTTTCTCCTCCAGTCAAGTCTCCTCCCTGACCCTGGCTCTCTCACCTCGCCCCCTTCGCTCATCTCTCCATCAGCGTGCAGTACATTCCCAGGCTTTTCAGCAGACATAAGGTCAGTAAAGCCCTGAGGCCAGACACTGCTGTGACCAACTAGCACTAATTTTCACCAACATCTTCAACAATCACTGGAACTCTGTGCTTCAAAGCCCCCACCATCATTCTAGTCCTCAAAAAAAAATTAACAACACTGGACTTAATGACTACAGGCCAGTCACCCTGACCTCTGTATTCATGAAGGTCTTTGAACATCTGGTCCGAGCACACCTAAAGGCCATTACAATCCCTTTGCTGGATCCCCTGCAGTTCGATCGACAAAGCGGTCAACTTGGCCCTGCACCTCAAGCTACTGCATCTAGAATGTTCTGGAACCTACACTGGAGTTTGCAGAGTTGCTGTCCCAGCTGTTGGTGCCAGATTCCATGTGCCGGTGGTTTGTGGATTTCCTGACAACCATGAAACAGCAGGTGCGGCTGGAAAAACACATAAGACGCTCAGTACCACAAGGTTGTGTGCTCTCACTCCCTCTATTTTGTCTCTACGCCAATGACTGTGTCTCCAAGGAAACAGCTATGAAGATCCTGAAGTTTGCAAACAACATCATCGTTGTGGGCTTCATAGCCAATGGTGATGAGTCTGCCCACAGAAAGGAAGTTGAGCAGCTGGTCTCCTGGTGCAGCAGCAACCACCTGCTGCTCAACACAAAACACAGTAGAGATTGTAGTGGACTTCCCCCTCCTTAACCCGCACCCCCCTCCACCCCATACATCAACGGCTCTATGCTTTCCACTGTGGAGTTCCTGGGCACCACCATATCAAGGGATCTCCATAGCCAATAATAAAAGGATAAACTGCTGAAGAAATTCGACTTGCCACGGACCCAGATGGTCCAGTTCTATAGAGTAATCATTGAGTCCATCCTCACATCATCCATAACCATCTGGTTGGTTCCTCCACCTCACAAGAATGAGCCAAACTCCAGCACATAATCGGGACAGCAGAGCAGATCATCAGATGTAATCTGCCAACGCTTCAGGACATCTACACCAGCAGGGTGATGAAGCGTGTTGGCAAAATTACAGCTGACCCCTCTCAGCCCGAACATCACCTCCTCCAGCCACTTCCCTCTGGTAGAAGATTCAGGGCCATCAAAAACAGCACAAACAGACATGTCAACAGCTTCTTCCTCAAGTTGTAGTGCTCATTAACACACAGTGGACACCTCACGCTTTAAGTTGAAGGTAAACTGAGCCAACCCTACTGTACTTTAATATTCTGTATATAATTTTTACATAGATACTGATATATACATATACACATCTCTTTAGCTCCTTTCCATGGCTCTTCATTATTCTTAATTCTGTTTAATTTCTTTTCTTAGTTGAATATTTGTTACTAGTCTTTATGCTCAAGTCATACATGCGACAAATTCCTTGTATGTGTAATTCTGATCAACCTTAAACGAAGGGTCTGCATGTGGCCCAAGATTCAGTCCCGTATTCTTACAAATTAAGCCACATTAGCTGCATAAAAATTTTTTAGTTACGGAATAATTCATAGATGTTGTGCTGAATAATAATAAGATTAACAACTAAATAATAATAAGCCTGCGGTTTTAGCGTTCATTAAAAGTGGAATGTCCTGTGGCTGTATGCACTCTTTGCCTGTGTTTTGCAGGGTCAATGACCTCTGTGGAGACTAAATCCATCCAGCCATGGTTTGCCTGCAGCCAATCACACTAACTTCCTGCCTCAGCCAATCAGCCCTGCGCTTCCTCCCGAGTGAGAGAGTGAGAGAGAGACAGAGAGAGAGAGAGAGAGAGAGAGCCTGGCCAGGAGAGTCTGTATGGGGTGGGATGAGTGGGAGGGGCCAAAGACATCCTTCACGCCTCGCTCCCAACCAGGAAGAGCGGTCGCAAAGGAGGGAGGAAAAAAAAAACAAAAAAGAAAAAAAAACACACCCCTCCTCCTCCTCCACTCAGCTCACATATCCTGACATTCCAATCTCCTCACAGTGAGAACAACAAACGCACTGTCATCCTGGTGGAGGCAGCCATCTTTGAGCACTCCGTGTGTGTATGTGTGTGTGTCTGCCATTACAGACGCTAAGAGCCTTGGAGGGGAACAGGTCGCTGTTTGTTTAGAGGATAATGTTACCCATCCCAGATACCTGACACCACTGCTACACAGCACCAAACACAGTCCGAGAGAGAGAAGAGCTGCGTTTTGTAGCACAGAAACAAACCTGGAGGGAACTATTTTAGGAACAGGATTCATCTGAATGCCATTTAGATGGATTAACAGACTAATGAACTAGAGTTTGACCTACCTTGACTTAACACATCAAAGCCATAAAACCAAGAGAGCCATCAAGGCCACATATGAGATCAATACACATGTTGGCTTTCACAATAGACAAATCGATATTGATACTACAATGTGACGTCACGCATATACTGAAACTCCTGGGCAAATGGGGTGAAAATGAGGTAATTACTGATCTAATTAGTTTTCTTTTTAAAAGGTAATTAAATCAAAATAAAAGAAACCCCAGTTCAAAAAGGCCTTTTCAACAAGAGTTTAACTTAACTCAAGGCCAAAATCTGCCATGTTTTATAAAACAAAAACAACAGATTATAGATTAAGCAGACACTTTGTCTGTGCTATTTGTTCTTTCACTCTAACTCACAGGACTTTGCTCTCTGTTCATGGTTCCGAACTGAAATTAATAGTATCTTACTTTTGAATTCAACTCTGGCAGAAATTGTGATTTATAGCCAGTCAACTTTAGAATTTAATGGAGCAACAAACACTGTTGAATAAAGGAGTTTACTGTCAGATCAGTTTGCTGCTGTAGACTCGGGGATACATCAGGGTAGATACATGATTAAAATATATTTAGTGAAAATGCGTCAGAGCGGTTTGCATGTAATCCTGTTCTATAATGTACCTGTAATGTGATCACTGTGTTTTTTGTAACTGTAACAGAATATAGTTTTACCTTTTCTCACTTAAATGTGACACTATATATGAGACATATCAAACATGTAGTCAGAAGCGGGTAAATACTGCTATTTTACTGTTAATTAAAACATAAAATGTGGCCTGTGCAAATATGGCCAATAATGCTATATTTAAAGATTTTTTTTCTTTAGATAAATCAACAAAGCCTGTGAATTTTTTTTTAAAGGTGTTCAACGTTTTGCACCCGTTTGTATGTACAGTTATAACGATGTATACAAACACATTTGACAAAGTCTAGTGATGCTGACATGATCTCACACACAAACACACACACACACACACACACACACACACACAATGGCAGGCTGGCATCAGCTTGCAAGAGCAATGACACTTCTTCCTGCTTTAACTGCAGATGTTCACAATTATGTGTGAGGTGCCTTTGTGTGTGTGTGTGTTGGACATGGGGGGAGCAGAAAGAGAAACACACACACGCACCCACACACACACACAGGCAGCATTATTTTCACCTGTCTGTGACCACAGACAACTCCAAACTTCCTGTGCTGCTTCGTTGTGCGAGCGCTCACATTTTAACTGCAAAAATCACAACAAGCAATCTGTATATGATCACACACGCTCACTTCACACTTCTCTAAACCAGTATCCATCATAAGCCCACTTTAACAGCAGGCTGGGAGGGTATTTCAGCGTGTTGCATCGGACTGTAGCTGCTGTTTACACTGATCCCCCTCCATCTCTTTCCCTCTCTTTCCCTCTCTCTCTCTCTCTCTCTGTGCGACCCCCTCCTCAGCATTAAAAACACATGCACTGACAGACATTCTAGCATGTGCTCTCTCAATAGCAGATGGCTGGCCGCAATCTGTGAGTGCTCTGCAAAAGATATCAACAGCCATCGCAGGCCTAAGAGACTGTGTGTGTGCGAGTGTGTGTCTGTGCGAGTGTGTATGTGAGTGTGTGCTTACATGCTTAGGCATACACTCCTCTATCTGCTCAAAGTTTACCCTTATTTACCCACATTATTTTACCATCCTGCACATCCGCGAGAGTGTGTGTATCACTTTCCTCACCTGCCGTCTGTCATTGTCACTGTCATAGTATCTTCAATACAGTGTATTTGAAAGGGGAAAGAAACAATCCCTTCGAAAGTCCTCTTGTTTTACTGACACGACGGCTACAGTAATATATCTTCTATTTTCTGTGTGCAAACAGACACAGCCACAGTGGTTTTTCTTTTAGACAAACTGTGAATCAAATGTTTCTGTTCCACGTCGTGTGTCACCAATTCGAATTTACCACCCAGGACAAGCTGCAGCCCTAAACGCTCCTCTTTCAGTATGACCACTATAATCAGCACACTGTAAACAGAGCTCTGGATGCTGAAAGACTGCATTTGAACTGTTTAATGCAGAGCAGGGCAGCACAATGTGTAATCTGTTAAATGTTATCACAGTTATCACAGTTCCTGATGAGTCTCTGAGAGTGTCTGGCAAATCAAGGGGCATCCATGAAGTTTAGACAGGTTTCCAAAGTTAAAGCTTTCCAGCATCTTAGAAATACAACTGTGGTGAACCTATTTCACAAAGACAAACGTTCTTGCTTAAATAGGGCTGAGTGTCACTTACAGTTTTACCACAATTTCACTAACTACTTATACTGATGCCTTTAACTTAAGACTGAGTCCTTTTAATCAATACTTTCTTTAAAACTACTACCCAAGCGCAGATGTGGCTTAACCTATAGTATAGGTGCTACAAGTGGCTATATTTACTGACTGTAAAGGACGGCAGACTAATTAAGAAGCATAAGAACTCATAACATGCTTATGGAATTTAATAACGACCTCTGGGTCTACCAACTCATTCTACCTGATTTTCAGGATCAGACTCTGGCTCAAACTGACATGGCAGAACCTGACACAGTTATAAAAATATATTACATTTACTGTTGA
The DNA here is from genome assembly GCA_021613375.1 of Megaleporinus macrocephalus. NCBI lineage: Eukaryota > Metazoa > Chordata > Actinopteri > Characiformes > Anostomidae > Megaleporinus > Megaleporinus macrocephalus. The sequence continues at coordinate 45,932,484 of CM038704.1, read as the reverse complement.
CCCAGTTTTAGATAAGCTCTGATCAATCTTCATGTACATGAAAGCATGTCAAGCAACCAATCGCGAGAAACATATAGAGGAGGAATCAAATGACTTATTACACAGAAAAGAAGAAACAAATCAGACTGTATAAAGGTGTCAAGCATTTATGACATTGAAAAACATTACTGTGTCCACTGCCTCTGAGTTAGGGCCTTGGAGTAACACATGCTTTATGTTTTTGTATTAATGTAATAGGATCAGTGTTTCCTTCTATGTAAAGCCATATTGTTCACATGACCAAATTAAAAGTTTATGACAAACTTAGCTGTAAGTTAGCTGGGAGACAGGCTTCTGGTTCAGATCCAGAATCTAACACATTTTGATCATTTACTAGCTCAAACACACTAAACCTGTCCGATAAGCCTGGAGCCGGACCCCCCAAAATGTAATGGAACTGAAAAGCATATCTACAAAGAAACAATGTATAGTTGCCTGCTGTTGGCACAAAGGCATGGAGGGTGTAAGAGTATGAGAGAGAGAGAGACAGAGAGAGAGAGAGAGATCATGAGAGAACCGGAGAGAACAGGGGCAAGGCTAAGTCTCAGTATGGGAGATAATCTGTCTTGACTGTTTCCTATGAAAACAGATGGAAAAACATAAGTCTTTCTTTTTTCTCCTGTGCCTGGTCAGGCTATTACCCCTGAAACACACACACACACACACACTCTAAATCCCCACCAGAAATACTGACAGGTAAGCATTCGCATTCCTTTTAAATACACATTGGTTTTCCGCCGCAATTGCAAACGACGGCAAAACAAATCCACGAGTAAAAGCTGGGAAACGCATCTCTATAGAAGCATGTCGTTTATAGTGAATGACAACTCTCCAAATGCTTTTAATTGCTTTCCAGCCAAAAAAAAAAACCCTTAGCACATTTTTTTCCTCTCCTTTGAAATGGCCGTTAAAAAACCAAACGTTTTTTGCCCAAACGTCCCGGCACGGAGGATGCAATATTCATTTTGCTGCAGGAGAACAATCCATGCATAACAATGAGATTAGCTAATGAAATCAGTCATCAACCTGCAATACATACATATTAAAGCAGGCCCTCGCTGTCACTCGCTTTGTGCATCATTTGTTCCTCCTTCTCTCGCCCCCCCCCTTCCCTTTATCTCTCTCATTCCATTTCTCTCCCAAGCCATCCTGCGCATCTCTCACCTTGAGGTTTTTACGGCTATATTAAGGCAAAAATGCTAATCTTTTGAAGTCTCCCTGACCTGAGTCAAAAACGCGGATGTGCACTCGCGCACAGACCACCTGTGTTGCATCATTAGACCACTCCTCATTCTGAGGGAAAAAGCGGGATAAATTGCAACAAATGTGATCTCATCCAACATCACGGGGTCACTGAACACTCTCCTCAAGCGAGAGAGAGAGAGAAAGAGGAGAGAGAGACAGAGAGAGAGAAGGGAAAGAGATGCACGGAGTGAAGGGCTATTTCTCCCTGCTGACACAGCCTCCATCTGCCGCTGAGCCACAGAGAGAGCGAGAGAAAGAGAAAAAAAGAGAGCGAGAGAGAGAGAGAGAGAAGAGAAGGAGAAAGGGAGGGTGTGATGGAGAAGGAGAGAAAGCGCTTTCTTCGTTCACCTTGGCGTCACCTCTGCTGAGCTGAGCAGGATGATGGGATAGGTAGAGACACGGAGACGCTCACACACACACACACTCACACGTCTGTCTCCCCCCTCCTCCACACTCCATCCTTCATTCTCTCTGTAGGTGCTTGTCTGTATCTGCTCTCTCTCTCTTTCTCTCTCTCTCTCCCCTCCACACACACCACAATCTGTGATCACTGGAACCATTTTAGCCAGAGACACACACATTTACACACACACACACATACACACACACACTGTGTGGCAAACACACTAAAGAGGACGAGGGCAGAGATTTACACACACCTGTACACACTACACCCAGAGCCAGATTAAACCTCTAGGGGAACCTTACTCTCTCTCTCTCTCTCTCTCTCTTTTAATTTCTCTCTCTCTTTTCACGTCTGTACCTCTGTCTTTCTCTCGATCTCACTCCACCTGTTTTTCTCTCTCTCTTTCCTTATCTTTTTATTTCCCTGATCCGCATCGATCTCTCGCTCCGTCATCTCTTATTTATTTTTTATCCTTCTTTTGCTATCTCCATCTCTCCTTGTTTCTTCTCTTTCTTTCTCATCTTTCTTAACTCATTTCTTTGTCTCTTTCTCCTTGTCCCTCATCTCTTTTCCTCTTCTCTTTCCCGTCCTCCCTCATCTCTTTTCGTTTCATTTCTTTCTCTCTTTCACATTCTCCATCTCTCCCCTACCTTATTTTTCTTTTTACCTCTTCTCAAACTGTCTCTCTTTCAGTTTTATCTTTTTTCTACTTCATTTCTTTTTTATTCTCTCATCTCACGCTCTCCATCTCTCTTCTTCCTTTTTTCCCTCTTATCTTGCTCTCTGTCCCTCTTTTTGCTCCTTTCTTCTCTCTCTCTTTCACCCTTTCTTCATTTCTCTTTTTACCTCTCTCTGATGGATCTTGCTCTCCATCAGGCTTTCATATCATATTCTCATTTTCTTCTTTTTTCTTCTCTTCTCACTCTGTCGCTTTTTCATATTCTTCTTCTTTTGTTCTCTCCTTTCTCCCTCCCCTTCACTTTCTCCTTCTTCACTTCACATTTTTCCTCTCCCATCGCTCCTTCATACTATTTTCTCGTTTTACTCGTCCCTTTCTTTCCTTTATCTTGCGTTTTTTCCTCTGTTATCTCACTCTCTGTCCCTCGTTTTTTCTTTTTGCTCTTTTTTCTTCTCTCCCTCACGCTTTCTATCTCTCGCTGTCTTTCAGAGACGCGCGGGCGTGCAAGCTGTGTGTAGCGGGAAGCCGCAGGGCAGGGTTTGAAATGAGAGACAGCGTTTTAAAGAGGAAGCAGAATTTCACCTGTGATTAGTGTGGCTGCAGGGCAGACAGCTCTCTGAAGACACAATTCACTCCCCCTCCCTCTATGTCTCTCTCTCTCTCTCTCTCTCTCTGTCCCTCTTCTTTCTTGCTCTCATCCCTCCCCCTCCTTTCCTCCGTCTCAGTATCTTCCTGTCCTCCTTCTCTCATCATCCACTTCTTTCTCTCTATCCATTCTCATTCCCTCTCTCTCTCTATCCATTCACCCCCCCCCCCCCACCCCCTTTTGCAGGGAGTGACCCAGCAGCTGGGCCTTCCGAAACAAACCAATAAAACACAAAACATATCCCCCCACCCCTCACACACACACACACACACACACCTTCCCTCTCTTCCCCCAGACCATCTGCACACCAATCGCAGCACGCATGCACACATGGTCGCGCACGCTCTCGAGTGCTGTGAAGCTGGGTTACATTAGTGCCTGACCCTATTAAAAAAAGAAAAAAAGAGCCTTCTACAAGCCTTAGCGCTGCAGCCCTCTGTCCAAACACAAAAGACTTCCTGGAGCACAAGCATGTTACATTCAGTAAGGAAAACAGCAGGACCAATCGCAGGCCGCTGGGCATCACAGGCGGGTGATCGAGTAAAAGTCAGTCCGGTGCTGCACGATTCCCAGTTTTCTGGAGTCGACTCTCGACTCCACTTCACGTAAACCAGCATGGCACCAGAGCCGACAGTATACAAGTTATTAGACCATCATAAAAAAAGTTTACCAGACCCTTGGCGTAGCTACAGATTACAGTGACATGATGAAAATGTGTATATTACACCAAGTAATATCTGGTAGCTTAACAAATGATTGCATCTGACTAACGTTTGAACACATCAGCCTTTCATTGCTCAGTTCACAGGCATCAGAACGCAGCTGCAGCGGCTTTTAACGTGGAACGAAAATTCTGAATGAGACTTCAGCTTCGTGTTCCACAGCGATCTGTGAAGCAGAGTGTTTATAGTAGCATCAGTTTTCATTCCTTAATATCATTTTTTGCAAACCTAATCATGACGAAAGAGTCTGGGTCCAGACCAGTGCGGAGTAGAGGTTGGCTTAGCAACGGATGAGTATTGTTGACACTGTTAAAACCTGGCAATTAAACAAATGCATACAACTTAGACTCTTTGCTGCTTTACACACATCTCTGTGAAAACATTGCTCGTAAAGAAGCTACAATTTGGAAATGTTGGCTGACTGACCACATTTTAAAGCAAACGGAAAACAGCGTATTTATAGCCAAAGTTTTCTTTCAAGAGACAGTAGGAAACAAAGTAACAACCCCGTTCCCATGAGCCAATGCGCTGTTACCTCTTTACTGATCCAAGCACCTCTGCATTGCACATTTTAGCGTTTTCCCCGCTCCCAACACACCTGAGTCAACTCGTCAGCTAATTAAAAAGGTAATTAACAAGTTTAAAATGGGTGTGTTGGAGCAAGGAGAACACTGAAATGAAAAGTGCGGGGGTTACTCTAGGACCGGCATTGGGAAATGCTGAGCCAAAGTCATGTGCTAACATAATTTGATGTCTCACCGTAGGGTATAAATGAAATACTGTGTTTAGAAGAAGCTGGAGAGGCTCGTTCAATTCATCATGAAACAAGCAGACAGACAAAAATAACGCAAATGCTGAAGCACCAACAGAAGTATCGCCTACACTGATAAGTCACACCAGCAGACTGCATTAAGTTTGTAACAAAGTTTGTTGGAAGTCATACCACTGTGTTTCTATTTCCCTGTAAGTGCTTCTAAAGTATTTGCTGGGGTTTTATTTCATTTGTTAAGTACACAAGCCTGAAAAAAACAAAACAATATTGCATTTTCAGATGTATGTAGCTTGCGGGGCTTCCTCTAGGCTGAGTGCGATTAGGGTGGCTTTAAAGCAGAGCATTAGAGGTAAAACTCATACATACCTCTGCGCAGTGAACGGTTTGTAGAAATCTCTCTCTAACAGTCTCCATCAACTTGAGTATCAACATGGTTTTGGAAAAAACACACTGTAAACTCCAAACCGCAGAGGATGAAAAATGTCTGCATGCTGACCACATGTCTGCAACACTGCGGCTACCGTCTGTAATTAATTGAGTCATTTGCATAAACATATGTGATTGGATAAGATGCGAGCAATGATTTGCTACAAAATCTGTGCTGGTTAGTGTTTAGATCACAGGAGTAGCCAAACTACAGCCAGGTCACATTAAATAAACTGGTGGGCAAAAAAAAAAAATACCTGGGCCTTTTTAGAGGAGGGGATTTCCACATGGAGGACTCATTCAGGTTTTTTTTTTGTTTTGGCACTCGGGCCAGAAATATTGTAGTTATATCACAGATCGGCTCAGCTCGCTACAGTAGCAGTGCACCTACGCAGGTATATGGTAATCTTTCATGTGACTAGCATCAGAATTGTATCCTGATAAGATTTTACGCACATGCCACACACATTTACACTTGGTAGTCAGACGTGTCTCCAGCTAGTTGGACTGAAATCTGACTGCTTTGTGGGATGGAATTTGCAAATCTGTTCGTTACGCGGGAACCAAATATCACTGGTTAATCCGTTCTGCCTCTATTGTCAACAGTTTGTTTAGCACAGTAGTGCGTGCCCATATGCTATTAAGCATTTTGTTTTGTCCTCTCCCCAACCATATGCGCCCTTCAAGATCATCTTCCTTACAGACGCAGATCGCGTCCACAGGGACGTGCTGCATGGCGAGGAGTTTTGGTTGTAATGGGAGGAGCTTTGGTTACGCCAAAGACAGATGTATTGTTTCTGCTATAAAACGTGCCTCATATGGGCATCAGAACACTTCCTCTGTTTAAGAGCGGTGTGGGGTGTGTTTACACTATTTATATGGCTTGGCCTTATCTAGATATAATCCTGATACTCAAGATGCACCTAGTAACCAGGTGGAAAGGGGGTTAAAAACTAGCAGCACTACCATGTCAGACTTTGAATGATCACTTTATATTATTATTATTATTATTATTATTATTATTATTATTAAACAGTATTTTTTACAGTTTAGTTTTAAACTTCTACTAATTCTACTAAATAAGTTGTTTATAGATTTATATAATAACCTCTTAGCAAGTTGATGTCATTGGTTTGTAAAAATGCTATCTGCGTACCTTTTTTTTTGGAGAACTATTCTTTAAACACTCGCCCTTTAAATGCTCTCCTTCAGGGTTGAGAACCAGTGTTAGTTGCCAAACCCCACGCAATATTAGACATACTACACACCGTGCACATATGGGAGTTGTGCAAAAGGCACAGGGGGCAGTGGTGCTCCTCCGGCATGAGTGGGATCCACTTAACCCCCTTTTCTAGCGTGCGCACACACGCACACTCCCTCCCGCCAACGCTCTCTATCTGCCTCTAACCATCTAATCCCACAGAGGAGGGGCCAGCAGTACCGCCCCGACCCTAAAAACGCCCCTCCCCAAACGCACACATCCCACCCCACACACAGCAGCAGACCCCATTAGGCTGTGGGTGTGGAGAAAACTGACATGGAGTGAGAAAAAAAAGGCAAAACAGCCTCACACACATGCACAAACACACACACTCCGTATTGTGTGCTGAGAGTGACCTGTAGGTGTGTGTCTGATTCATGGCAGCGCGCTTCAGTAAAGCACAACCACTCCTTTCTATATTTGCCCTTCAGAAAGACATAAATAATGGGCCCTCTCTCTCTCTCTCTGTGTGCATGTATAAATTAGCTGCGCACAGCACTCCTGAGACACATCCTACACCGGACACACGCAGGGAGAGATGGAAAGATGGAAAGCTGGAGAGGTGAGGCGGGCGGGCAGGAGAAAGAGGGAGGGAGAGAGAGAGAGAGCGCAAAGACAGAGCAAAATAGAAGAGGAAAGAGAGAGAAACCAAGGCGAGGAGAAGGTATATGACAGGGCTCAGACTGATGCGCATGAACACACACACACACACACACACACACACACACTCCCCTTCCCTCTCTGCGTGCAACTGCGGTGTAAATGTCATCATGTACACAGTTTATCCTCTGTGTGAGCGAGAGGAGGAGATGGAGGGAGGGCAAGAAAGAAGGAAGGAAAAATAAAAGAGAAAAGGAAAGGGGGAGAGGGAGGTGGCAAAAAGAAACAAAAAGAAACGGGGCGAGAGAAGAAAAAAAGAAAAAAGAGGGAGAGAGAGAAAGGGAAAAACGAAAGACTGTAGAGAGAGAGAGAGAGAGAGAGAGAGAGAGAGAGAGAGAGAGAGATGAGAAAGTGGGAAAAGGAAGGAAAACAAGAGACAGAATTAAATAGAAGGTAGACAAAGAGAGAGTCCAAGTAAGAGAATGTAAGAAAAGAGAAAGAGTGTGAAAGAGCGAGAGGAAAGACAAGAAAGACAGAAGGGAGAGAGGGAAAACCAGAGAGGAGAGTGAGAAAGACAAATGTAAGAGAGAAGAAGGTACACAGATAGAGAATGAGATAGAGTGTATGTGCGAGAGGAGTGTGAGACAGGAGACAGAATAAAGACATAGGAAAAGAGGGGATAAGAGAAAGAGTGAGAGAGAGCCCACTGCAGAGAGGAGAAGAGGAGAGCGCAGCAGCCTCTCCTGTCGTTTCCTTCATTAGTATTCCAGCGCTCACTCTTCAGAGAGCCATCTTCACACACCGCTTTTAGCGTCAGCAACACAGGAGAAAGACTCAGGTCCACAACACACACACACACACGCACGCACACACACACACATAGTGTGTTCAACAATCGTTCCAGTGATTTCTCTGCATTTTACATTCTAATCACACCCAAGTGCTAAATGCTGGGGGAGAGCAGGAGGATGCGATAAGCTCTGTATACTGACAGCTGAAAAACTGGACCGTTCTACTACTGTAATCACAGCACACTACAGACACTGCTGGAGTGGCACACCAGCGAACGATCCGCAGATCTGCAACGTTAGTAGAAGAAGTCTGGAAGATAACTTTAACCAGAGTTTGTGTATTTATACAGCTGATCTCTTTAAAGTCTCTTCAAGTCTGTCACCACTGGCTTTAACAGTAGTCATGCAATCTAAAGTTCAGGCACAAGCCCTGATCATAAAACAAATAGCAATTAAAATATCTATATGCTGTTTTTTTTCTCCTTAGGGTTGATTTTAAATATTTTTGTACTTGTATGTCCCAAACATGGCCAAAATTCATTTAACATTATAATTTTCTAACCTCTTTTCATCCCTTAGAAGGAACACAGGCTGTTTTACTACTGTGTCTTCAAGATTGATTTAAAATAAATCAGCTCTGTTAGAACTTCAGTATGAGTGGACGACGCTAAATCTACTCGCATTAGAAACAGTTTTTAATAACAAATGAGTTTTATGAAATCTTTAAAAGACTCTGCTCGATTTGTTAATGTTCAGTTCAGTTGATTAATTGTTCTGTCTTTATTAAGGGCCTATATCATGGAAAACTGTTTTTCCCATTTGATTTGCTAAAGTCGGAAGTAGTATGCAGACATTGTTAAAGTATCAACATATCATTCACTCCCCAGTCCATACTGTTTTTGTGATGTCACAGGACCCAATCATTTACATATATGCAGCTTACATTTACATATATGCAGCTATTCACCCTACAGTAGCTTAGCCCCACCCGCTTTCCTGAAAGAAGCTCAATACAGGACAGCCATTCAGAACACCGTTCATTTATCTTAGGCTGTTTTTGTTACTGTACCTTTAAGACGGATCTGTTTCCAAGAGATAAACAGAGGTTGGAAGATATAAACTGTGGCCATGTTTGGTACATAAAACGACACTAATACTATAAGTTAACCTCAAGGGAGAAAAAAAATTAAGATATGTGCCCTTTAATGGTCGTTTGGACATGCATTAAATGAGGGGTGGTCTCTGACTATAGTTCTAAGGTCAAAGTAAAGTATAAACCAACTTGAGATGATGCATTTCAATTATTATTGTTTTTTTTAAACCACAAAATTAAATGTGAGCAATCGTGATGGCTCTGCCACCCAGCCAAAAAGGCTGGGCTGTTGTAAAAGCCCAGAGAGCAGCCTCTTAAGACAGAGTTTTTGGGCATCAGTTCCAATATGTCAGCACATTACCTTTGCGCAGTGCATTAGAGTGAGTGTGTGGGTTTTGCACACAGCTGTATCTCAATAGAGAATCTGTAACGTGTTTCACATTGAGCAAAAACATTCCAGCGAATGAGCGTGTGCAGCTCAAACGGCAGCATGGCTTCAGCACACATTAGAGACTGTGCTGGATTTACTACAGTAACTGTGTTTATAAAAGGACTTTACTGTACAGCCCAGTTAATTCAAACAGAGCGGGACATTTACAGTAAAGCTGTTCGTTTAAATGGAGCACTTCTCTCGGAGCGGGGAGCAGTCATTTTAAATAGAGCAGAGTTACTAGAGGAGCGGTTATTAGAGTTCTCGTACGGTAAAAGCTAAACTTCAGCCAAAAAAAATAAATGCAATGCATTTATTCCCTTACTCCAAGTGTACTTGATCGTCTAAGACATGTTCTGCGTCTCAAGTTAGCTTATTTAGCTTTGCACTACAGCTGCGAGACTATTATAGCCAACGAGTAATGGCCACTTATACTTCACTAATCTGTTTGCAGAACTCTCACCTTCAAATTCACGCCTCAGTCTGTCTCATTCACCAATATTTTCCAAAGATTTTCCTTTAACGTGTAAGATTAATATCAGATTTCTGAACCACAGAATTGTTCACACCTGCTTAAGTGCGTTTTAAGAAGATATTAAGAACAGTTGGTGAATGAGGCCCATGGTCTTGTAATGTAATTTATTGTTAGATATTACATTAAAACAAATGTTAGCAGTAAGCCAGTTTATACTTAGCTTACCAGTCCTGAGGCACCCTCAGATGGTTGCGCTACATCCCAGCTCCCAACACTTAAGGATAGAGCCATAATTTGAACCCTTAGGACTGGTTTGAGCACCCCTGCTTTTGAGCAAACAACAGTTTTGACATTGAGCTGCGAGCATGATCTTCCATCTAGCTTAATCCAAAACTACTACTTCTTTAGCAATGAAATAAACACAACACCAGATGATCAGGAAAGTGTGTCTCTGTTATGCTCATGCTTCTGACTACAGGACACTCAAGGTTTGATCTGATGAGTTCAGACAGATTTCTCCTTCTCTTAATGATGGAAGTAGTGCTTACAGACAGATGCTAAGCAGTGACATGTTTATCATCATGTCAATCATTACCTTGCAAATGGTTCATTAGCATGTTGTGAACTGCATGCTTAGGGTGCACAGTGTTGCTTTTGTGGTTTCTGAAACTATTTGGCCTAACGTTTGGGGATGTGCAAGGGTACCTGAGTGTGTCTGCTAATCATTCATGGTGTGAGGGTACTGGCACAGTTACAGTTAAAGTTCTCTCATATCTTTGAGTAAGTAAACTATGTAAACTCCTAAGCAGTTTACATTTAGAAATGGAGCTGATAAAATGAACAATTTGTAATTCTACAAATACCAACCTGCAGTCCATCTGCTTCTCTGCCTATTTTGGAGGTCCTGTGTAGGTACTGACCACTAAAGAACAGGGTAACAAAGTATGCAGAGAAACAGAAACAGCTGCAGAACTCCAAAGTGGACCTATATGGTATGTGCAGCTGTTAAGTGTGGATACAAAGAGGTGTGCCTAATAAAGTGCTTGGTGAGCGAATATATTAATACAGTCTCATGAGTGGCTCAATTTAAGAAAACTGCTAGAGACATGACTGAGGAACTAGCTTTGCTGCACTCTTTGCCTTGTTGGCATATTGTCTAGCTTGTGTAAGTTTGCCTTAGTTTGAGCTCAAGTCTGAAAAGGCAACCTCTGTTACTCATACAACATCTAAAACCTACCAATTTTTCTTTTTTTAGAATAATAAAACATGTTCAAAAATATGTAATCCTCTGCTTGCTGCTATGTTTGGTGCTACTGCCAGTTTGGCCATTTAGATCTAACACGGTATCAGCCATATGATACATTTGGATGAAATACTTCATTTGACCAGATATCTGTTTATAAACTATTTTGGATGCTTGATTATCAACACAACTCAGAAACTTTATTCCTATTACTGATATTTATAAACACTAACAAAATAGATAAAATCCACAACGGCTAATGCTACAGTTTAAGATACGAAACATACTTTGTTCAAAACATGCCATATATATGCCTTGGCTAATTAATTACATTTAGAAGACGGGGGAAATCATAAATTAGATTTTATCACTGAATAAAAGCAGTATTGTGAGAGCGCCATGGTTTCGCACATTTGCAAGTTTCAGGTTTAGATAGTGAAGCATTATTGGATGGATCTCCACGGTAACAGGGCTGATGAAACTCAATCGGAGTCTCTCCATGTCGCTTGCTCTCTGATGACCACCCGCTGGTATTGACCTTCTGAATGTTTTCCCTCTCTCCTTCTCTGTCACTCTCTCACTCTTTCGCTCTCCCACATCCCCATCCTCCCATCTCCTGCTTTCACCCCGTTAGCTGTGAGAGACGGTTTGTCATTAGAAGAAGACTCACTCACATGCTGGTCATTAAACTATAGACGGTAGCTATATTATTCATGCAAAACTGGATCTGCAATATGCAATAATGATGCCTTATACTAATAATAGCCTAACACATACATTATTAGTAGAAGTACCATGAGGCACTACGCTTGCAAACACTGTACGGCCAATATTTCCATAGCTTTATTATAATACTCCTTATATTAATGTTTTGATGGTACTAACTCTACAACTTGCGTGTTCTGCAACTTATTTTAAGCTCAAACAGTAGATTTCCTTGTGGTATGAACAGATTTTTTGGCTAAAGTGAAATTCTTTATAAATTCTCTATCAATTTAATTTTCTGTTTCCAAATGTAAAACACCCTAAATACAGATCCCAAGTCCGGCATAGTACGATCTAGTCTTTCAGCATGTAGACACGGTAAGCTTTAATCACAGACTTTCTTAATCCTTAAAGAAAGTTTATTTTCCAGCAAAATTATATATTACTTTGGGGTTGCTTTATGGTAATATGATGTTTATGAAACTGAATGATACTAATAGACATGAAGCTTGGAAAGCATTAAGTCACCACAGTTCTTCAGAAACAAATATAGAGTGTAATGAATATAATGTCATTAACTACTACTACTACTACTAATAACAACAATAACAATAACAACTCAGAACCAAACATTTAAAAATAAATGAGTAGAGAAAAACTCATTTAAAACCTGGTGTATCCACACGCATTTATTATCATTTTATTAATCTGGCAGATTTGACGATAGTATGTATGCACAAGAGCTTTGGTCGCTGCCACTTAACCTGGAACAATTCTAAAAGAAACAGTGGAACTAAACAGAATGGACAGTAATTCAGACATACATGTACCACTTTTGCTGCACGATGTGTACATAAGGTATATGTTGTGCTTTGCTGAGCAGTTTCGCTGTCGTGGTGCTGCGGTGTGCAGTGTTGTGCAGTCAACTGGTTTAAACACACACACACACACACACTCCTTCTTCCTATCAATACAGTGCACACAGCTGCCTCTCTCTTCAGGACATGCTACACTGAGAATCCACTGTGTGTGTATGTGTGTGGCTATGTTTTGAGATGTGTTAAAACTACACAAGATCAGCAGAATATTAATGATTGTGTGGCTTATAACAATAATACAATAGTAATAAGACTGTGAATGGAATTAACATAGTTCAGTTAACACAGAGCTAAATAACTACAACCTTTGATTCCTTAAAGGGGACATATGAAAAACTCTTGTGCACATATGTTTGGGAATCTGTAATGTCTTCCAACCCATACACTGTGAAGTAATGCAACAAAGTCAGCTTAGTTTGTGGGCTACCTACATCAGAAAACATGGGATTCACCAAGCCATACAGATTTGGCCCTCTTCCTACGTCACTTAGGGACTCATTGCAATAATGCTGCCCCCATCCAAGCAGCTCTGCCCGCAAGTTCAGAGCTATCTTTGCAAAGGTGTGCCCGCTTTTTCCACCAAGCACCGGAGCTGCAAGCATTATATGGAAGCTAAAAACTACACATTAGAACTGCTGTGCTGTAAGCTGCACCTAAGTGGATAAAGTTTCCCCACCTTACATGGCACAGCAGTTACATTCTTATATACTTTAGGCAACTGCCATTAACTGCTGTACTATTTAAGGTGTAATGAGAACATCTGAACAAGAAAGTTGTGAATAAAAAAATAGAGAAACTTTCTTCCCTCAACCTGGGCCAGAAAAACTCAACACAATTAGCACTACGCAAATCATGTACCTCAAACTGCAAACTGAGTTGCTAATCAATCTTAATACTTGCTTATGTGGATTTCTGATGTTGCAGTTGAACCAACCCACTAGCTTTCCCTCAGCCCAGTACGCCATCTAATTACTACGAAGCAGAAACAGATCCATGTAAAACATTATTACAACAGCCATTATACATGCACCAAACAAGAGGGCGCTTGTTCAGTCAGAGGGCAAAAGGGCAGTGGCTCAAAGCTTTCTTGGGGTCTAGCCATGCACATGTCTCCTGTATGCCACAACAATTTGGGAAAAATACCTAATTGCAATTTTTCTTACCAATATTGTGATTTAAATGTGATTATCTTGTATAAATTAAACTCCAGGCCCTGCTTTCCCTCAAGAAGCACATCCATTGTTTCAGGCTTGAATGCTGAATGAAGTGTGCCAGACTGCCAGTTCACATATCCTGTGATATTGCATTATCTTTCCCCACTTAAAACTTGTTAGGACAATACTGAATAATGCAGGACACAATTAAAACTGCAGCTTTTGCGGTTTGAAAATTCAGCCCTACTGATGTCTAGGGCTGTAACAATGCATCATGACAATGTGTACCAGGAAGAACTGAGATTCTAGTAATTATACCATTTAATGCAACTGCTGGGGTTGCATGAACACCAAAGTTTGCAAATGCTCACCACCAACTCACTCCAGCGCTCCTCCTGCCTCCCAGCTCTAGCATCATTAACCAGCCATGCCGAAACATGATGAGCAACAATTAATTATTTTAAATGTTATGAGAGTTTTTAATCGTAAACCCAGTATTATGAATCGAATTGTGGGCTGAGTGCATCATTACACCTCTGGTGTTATCTATAAAGAAAAATGGACAAAAGGAGTGTAAATCAGATTTTATGCTACTTCCTTCAGTGAGCATCACCTCCTAAGACATTGCAGTATGCAGTTATTTAGTCATAGCACACAAGCAGATCAGGTTTTTTATTAAATTATCTTCTAAGTCCTAATGAGTAAAGATTAACTTCTTTCCATATGTAATACGAATACATGCTCTCCACTCTTTCTCCCTCTCCCTCCTATCTCTCGTTTTCAGTATTTATTGCCACATCCTTTGGTACAAGCGCAGCACAGCCACTAAAGCCACACAGCTAACCTAGCTGGGGCATAAATATTTAAAAGAAGAAGAAACAGAAAAATGGCAAGGTTTTTTATGTGTGTGAGTGAGCAAGAGAGAGAGAGTGAGAGAGAGAGAGAGAGCAAAAAAGGGCAAGAGAAAGAAAGAGAGTGAGAGACAGAGGGAAGAGGTGCAGTGGTAGCAGTCAGTCACTTGCTGATGTGCCTTCCATTCTTCACACACACACACACACACACACACACTCACTCTTTCTCTCTCTCTCTCTCTCTCTCTCTCTCTCTCTCTCTCTCTCTCTCTCTCTCTCTGAGGTAATGACTCTTGCTGATGATCTGGACAGTCAGGCTCAGCTCAAGCAGGCGTCCATTACACATATTCACATATTCACACACACACACACACACAGGCGTCCATTACACTTCTCAAACAACCTGTGTGTGTTTTGCCTCAAAGACCCACAGTGCTTCTCTCTCTCTCTCTCTCTCTCTCTCTGTCTCTCTCTCTCTCCTTCTCTCTCTCACACACACACACACACACATTCTGCACAGCATCAGCACTAAAATGTAGCCTCCTCTTCTATGATTCCAAATCTCCTCAGCAAGAAAAACAGACAGCGAGTTGTCCTTGAGAAAGAGAGCAAAAGAGACACAAGAAAATAGATAGAAGAGAGATAAAGGAACAAGAAGGAGTGAGGAGAGAAATAAGAAAAAAAGAAAGTAAAAAGATGGAAAAAGGATAGAAGAAAGTATGCATGACAGAGAGAGAGAGAGAGAGATGGAGCTCACAGCCACCAGTACAGTCCAGGGCCAGAGTATTTTAAGAAACTGTGTCTAACTTTCCATCAGGAACAGCAGGAAATAATACTGTCACGTTTCTCTGTGCCGTCCTCACCATGTCCCGAGAGACACCCACATCTGCACCTATCAGCACCGCACACTGAGGAAGACTTTGCACCATGGAGATGCTCTGCTTGCCTCAACTTTTGGAAGTCCCTTTGGGTGACCCCCAACTTCATTCCTCTCTGTTTTCTTCATGAGAAACAGCAGGCTGATTGAGGGAGTGTATGCAGCCCTCTGGATAACCTCCATTCGCACCAGTCCATGACACGCTTGCTCGTCAGGCAACTGTATATTCTCCTTAATGACAGCCGGGAGAATGAGAGGGGCGCTTTTGCGCTTCTTATGACAAGTTAGAATGTTTTAATAGAATCATACGGTAAACATGTATTATGGTTGATCAGCTAAGACATGTTTGGTGTAGAAAGTTTTCCGTTTAGCTATGAGGTTAACATTGCAACAAAATGTAGTTTAATAGAAACTGAGAGAGCCCCCTTCATTTAACTCTAGTAAAAGCAGATATTGTATGTGTATGTTAAACATATTTAACAGAAAATGATCTACATCAAATCTGTAAATGAACTAATCTAATCTGAAGATTGACTAATAACTAAAGAAGCAAACTTCCAAACTCCACGTCTCAGCTGAGAAAACTCTGCAAATCTGATTCTTTGCCAAACTGTTTCTTTAAACAGACCGGACACTGTTGAGGACGAGTGAAAGAGGACAAAATGGGAGCCGTGCCGCAGAGAGCGGACAGTGCTTCGTTCTTTCCTACAATTCCTAAAAATCAATGCTCCGACGGAGCCTCTATTACCATTATTGATGGCAGGGACATGGGCAGAGGCGGCTGCCAAAGGCAGGAGCAGGTGTGATGTGTAGTAGAGTGGACTGTCCCCCATCCCTCTCCATCTCTGTCTCTCTCACAGGCTCGCGTGGGTGGAGCACAGACCCTTAGTAAAAAACCCTCAAATGCAAATGCAAAAGCTCATACTGAGCATGCATGTACATATGCAGCGCCCTGAGAAACCAGAATGAACGCATCATTGAGTCCACCTGTACATGCTCAGAATATGCAGGCTTCACGCTGCTGTAACACATTACATCACATTTACATACAAATTAATGCCAAAAAACCCGGTCCTTATATCAGCACTCCTATTAGAAGGTGGATCGATGCGAAGCACAGAAGATGAGTAAAAAACAGAAAGCAAGAGGGAGAAAGAGAAGAGGCACTGCGTCTCAATCCAGGCTCTAAGCGCTACATTCTTAAACTGCACACTTTATTTACTATAAAGGCTGTTGATGAGTGTCAGGCAGTGTCATAATCAAAAACCAGTGTTCTGAACAAAAAGAAATGACAAAGCATATGAATCACTTCCGAAAAGCCTAAAGACAAACAACTAAAAATGTTGCTTACAACTGCTCTTAATTTGCGTGTGTGAACTCATTTGGTTTGGCAAGTCTTTTGAAATGCATTCCAAGGACAGCGCAATGCATCGTTATTTTTTTTGCAATATCAAACCATGACTATTACAGCCAGACCTTCAGTTCAGGCCACAAACGTTAAAAATAAAATGTTATGAAAAAAAAGACAAAACAATAATAAAACACTTCTATGATTCTTTTAGCAACCTCATGGAATTAAATACTAGCATCCTTATGGGATTTATAATAGTATGATAGCACTAAGCTAATTATGATACACAACTGCAGTGCAGTGTAAGGAGGAAGTGATACTGCATTAATCGTCCAAATATGCTCTGACTAGTCAGTCGGACAATCGGATGAATTCCCAAAAGTTGGGCTAATTGTTCTGCAGTTTTAGCGCACCCCAAATCGTTCCTCCTTAATCATTACAATAATTTCCAGTTTGCTTTTATTGATAGCCTTCATTTAGCCTTCAGCAATGCTAAAACTAACCAAAAACCTCCCCAAGTAATAAACATCTGAACAGTCAAATAGTCAACCATAGAACTGTCGCCAAACAAGATTTTTTTTTTTACAGATTTTTTAATGCCTGGCTTAAAGGTTTATTAAAACACATTCTATAGATTACATTGGAATCCTGAGTTTACCTTTATCATTTTTTTTTCGTATATACGTTCAGTACAGAGCCCTGGCATAGAACTCCCATTGCCATACTTCAATTATAACATTCAACAGAAACCCCATAGCTGGGCTACCGCTCTTGACTTCTGAAGGATCTAAAAGTGAGTTTTTTCCCTTTACAAAGCATTCCTCTATGCAAAATACTGATCTTTACACCACAGATGAGTGTTCCTATGCATGTTTTGATACATTTTGTTATTTCAACGAAAAGTATAGCCTTAAATTAGTAAAAATAATGCAGACCAATCTTGCCAACAGCGCCATATAATTGATTTACCAGTGAGGTTTCTATATTTTGTATTGGAGATCCAGAGAGCGGGAAGGATAACGAGACCGAAAGCAGAGAAGGAGAAAGAAAAGGAGAGCTGGGGGAGAAAATGACTGTCCTTGTATTTCTGTCACTCTCTGCAACCACCAGGGACTTGAACAATGAAGCGAAGCGGCCGAGCAGATAGCGGCGAGAGGACGGACACTTCGATAGGAGAAGCCTGTGCTCCACCAATTAGCCCACTGCAGCATGCGGCACAAAGCTGATTTGTTTGCTCCAGAGCAACGGCTCAGCCCCTGTAACAGCACCTTTCTCAGCTACCGTGCCATAATTAATTGCCAAATTAAAGATCCTTATTAAAAAAAAATAAAAAGGCAAAGAGAACACATAGAAGTGCATGCAAGTAATGTCACTGCTACAACTGCCTTTGGAAAGGTTTGTTTCATCTAATTGGAAAATGAGAACGCACACATGCGCACACTCACGCAAATCTCACATCTTAAGGCTGATATTAAATTAGGTTTTAAATCGACAGTCTGAGTTTCATTTGCAGCTTCCAATTATCCCCGACAAACGCTACAGTAGATATCCTTGACATAAAATTTCACAACTAGTCTCGTAATGACGAGGAGGAAAATAAAAAAAAAGGAAAGGAGGGAAGAAAAGGAGAAAGAGCAACAGCCGGCAGTGACAAGAAACTGTTACTGTAACAGAATACTCACTTAGTGGGAGTGTCCTCAACTCTGTGACATCACTGCTCGTACACCTGAAAGAGAGAGAAGATAAAGAGAGTTAAAAATGTTTTTACTTTAATATCATCATTATTGTTGGTATAGTGTTTCCCGTTAAAACAGACCACACAGCACTTCTTATTACAAGAACAAAGATGCACACAAATGCATTTAAATGAATGAATCTAAATGCATTCCAAAGGAATCTATTTATTTTCTAGACGTCAGATTCTATCTGGGCTCTAAGTGCTCCAACAGGCTGCACAACCCTACATTTTCCACTAGAGACAGTTGGTCAGCGAGTATAATGAAGATGAGCAACTTCTCTGTAATCCCTTTAGGCTCTGGTTTGTCTGCTGAAAGTTTGTCATGTTTCTGGAAAGCATCAGCGAGAGTCTGCTGCCTGGTGGTGTCTTCCTGTCTGTTGGCTAACAACTTTTGCAAGTGCTCGATCAAATGTCGTATTTTACAACGCAACCGTACTTGAACCTCTCGGCACGCTGACTTTACACACACATGACAAGCAGCTGTCTTTCTTTTCCAGACTAAAACATCTCCAAACAAACTACATTTTAAACCAAACTTGTCAAACCAACAGCTAATATTATCTGCTTACTCAGACTGAAGTTGCTGTGGGTTCACGGAAAGACATAGAATTTAATCTACGCTGGTGACGTGTCTTATGTTACGTTATGTTACGTTACTGCGGGTCTAGCGCAAGCTGCAGACTGGAATCCGATCAGTTAGTGGATCGGTAAGTTAGCCCAGTCTGTCAATATCAGAGCCGATACCCATCTCTAATTTAAAAACATGTAGTTAAAGTAGATATAGTTAAACCAAATACTGTCTCAATATGCACGACTGAATAAATATATATAAAAACAAAAAAATAAAACCTTTTACGATACGTTCAGAAAGGCATATTTTATTGTATCATGTGAAATGTTGTTGTACAACGCTGAACAACAGCACATTTCATTTACAGAGAGCAAAAGTCACTTTAACTAGATTTTGTATGATAAAATGTTGAATAAAGTGTACAAATATTGAATAACAATTGCTGCAAACAACACACTGGATGAATAAATAAACAAGTTTTTGGCTCAAATTATGATATCAGACATCAGGCAATCTAAATAATTTAAGTAATAACTCTGTGAACCTAGTAATTATTTTAAAAAAAAATAATAATAATAATAATTTTTTATCTTTTCACATCATTTTTAAAAACTCACTCGTTATTTTGAGATGGTTTCTCGTTATTTTGATGTAATTTCTCATTTTTGAGATACCTTCTCATAATTTTAAGATTATCTCAGGTGATTTCTCATTACTCTGGGATGATTTATTATAATTTTGAGATACATTATGCATTCATAATAAAGATTTTAAAGAGAGAGACCAGAGAGAGAGACCAGAGTGAGAGACTAGAGAGAGAGAGAGACCAGAAAGAGAGACCAGAGAGAGAGACTAGAGAGAGAGAGACACACACACAAAAGAGAGAGAGAAAAGAGAGACCAGAGAGAGAGAGAGAGACTAGAGAGAGACCAGAGAGAGGAAGAGGGAGAGACTAGAGAGAGACACACACACACAAGAGAGAGAAAAGAGAGACAAGAGAGAGAGAGAGAGAGAGAGAGAGAGAGAGAGAGAGAGAGAGACCAGAGAGAGAGACCAGAGTAAAAGAGTAGAGAGAGAGAGACTAGAGAGAGAGACACACACACACACACAAAAGAGAGAGAGAAAAGAGAGACCAGAGAGAGAGAGACTGGAGAGAGAGCAGAGAGAGGGAGAGAAAGAGGGAGAGAGACTAGAGAGAGAGAGACACACACGAGAGAGAGAGAGAGAGAGAGAGAGAGAGAGAGAGAGAGAAAGAGACCAGATAACGAGTAAGGTTATATTGCCAGCTGCTTGATTTACAGATAAGCCTATTGTGCCTGATGCTAAGAGGTGAGAGAATTGAAACCCAGAGAAACTGATTTCAATGAGTGGAGGCCTTTTTTAGCCTGGAGGAAGTAAGCCAGCGCAAACAAGTTTCAGAACACATTCAGCTTTGTGGTCAAACCGTGAAAGACAGCATGACGTTTGCAACCAGACCTGTGGCTGGCACCATACACACATACACACACACAACCACATGCCCACACATGTGGGGGGACGACACACAGACACACACACACTCCCAGTTCCTTTTTTCCTGCTAAACCTGTTGGAATTACAGTCAGGCTTTAAAACTCCGGGTGTGTGGGATGCTTTTTTTTCCCTTACTGCACACACTGAGAGAACCAGCCATCTCCTATTTTCTCACGGCCTTAGCCTGCGTGTGTATCAGAGAACATGCAGCAAGCAGATCCATTTCCGAACTCCTCCATCAGCATGAACCACAGAAACGCACATGGACACAAACAGATGAGTACACTACAAGCACAACGGCACCAAAACAGCGAAACAGAAACCCCCCCACACCCCCACCGCTCCTTAACACAGTGCAGACACACTCCAAGCGGCTGCTGTCAGAACAGTCAGTTCCTCTTTTGGGCCTGTAAAACATTTCCATGTGGGCAGTGGCCGGAGGTTTCTCGGAAGGCACGGCCAGAGGATTCAGTTCGACACCATCTGCCTCCCACTGCTGACCGCCACGCGCTGCTCATTCACACAAATCCACCTGCATCAGGGCTGGAGACAATAGTGGACGACATGGAATAAGTTTATTATGATTTGGGATTTTTTTGCCCTGATCCAGATCAAATGCCTTTGCCAGACATCCAATACTTTCATAGACAATACATCCAGATACTACACGATCCAAGCGTGTGAAAGTTTCTGATATCGTTTCTTAATCCAGCTCCTGGAACACAACTTTAATGCACATTTTAGAGGTGTCCCTGAACTCAGCACACTTGATTCAGCCTTTCTGAGCAGAACAGCGTGTGTTATGACTGTAAGTCAGGCAGTACTTTTAACTGAAGAGGAGCTCGTTCAGCCGATGTGCATGTTCATGCGTCTTAGAAGAGAGGTACACAAAGCACAGACGATGTGAAATGACTGCTGTAGTTCATTAGGTAGCTGGCATCTATCTGGTTTGGCTTGTTCGATGGGTGTTTTTGAACACAAACGAATTAGAAAAAACAATGTGGTTTAATTGTACATAATTACATTCAGTTTAGCATTTCCACCTGTTCTATTTGGAGCTGGGAGGAGTTGCTAGCTTTTTTTCAGTGATCTCAATTCGTGCTCCATCAAAAAATCTCACTTCGAAAAGTGTTCATGGAAATTGTTTTTCCACCAGTTTTTAAAACGGAGACCACTTGTCCACAGTATTAGTGGAAAAACACTACGTCATGTAAGCCAGTGCTAGAGCTCCATGACTGGGACTGAGAATCACAGTATAATCACTTTATTTTTACACCTATTTTAACAGGTGGCTCTTTTGTGTAATAGACTATTTTTTAATTTACAATTTCAAATGTATATATTTTTTATTCTCATTTATATTCATACTTCCAGTTGATCAAACACATATAAACAGATGTGGGAATCATGCTTCGCCATTCGATTTCAACTCAGGGTGCCAAGAGATGCTGCATCTTGCTTTCTGTGGCCTACATCATGTTAAGTAAGGTAAATGTAAGATAAGAACTTATTAAGATTAAGATTAATTAAGATTAAGAAATATAAGTGGGGTGATTTTTGTACTTTTCAGTGGTGGTGAATTAGGGGTTACGATGACTACAATGCAAATATGTTAATTTTATTTACTATTCAAAATAATTGGTAAACCTACATGTGACTTCTTACATGTAATGTAATGATGGTAAATTAGTGGTACATTTGAAAAAATAGGTTTTCTGTGGGGGGCTACTTTGCTTTACAATGTCCTCTATGTATCCCTCTGGAATTAACATATCTAAAAAGTGTATTTTCGACCAAAATCTCACCAGTACTACTGCAAAACAATGTCTTGGGCATCGTGCAGCATATTTACATTATATATTTTCATGTAAGAACTTTCTGTGAAGCAGCTCTTAAAAGCAAACTCAAACTCCTCTCATCACAACCACTGTGAATAATCTGAAAACCTGGCAAGTTTCTCTTTGACATCAAACCAGCCTGAACGTTTCTTAATGACTTCATTATCCAGGAAATGAGCAAAACCGGTGGAATTGCCCTTCAAGTATCGTAAAGCTATATTTCTGCCATATTGTTTAGCGCAATGGACAGCCGCTGTACGTCAATCAAGGGCCGGCCCATAGAAGGAATCGCACAAGACAGCAGGGCGCAAGGACACCCACAGCATTAGAGCTGATGTTACCAGGGAGAATTACAGTGGAGGCGGCCATAATGACACCTCTGATGTGGAGATAATGGCAGAAATGGCAGTGAAGTCGATCATCCTATACATGCTACGCATACACACACACGTACGCACACACACATCACTGATTATGTTCACTCACTCACCTCACACACACGCATGCACACACACACACACACACCTTGCATACAGCCAGGTCCTTAGTTAGCCCCTCTGCATCTCTCCCCAGCGCATCTCCATCCATCCGGCCGACAGCCTAATCAAAAACGACCTGACAGTACATTTTTTATTTAGTTGCCTGAGGGGAGGAATTTAGATGGAATGATAACGCTCCCCAGTCGGCCAGAGGGCAAATTTTGCTCCTGCGCACACACACATGTGCTAAGCACACACACACACATACACAGGAAAGTGTCTGAGGTGCAGGGGGAGGTTCGTTTTCGTTCGGATTCTTTGGGGAGAGAGACCCGAAGCTTTCCGAGGGAAAAAAAGGCAAGTCCTGACAATTCATCTCCAGCAGCCGTCCTGGTGCAGGAAACCGAAGCCCAAACAGCAGTGATTCATCTTTTCATCAAACAATTTCAGTGCGTACTGCACAAAGGCTCCCAGCTCGCCCTCTTCCTCCCTCTCTCTCTCCTGAGTTAGTGTGGCTGGAGGCCTGCAGGGCTGTCTCTTGTACTGTCGCATTAGCCTTGGCTGAAAGCTGACAGAATGAAATCTGTGCACTAGTTCCGTGACTAGGGGAAAAAAAAAGTGCATTAGAAGCAACTCCTCTTTTGCTTCCTGTTGATCCCTAGACCTGTAATCTTATTCTTTCATCATTAAGCCATTAGGACTTCTTCCAGTGGCGGCCGGAGGAGGCCCACCGTGCGCAGCCTGCAAGGAGAACGAGCGAGAGCGTGTGACTTAAAAGAAGATTCAGCCATTTCTCATCCCTGTAAACACTTCCTCTAAAATGGCCACCAGACAATTAGCCCCATCTGAGAGCAGCTCAGGCCTCAGACGCCTGCTCTGCGGCTCATCACTCACACGCTAAACGGAGAGCAGCCAGTGACACAGACACACGCACATACACACACATTCCCTCTCTCGTCTCGTTCTCTTAAACACCCACACATGAGCGCAAAGTCCACTCTCTGAATGGACGCAGTGTCACAGTGCCGATTTCTCAGTACACGCGTGGAGCACAGACCCAAGGACCCACGTCCGGCCAGAACAATACGGCAAAAATTAATATTCTGCTCATTTCCGCACGTTTTTACTTTCTTCTTCACCTTTGAAGTTCCATGAAAATGAAGACCAGATGGGAACAGAGGGGGAGAGGTTCTAGATGAGAGACATTTTTTAAAACAAAAAACACAATCAGTGTCACCGCCACAGCCTCCGCAGGCATATGGAAAACGTTTCACATGAACCCGACGTGAGTCAAATCACAGCAAACAAATAAACGGAATAATGAAAGGCTCACTTTGGACCTTCATACAGTTGTAAGAAAGTTGTCGCCAGCCCTTTAGCATTACCTGTGTTTAAGCGCGAACAGGCTTATTTATCCCAACAAATCACACCAGCGCTGCACAATATATCATGTGTTAATTGTTACTGTGATATTAGCCTTTGCAATACCAAGACTGTGGAGGGCTGCAAATATGCAAATGAGCCCTCAAGTCAATCACACAATTGTTTAGCTTCATGAGTAATCACAGATGTTGCTTGATGAGTGTTTTGACAAGCCATTTACGTGATGTGAGTAAATGTAAAATTTAAGAACTGTCAAAATACTGCAGACCAGTCACATTAAAGGTTCCTCAATTTGTCTGTATTCTATTGCAAGGTATATTGCAATCACATACTATAGCAATCCAATCATAATATTATGGATGTGCAATGATATCAGAAACATACCAGTAATAGCAGACAATACTGGACTTAGATTGAACCATCAACATTAATGATACATTTACATCACTCAAGAAGAGCACAACGTTTAGGTGATACTAAAATGGCTTAGTTGTTTGTCCTCAACAAATAAATGTTATATGTATCTGTGATGCTAATCCAGGTAGATGTAATCTACATGACAAATGTTTATGTACTGGCATCAGTAGCAGCAATAAAATGGTTATATCTATATATTATACTAATGAAAGGCCTACTAACGATGGTGTACTGTTTTTATGTACTAATTCATGTGACAGTATGGAGTCAAGGTCATTGATGTAAAAAGCATGTGAACCTCTAGGCTTATGACCTCTTGAAACTGGAATCAGGTGCTCCAGTCAGTTCAGGTGTGGGTTTCAGCTGCTTCTGCCACATAAAACAAACCCACAACTTTGGCTGCCTGCTCTTCACAACATAATTCTGTTCAAGCAAAATAAAGCCTGATCAAAACAGATTTCAGAAAACTTCTGATGTTGAAGCTCATACCACTACAAAGAGTTACAAAAAGGATTTCTAAAAAGCTGGGCTTCCATCACTTTACAGTCAGGCAGAGAGAGAGCTGACAATTGAAAGAAACTGAGCACCGTTGCTTCTCTTCCTAGGAGCTAATGTCCTACAAAGACCAGTGCAAGGGCATGACATAGAAACCTTAAACAAGTGATAAAGAACCCTAGGGTGACAGCAGCAGATCTGTAGGCACCTCTTGAACTTGATGATGAGTGTCATGTGTCTGATACAAGAAAAAGACTAAACACGAGTAGGAGGGTACCTGAGCAGAAACCACTGCTATTCAAAAGAAACACTGCTGCCACCTTAAATTTGTTAAAGACCATTTGGAAATTACACAGTACTACGTGTCAATATTTTGAGGACTAAAAGTTAAACATCTTGTTAAATGCACATAGAATGTACACAAAAGGTTTCACTTCTTTTCCCAGTTCAGAGATTTTGGCTTGATCTAGTACATCAAATAACTTCATAGATAGAGAAAGCATTAGGTTAAGGTTACTGGCAACAAAAGAGATCTCACTACATATAAGACTGGTCCCCATGGTACTGTAGGACATGATTGTTAAATAAGGCTGTCTTTATTTATTATGCAAATTTAAATGAAAATTATTTTCATTACTGGAATATGCAAGTTAGTAATATTTTTCCTGTAGGGGTTTGCAAGATAATATGCACTGTGTCTGAAACGGCTCCTGAGGAGAATTTGAATCTTCAGCACTGTGTATGTTGGATGGTTGATTAACCAAGCCGTTTGAAGAGGTGGCAGAGAAAACAAGCTTGAACTGGAAGAAGCGATGAAGAAACTTGCACTCATCGCCTGTTTGGGAACATTTTGTTTCCCAGTCGACCACAACAAAGATAACGACTGGTAGACTGAACGGTGACCGTGCACTGGTGTTGCATGAGGATCAAGTATCCATGCTAATCCCTCAACTATGCTAACTCAATCATGTGCGAAGACTTACCTAAATGTATCAGTTACTGGAGTGAGGAGAAACCCTGAGTTGAAGCGACAACTTCAAAACACTGGATTCCAAATAAGCTGCCAAAAGCCCTGTCCAAATAGGACAGAAACTTTGACAAGGATACTTACAGCTTCTAATAGCTAACTGGCTGCAAATTCACCTCTGTCTGGTTGCAAATTCCAAAGTTTGCTGGAAGTAATTAAGCCCTTCAAATCCATTCTGACTGTAAAAGAAGCTGTTTATTAAAAAGTTTGTTTAATTGAAATGTAGCTCTATAGTGTAAACAGTTGGTGTTCTCTTTTATTGTTATAATTTGTAATAACATTCTATACACATCGCATACAACATATTGTGCACACACTGTAAAATATTTGCTGAATATTTTCTGCATTGCAAACAGAGAGGTAAACAAATAAATGTAGAACTTGTTACCATTATTTTCTAAATCTGTATCGAAAATGTAAATGGTGATGCAGCAATAGGTATCGCATCATAAAATTTGCACATCACTGTGCCCCTCCTATTCACACCCATAAAGGTTTAACCTTAGCCTGTGTCTCCGCACTGCACAAAGCTTGTTTGTGGCTATCTCCACTCCTCCTCCCGTCTAAATCTACAGCTGTGCCAACCTCCTGGGCAGCCGGTTTCAAACCAGCACGGACCATTATGGAAAGAAATGCATCACAGTGTTTTCCAAGTGCCACAACTAGCTTAAATGCCTTTCCAGCTTCTCGTTATTAAGCTTAGTGTTTCCTTGTGACTAAGCAAACTGGCTTATTAGATCGAGTGCCCATATCTCATTCTAATGTTATTATTAAGGGGAAGACACAGTTCACACATACTTTACCTATACCAGAGACAGCACTAGTGACAGACCTCGTCAGACAGGAGCAGACGATCACAGAGCAGCAAAAGTGTGAGCTAGGAGCAGTGGAGCTCTGTGTAATCAAACAGGCCTTGAGATTTCACTGCGTGAAGGTCAACCCCGCTGCCTACGCAGCTGTCGTGCCTCACACTCACACACACGGGCGACTGAGTCGGTCATCCGTCATCAAGGCGCTCCACGCCCCTACGCAACAGCTCACGCTATCACCCTGCCATCCATCCAGCCGTCCAGCGAGCCAGTTACCATGGCGAAAAATCCTTCTTTTTAAAAAAAAAAACAAATATAGCGAACAAACATTGAACATTAGAGCTATGATGCTCCTCAGGGGGGCCCCAACATGGAGGCTTAAGCAGCTGTGATAGATAAGTGTTAGTTTTCCAGGCTCAAAGCTGTGTGGATTGTGTTAAGGTATTGAAGTGGTATTGGAGTGTTGTGGTATTGATGTGTAGTAGAGAGGGGGTACGGTGGTTTTGTACTGAGTAGGTGTGCAAACTGGAAACTCTAATTTGATCTTATCACATTATAGTACAATCCATATACTAACAATATTCTGGTATTGACTATTTTCCCCACCTCTTTATCGCTTGCACACTTAGGCCTGACTGCCACAATGAGCTGACCACTATTATTTTATACATTTCTCATATGCTTACATACATTTACCCAATGTGAACTTCGTGCATTTTTATTCATTGGGCTGAAGCATAAAAAATGAATAAACATTTATTGAGACTTTTATT
This sequence comes from Megaleporinus macrocephalus, assembly GCA_021613375.1. Taxonomy (NCBI): domain Eukaryota; kingdom Metazoa; phylum Chordata; class Actinopteri; order Characiformes; family Anostomidae; genus Megaleporinus; species Megaleporinus macrocephalus. Next base: position 45,904,798 of record CM038704.1, on the reverse strand, counting down.
GAGTCAAAACAGCAAAGGTTTGAAAGGTTTGACAGCTAATAGACAAGATGGTCAATCACCCATTTTTAAAAAATAATTTAACAGCTATACAGAAAAACAATTAAACTTTATATACGCCACTTTAGCGCCCAGCTAAAATTTCACATTTGTGACAAGCCTGCCCACCCCTAGCACTGAGGTGTTGGTATTTTTAAGGGCAGTCCAGAAGCAGTGAGCTGGAATGTGGTATTGAGCTGGAGGGGTGTTAAGGAAGGTGTTAGCAAGCTGAAGGGCAGTACGGAAACGGAACGCCTTGTTGCTCGCCGGTCATGCACTGCTGAGTCCGAATGGTGCTGAAGAGAGAACTGGGCTCTTAGCATGTTACAGGGCAGTACAGGGACTACTCTGCATTACTTTGACACGGTCTTGCCACTGTCGCCCTTGGCTTGCTCTATGGGGCCTGGACCTGGATTTTCTATAAAGCTGCTTTGTGGCAATGCCTGTTGTAAAAAGTGCTACATAAGTAAACTTCGACTGGACTCCTCAATTGTACAGAGGCTGGTTGTGAACATGGTTAAAGGGAGCAGAGAAGGGGACTAAGCAGTGTAGAAACAGTACTGTTTTGTGTCAGTTAATAAACAGCTGAAGGGATTAGGGTAGGGCTGGGCAATATGGACAAAATACTTCTACTGCAATTCTGTCTTTAATATATTGTTATCACCAGATACCTTGAAATACATATTTTTTTTTAAATGTGTGGCTCAATAACAAGAGGACTTCTACGGATGTCTTTAAAGGTGACCTTTTATGCTTCCGTAGGCTCTCCCTTTGTAGCCTTTTGAGCATGTAAACCGTCTGCAAAGTTATAAATCTCAAAGTACACATCACAGGGAAAAGCTCTCCCACAAAGAAACCACTTTTCTCAGCTGCCTGACACAGCTCGTTGGAATTCCAGCCCCTTTGTCTTGTTACAAGATGACTCAAACTTGTAACACAATCCTTACTACCCAGTTATAGGCAACCTTGGCACAACCTCACACAATGCTACTGCTCTACTACTAAGCTCTCATGGAGGGGAGGGCTTCAAGAGCACTACCTGACAGAGAATGAAAATATATTCTAGTCTAGTTCTAATAAAATAATGAACATTTAAAATAAGAAAGACAGCTACTTTTAAATGCTATGTGTGATTTAGCCGTACAAATTCTTTTATGTAAAACAGCTTATTGTGGAACAAATATAAAAAACAAATAGAGGCATTTGTTTCATATATCCAAAACAAACAGACTTCTAAATATTTACATGTAAGGCTGCTAACATTAAATACTGGATAATCTAAAACAATATTTTTATATTAAATATAGTTTTGCAAAAAGATCTGCCAAAACTATTGTACAACAATGTATCAGACATCAGCCATGCATTAGCTTTCTGAGGTAGTATTTACAGGGATTAAACACTTCAGAACATTTCTAACTTTTTTTCTAGAATAAAACATCTAATATTAAACCACTCTAAAGACAACGTGCATATCACAATAAATAGTAATATTGTGCAATTCCAGTTTTAAGGCAGCGCACTGAGGTGTTAGCATGGTGTGGCACGGTATAAAAACAGTGTTGTGTTGCTGTAAGGCAGTATTGAACTGGTGGAGGGGTGTCGGGATGTGACGTGTGCGTCGAGAGTGAGTGATGGATGGATGCTCTCCTCCCCTGGGCCACAAGAGATGAGCTCCCCACAGAAAGTGTTGTTTCCTGAAAGATGCTGTTGCTCCTGCTGCACGCTCAAATTAGCTGGCAGTGTTTGGATTACGCCAGGGAGCTCGCACGCAGGATTTACGCTAGCCCGCAGGAACATGGGATATTTCCATCCTCACACAAACACACAGAGGAACAATCAAACTACAGTCACAAATACTCAGTAACTACAGCTTTATACACTTGTTAGAACATGCTGACTTGCTCCTTCATTCACCTGGGCTGGACAATACAGACAGGATTTAATATCATAATATCTTCCAAACAACATATACATTACCATACACATTTTTGTGAAATGGTAACAACATAGAAAGCAGAAATCTAGAAAGAAACTTTCTTTATATTTAACTTTGAAGGTTTTGAAGTACCCAGCAAATGACATTGTGTTAAGTTTTTGCTATCTTCTAATACAGCTAATATGAAAATTTAGTATTGTATTTTAGCACAGGCAGTATATCATTCAGCATTAGGCTGTAAACTGCACTCAACACTTTGTTATGGACATAAATCCCACATTCTTTGGGAGGAGCTCTTTCCAGGCCTCAGGTTAAGGACTTTCTGTGCAACCTGGTGCAACATAGTTCTACATAACTCTCGTATTACACAGTTTCACAGCTAGTTGGAGCTTTTGAGACAGAAAAAATGACAGAGACACACAGTAAGGTTTGTTTGAATAACAACTACTAGCAACACCACAGCTTCTCTCCACTTCACGCTGTAGAAGTGGAATCAGCCATGTACATAACAACCGCACTCTCAAGCTGAATGAACACGCACACACACACACACACACACACACACACACACACAAACACACACACACTCCAATCAGTCCAACAACCAACATCCTTTGTGCTTATTTCAGTTCCTCTGTCCTCTGTCAGATTACCTAACCACACCACTGAATAATTCTGGGGATCAGACGTCACACAAAGCTACATGACCAGCCATTTGTCTGTGTGTTTAAGTATTCTGCAACAACTGAAACACACACCACACACACCCCTAGGATGGGGCTGCACAATATAATGTTTGTTAATAGTTAACACAATGTTGGCTTTAATCATACTGATACGCAAGACAACTATCACATGCACTTTAACAACACTCATGTCACGTCTTCAACTTGATGAATCAAAGAATTTGATCACACGCAACGTTGATTTAATGTGACACACAGCTTTAAAGTACTACAGGCCAACCTTTACCAAGTGACTGTAATATGCTTTCACATATTCACTCTCTATTACATTAGTAAACTTACAGGGCTGTAACAATGCATTGTGGAAAAGCAGAATATGCATCACAGAACTATCATAAAATAATGAGCCATCTATTGCAACTCCATTACTTAAAGACAAAAGACTGCAAACAATCGGTGCCAAAAAACCTCACTCCGGCACTCCAACAAACACCCAACTCATGTATCATTAATAAACTGTTTACCAACATGACTGTAGTTATCTATTTGTTTACTTAAATATCATAAGAATACCAAATTGCGAACCCAGAATATTGTCATTATATCTGTACTAATCAAGTAATCTACCAATCATCTTGAGGAATTTTAAACTTAGTAAAAACCAAAGTGTTCTGAACTATAACTAGTACTGCACTCTTACTGATAACATAAGTATTGGCGCTGATGCTGGTGCCTAACCGCAGTATCGGTATTGCCAATGGGGGACTCTTAACTATGCCTGACACCATAAAACAATTTCTAATGTGCAAACGTGCTGACACATACATGTGGGCGGTGTGGGATGACAAGCAGCAGCAAAAATTTCTTCAAAAAAAAAAAGAAAAAAAAAAGAAGCCAGGCTTCTTTCAGTAAATCACTCATCTGCCACTGTGTGTTCACCTAAAATTAGTTACTGTTAGTCCAGATTGTCTAGCTTTTAGCATTTGACTTTATCTAGTTTACCTAGTAGCCAGGTTAGTGTGTCTGCTAGCTCTGCATAGACTGCAGCTTCATCAGTCAGCTGTATCACTCAACAGCATGGCCTCACAGCCCTACGCTGAAAGTCTAAAAGTCGCAGCTAATGACACCATGAACGATGGTTATATTCACAAAACTCCAGCAAAAATCTCAGACATTAACGCAAGTGAATGAGACATACGTATAAAACAACAAATTCAGATATGAAACAACATTCAGGAAAAAAATATCTGTGTATCTCTATCTATAATAACGTATAACCTTTAAAAAACGATTCAGTGAAATAGTACATTTTAGTCCATTATTTGTTAACATATATATAGTTTAACTCAGTAATTGTGACATCCGACATTTCAATAACAATTGTAGTGCGGCGCTCCATCTGTATACAGGCTACACATTTGGTATGGCTGGGCGAGCATCTGCTCACACGAGCCTGGGTGTACTGTCTAATCCGGTGTGTGTGTAGGCTCTAGGAATAGGCCAGCACTGCACCTTCACGCTAGCCTGGATTACAGGCCTTAATCCAGCCCTCTCAATCTGGAGATCTTTTTTTAAAAGCGCAGTGCTAAAACGGGCTCGCTTGGGGCCTCTGCTAATCCAATAGTGCTTTGTTTACTCTTCAGAGGCCTAGTTTAACCCAGACTAGCCTCAATCTTCCCTAAAAAAAAGCCTCTTCCTTACAGTGGCAAGGCTTAACAGACTTTGTTTAAAACCATGACAACCAGCAAGCCTAGTGTATGTAATTCTACAGTTCTACTGGTAAAAACACAAATCTGACTCATTCTCAGTGTGTTGAGCGTGCTGTGTCATAAGAAACAGATAGTGAGTGTGATCATCAAAGCACACTTAGACAGGGCACCATCTGTGTTTCCACAGGGTTGAGATCCGCACACGAAAAGACAAAAGCTTGCTTCTATATGGTGGAGGCTTAAAAGATTCTCTTCATTTTGCTCTATTCCTGTTTCCCTCCCTCTCTCTTGTTTTCAAGTGAAATTAAAAAAGTGGAAATCCTGGCTGCGCCAGAGCGCTCTTTGCCAGCGCAGCTAAAATGAAAAGCCTTTGTGGCAGCAGTGACCAGATTTTAAATGCAGCTGGATCAATAAATAAGAGGGGGCTGTACAAGCACAATCTCTGAGTGTCTTTTAGCATCCCTGTGTGTGCGTGTGTGTGGTGGGAGGGGGTCAAACACTACGGGTCCTGCAGACAGCTGTCTCGGTGCAGTAAATTCTCATCCAAAAGCTCTAGCAAAATCCCATCTCATTTCTTTTCTCTCTCTCCCTCTCTCTCTCTCTCTGTTTCTCCCAAAGGAGAAGCACCATTCCTGCCATTCCTGCAATCTCTGCTATTTCTGCTTCAGGATGCAAATATAGCGATAAGCAGCAGAACAAATAGGCCAAACTACTGGCATTTCCAGCACGGGCTCCATTATCTCAGCAGGGGCGCTGCAGCGCAGGAGCTGCCTGCCCAATACACAGGCAATATGACAGGCTCCTGTAGGGCAAACAACACCGGAGAGAGCAACCGGCACAGAAAAACAACAAGCCTCTTCTCTCCAGAATACTCCTCCCCAGCAAAACACTACAACAAGCTTCACTTAGACGGAGAGAGAGAGAGAACGAAAGAAAGAAAGAAAGAAAGAAAGAAAGAAAGAAAGAAAGAAAGAAAGAAAGAAAGAAATCAACTAGTAGGACACCTCTGAGAAAGAAAGAACACAAAAACGAACAGGAGAAAGAAAGAAAGACAAATCCACCAGTGGGACAGCTTTGTTTAGAAGATATGAGAGAGAAAGAGAGAGAAAAAAAGAAAGACAGAAAAATAGGACACCTCCAATCTGTCTTTGCAAGATGGTAAAGAAAGAAAAGAAAAAAAACTATCAACATTGATCACGTCCCAGAGAAAGAAAAAAGATAACAAATAATTGACAAATAAAAAGGAGAAAAGAAAGTAGAATATAAGAAAGAAAGAAGACAAACAAAATGAAAAACAGAGAAGAAAGAAGAAGATGCAAAATTGAACAAAAAGTAAAAAAAAACAAAAACAAATAAATCCAGTAAGACCTCCAACTTTTGTTTACGATAAAAGAAAGGAAGACAGAACCAACCAGTGACACACCTACATTCATGTAAGATATGGGAAGAAAGAAAAGAACAAAAGACATACAGACAGACAGACAGACAGCAAGCCTTCAGCTAAACTTCTCACTCGCAGAGTAAGAGCTGTGAGACGAACCCCACAGATTAACAAGAGCACAAAAGAGGATAAAACTCAAAAGACGAAACTGCACACCGCAAAAAAGCAGAAAAACAACCATCTTCTGGTATGAATGCACACATGGTGCAAACAAAACTTCCTCTGGTTAATGCCTTAAAAAGAGACGTTAGTGCAGCGCGCGAGTGTGTGTGCTGAGGGGGGGAGGCTTGTTTAACTCTCCTACTGTTTTCTTCAGGGAAAAATCAACCTTTTCACCTTGCCTGTGAAAAACAAGAACCCAGACAGCCTACGCAAAAATAACCTTGGGTTTCGTCAGGGATATTCTCACATTGAATGATAAATAGAAGCCCAAGGGACGCTGGGCGAGAAAGCAGCTAATTGCCTGCAACTGAAAGTCGGCCCCTGTGCCTCGCGCGTGTTTATGGGAAAACAGAGGCTATGTGGTGTGACCTGCTTCTGCAGCCAGCGAAAGGAAGAGTGCATTCATTTAGGAGCTCGAATGTCGCTTTTCTCCTAAAACCTCCAGTGCCTCGTTACCATGGCTCGACGGGCTGAGGGTAACGAAGACCAGGCTTCGCTAAGCAATTATCGAATCTGCCTTGACTAGCTGAACTCCTGCTGACACCAATGCACTGATGACTGCTATGATAATACACGCGCTAAAAAGGCAACCCGCGTGACCTGTGATCTTGTAAACAAACTGCAGAGTGGAGGTGTGTGCTGTCTTACAAAATGCTAATTCTGTTTTTATTAAGTGTTCCGTATATTCACAAGTGTCAAAGTACATTAAATATTCCAACACTGACAACTGAATTGGTTGATTTTTGAATATGGACATGATGTGCTGTGAAACATTACAGACATTTTTTTGCAGGTGATGAATTCCGAAATGATAGATTCTTTGTAGTTTCATAGTGGCCTATCATTTCATTTCCTGTAAGGGCAAACTCGTGCAGCAGTCATATTCTAAGCGAGGCCTGATTGATAGGTCAGTTGGTCAATTTTCATAATCTGTGGTTTTATACTGAGAATGATTGACCTTTGTTTTGGTCACGGTATCATCATTTAAGACTTGCTGCTATTTACTTAGGTTTGAAAGGCATGTCAATTAATAATACTGCCTAATATTATAAGTGCTCCTTCAGAAGCCACGCACCCCAAATTTATAAAGGCAAGGTAAATTACATAATATGAACAATATCAAAATATAATTATAGGCAAACAATGAGAAAATAATGTAACAAACTAAATAAAACTAATAACTAAGAAGCTGACGTAAGCTTCACTTTAGCCAGCTTCTTGGTCCGGTTTTTCCATTCCACCTTAAATAGTGAAATAATTAACTGTCCCAAATTTTCATGCTCCACCTTAAATAGTGCAGCTGTTAAGATGCATTTTGGCCCCTAACCTTTTGGTTGAATCTTTCTATTCCACATTTAATAGTGCAGCAGACATATAGAGGTACCAAGTCTCTGCAGCACCATTTAATGTGGAATGGAAAACTAATAACAAACCAAGAGCAAGAAGCTAGAAAATAGGGAGCCAAGTTCAGCCTTATCAACTTTCAGAGATCTGTTCACCATTGAAATACATCTATATAGTCTACATGGCTCATCTCCTTTGCCTGATCTAAGAACTTCTTTCCCAATCTTTATGCTTTTGAGCTTCTCCTTTTTGACGTAGCCCCCTTCCTCTGTCATCGTGTCAATGACCAGTTACTGATTGGCTGGAAGAGTGCTGTGAGACTCTGTCCAAGCAACTTTGTAAATTTCCCATTTACAGAGCCAGGGCTGTGCACCAACATCGGATTTTTCCCAGCCCACACACAAAACGGATAGCTAACGGACTGTGAAGAGATATTCGCTGAATCTGGCAAAATGTGTACTGGATTAAAATTGTATGCTGCACCTTCAAATTGATATATCTGGCAAAATGGGTCTGGCTCTAGCCCTAACCTACCCAATTACACACCACTGAGATTACTACACATTACAGCATATAACCTATGTTCAGCATACAATTGGGACACAGCAGCACTTGAAAGCTAATGGTGCAATGACTGACAAACTAAATTATTAGATGAGCAAAATGCTGGGCAATAAAATCACACAGCCTATGTGGTCTTACAGTAGGGCAATGACAGGGGCATTATTCATGGTTTATAAGGTAAAGTGCAGGCCTGGCTTATTGCTATCATTGTGGGTCCGATGCAAGGACGGGTACTCTGCCTTGGAGGCCGGCATCATTGACCTGCCAGCATCACATCTGGTTATTGGCTGATTCATTTGGCAGTTACAGGCCGCTTGTGTGGCGCATGACGGCTTGTATAATCACATCGGTTCATGAGTTTGGGCCTTTTTAACTGACAGGTATTAGAAATCTGGTGAAAATCTTCTACAGCCTTTGAAGAACAGTCATGTCTCCTGATGCGGTCATTTCACTTAAGCCAACTGCATGTACTCGTTTAGCATAAATTCTACAGTGGGGGACTTATCATAGCTATGCACCCAAATAAAAGCAACACAAAGCGAAAGAATGAGCTATGTTTCCAGTGGAGTGGTTAGTCTAGGCCCAGACTAACACAAAGAAAGAAAGGGGAAAAAAACAACACTACCATGCTCTTGCCAGTCTCCTTTGATTTGTTCTTGCTCCGTCAAGCACAACCCTGCTTGGCCTAATTTTTGGTTTCCTTGCGTTAAATCTGTTGCTAGTTCAGTGTGCCAAGGTGTGTCTTGCTTCACTGAAAGCTGACCACATGGCAAAATGGTGTCAGAAAGAAGACAGTCTCACTGGTTGAGTACACAAAATGTTCAATCTAAGATCAACAGAAAACAAAAAAGTCCCACAAAAATTCTTTGTGGTGGTCTGTTTGCAATCAAACATATATAACTGTATACTCTAATTAGAGCCTAATCTATTTAAATGAACCTAGACTACATTCTTCACACTACAGCCTTCAGCAGACTATAATATGGTTTAATCCATTAACATGCAGCGTATAGTGAATCCACACAGAGCCATTTATTCATTCAATGAGCCTATCAAAGAGTGACAGAGCCAGGCAGTTTAACGGCTCTCCAGTTATTCTTCATGTATCAGTGCTAGAAGAAAGCCAAGCAGGGTCAGATCATTTTTAACAGACTCCTCTTATCACTGGCCCCTGTTTCAAACGCTAGCGGATTAGATACACAAGCCAGCGTGCATATGGGATTGCCCGTGCCGCCAAAGCTGCCCAAGATTCGACGGTTTCGGCATCACGAGTCCCACTTCCTACAACCTACATTCGCCCCTAATCAGCTTACCAACCAGGATTCGTTTGCTGCAACTTTGGGTAGACATGCAAACAAGCACCCAGGCGCATCTCGCCTATCTTGGGATCCAAATTAAAGCTAATTCCTGGACGCTCGGAGGGCGCGCAGGCGTCTTCTGGTAGGCCTAACCCATCCATATCCTGACAGGAAAACAACATCCTGCTCCAAAAGTGCGAGGCAGACACTCCAAGTCTTGGCTGAGACCTGACAGAGTTTTTTTTCCCCCCCTGCTTTTTTTTCCACAGCTAGAGACATTTGTGGGTTTGGGTGTGCTTGAGAGAGCACAGTATGAGATCTCTTCAAACCCCAACAGCACAAACAGGTCCTGACAGATTTGTTCTCCCTAATTCGCAGTAAGGGAAACAGCACAAGTATATTAGAGGTCTTCTTCTGTGTGCTCAGCTGCAGCATGCACGCACTCACTCACTCACTCACACACACACACATGCACGCACAAAGAAAAAGCCAACAATAGACACATTTCTAATGGAAGAGGAGAGTGGGTGAGACTGTTCCGTTTCAATTCACTGATACCGCTAATGGCTTCTTAGCGGTTCCATGAAATCAAGCAGCTGTCAAGTCGATGCATCAGGAGCAGGGAGGAAGAGACGGCATTCCCACAAGAGAAAAGCATCAGCGTCAGGATGTTTGCTTCAACATCTGCTCCCCTGCACTCGCGGCTTTTTTTCCCCCCCTTGCACAAGCACACATCCAGACAAAGAGATGGAAGAGACGGAAACGCTCACTTCCACATCTGACACAGACATTCTGTTAAGACCGCTCTGTGCATAATGGCTGAGGCATCAGGCTCAATGAGGCACTGGCCTTACCACACTCAGGTACAAACCTACCACACGACCAGTTCCCGTTAGGAACCTCCTAGGGTTCCATCCTACCACCAAACTCTGACAGGTGATGACGCTGTGGCATATGGGGCTGACCATAATCACATGATCAATTGAGGCCTCAGAGTTTCAAGCTAGTCCAGTCAAGTTCTAAGTAACTTGTAACTTCAAAAATTCAAAAAACTTCAAAAAGCTGCCCGCCAGAACAAATGCAGCCAGTTATTCGAAGGTCGAAAACCTGCTTTCGCTAACCAAGTCAAAAACCCTCACACTACAGCTACACGATATCATTTTAGTATTGTTATCACGATGTGTGCATGTGCAGTAGTCACATCACAAGACGGCAATGTTAATTGTTTCGCTTTATACAAAAAGAGAACTCACATTGTTCTCATTTTCCATGACTAATCTACAAGATTTGTGTGTTGAAACCAATCGTACAGCATTCAAGGTCAAGAAAAAAAGTCCAAAAAGTCATTTCTTAGCTTTACATTTGTTTGTTCCGCTACAATATCAACCTGAACATTCTTGATCCATTTATTCCTTCCAAATAAAGCTCATGATCATCTGGAGAAAATGCATCAAATCAATATAAATTAGACATGGAAGAACACACGTTTCGTGATACTGTCGTTTTTAATTAACAGTTTACACGCAAAAATATGCGGCAGACGTAAGTATGCATATAGTTGCGTTTTTTAATACTATAACAGTTTTTTTCTGAAATTTGATAAAAAATAAATAAATCACAGTATATCGTCTGGTTTACAGCATCACAATATAACACAACACATGGAATCATAACCCATATTGTATCACCAGGTTCTTTTCCTAACACAGTGCAGAAAAAACTGCAATGACATTTTTATCCAATCTCGTGCAGCCTTACTTCACACCCCAATTCGTCACTTTGATCTACAACTAATGCTTTTGCACACTAGTTCCAATCAACCTTCATTCACTTCACCTCACTTGTGACCTTTTGCATAGTACCCTACAATATGCAAACTAAATGTGCAGTCTGTGTGACTGTGACTGATGTGACTGATATCAGGTCTAAACCCATGCACCGTTAAAATGATTAAAACAGTATTTCTAGCAGCAGTCCTGTTAGTATGTTACCAACATATGCACATATACATATATATGTGTGTATATGTATGCACATATATGTGTGTGTGTGTGTGTATAATATTTTATATATATATATATATATATATATATATATATATATATATATATATATATGTATATATATATATATATATATATACGCACGCTGTTAAGTCATAATAAAACGCAATAATGATTATAGCTTGATTCTCCCAATCAGCATTGCCCTAGAGACCTCTTATAATGATGTGCAAAAATTGTTGATTTATGAACGCATTACAGTCGTATTGGCATAAACATGGATTTCGTAGTCTCTAAATATCATCGTTTTCAAACCCAGCAGGTCAAAACTCAAAAATGCAATTTTCATATTATTCCGTTAAGTCTCGCAATAGATCCAGACAAACAAAATTTCAAGCCACTAAATTACATCATCGCACTGCCTGGCACGCAATAGTCTAAAAAAATCAAACGCTGATGTCATCCGGTCCACCTGTAAACGCCGGATAAATAACTCCTCACGTTCTCGCCTAAACGCTTTATTAAAGTCTTAACTTTGCATTTGGGCCACTCTGGCATAGGATTTGGGGGTGACAAAAAGATCTAAACGGATTGCACTGTCCAACACTCCTCCAAGCCAAAGAAAGCCAAAGTCGATGCTTTCTGCGAAAAACGCTATATATTTGCTTAAACTTCGCATGACGTCACCGTCCGCGCTTAAGACATTTCTAAAGTTTCGTGGCTGTTAAGACGGTGTGCCGGGTTCGGTCCCGTGGACGGCGAGATCCGGCGAGTTCAAATTAACCAAGATGGCGAGAGCCTTGTTGTTTAGAGGGCAGGGGAAAAATGGAGGATATTGTAATATACACAAAGGGATAAATTTCAACAACTCGGCCAGGCGGCAGCTGCTTCTCTTTAAGGAAGCGACGAAGATAAGAGCAAAGAGAAAAAAAGCCACAACTCACGCCAGCGAAGCGCCCTCACGACGAGGCGAGGGGGGTTTTTACGCGTCGAAAGTGGAAGGTTTTGTAGCGAAAAGGCGACGTAAAGTGCACAAACAGTCGCTTTTTGTCTTGTTTTCTCACTGAAGAGCTGTTAGCTTTTGCCATCATCTGAGAGACGGACATTAAATAGACCAAAGGTAGCGTCAGCTCCCCTACCTCCTCCTCCGAGCGACTCTCCCGCATCACGGATTCAACATTTGTCCGCTCAAAAAAGCTCCGGACCGGCCGGAAAATAACGGCTTTCAACGGTCACCCGCGCTCGCGAACATTGGGGAAGGTTCGGGAATCAATTAGAAAGTGTTTATGTTTAAAAACACGGAGCAGTTGAGCCGCACGCGAGAGGGCACAAAGGCAGGATTCCTACTATCAAGTCTCAGGCTACAACCTCGCCTCACGCACGCACGCACTCTCTCTCACACACACACACGGAAAAAAAGTTCCTTTTCGTGGGAAAATACCCCAAATTCTCATCGCCCTCAGCCTCTCGGACACGGCACTCAAGTTTTTTGTCCCCCTTCGTTTTTAATAGACCTGTCTTTAGCGCTCGAGGGACAGCCGCCGCGTCGGAGAAGAAACTATCGAGTTAGCTTCCCTCGCTAAAGAAATCAAGCCAGTCAGCGACATGCACAACATTGATTCGCCTGTGAAATAACTGATAGCATTTAGCTATCCGCCCGCGATGAAAAGCAGAAAAACTTACCCCCTTTTTTTCAGTTCGGACACTTATTGCGCCTAATCCCGCCTCGAAGTAGCTCTCCCTCTCTCTCTCCTTTCCTTTCCTTTCAGGATTCGCCGTGTTTTTTGTGAGAGGCCGGTGGAGCAAGAGATGATGAAGAAGGGAATTGGGCAGTAATTGAGTCTCGGTGTGAGTGACTGTGCGTTGTGTGTGTGTGTGTGTGTGTGAGTGCGGGTTACTTACGAGCGGCAGATTGAAGGAGACTCCTCTCAAGGTTTATTCTGCTTCACTTCAAGGAATCAAAGTGACGTCAGCCGGCGAGTCCTTCCTCGCAATAAAACTTTCATTCTTACTTGGGAGACTAAATGAAGCCATTAGAGCTCAATTGTTCGAGGCGTTCTCTCAGTTTTCGCACAGAAGGAGAAAAAAACAACTAAACAAAAACAAAAACAACAACAAAAACAATCGCTCTGTCAGGGAGCTCAGCAGACGCTCCGCTTGTTTGACAACGAATTGTGAGCCGTGAGCGTGATAAACAATAGGTAACCCGAGTTTCTGGATAGTGAAACGATCGTTTACATCACTGTTACTGTTCGTCACGTTTATTTACGACTGCTCGATAAACTGCTCCCCCTCTCAACTGTCCTGTGGAGGGGGGGAAAAATTCTACTTCAGTTTTATCTCTGAGGAAACATTGATGACAGGACGTTTATTTGCGTTTGCACCCTTAAAGGAGAGCGCCACCCATCTGTCCAAAATTTGCTACAGAATTAAATGCTTGAGATGTAAACAAAGTCATTCTGGAGAATTTGTTCACAGTGGTGGGGGATTGGAACCAGACGTCTGAGCTCCCAAGGAGATGTCTGAGACGATGTTTTATGATAAAGTTTTGCCTTAAAGTGCATCTCAGTTTATTCACAGCGGAGGGGTGCGATGGGATCGTCAATATTGAACGTGAAAACTCAAATATGAGTAGCTGTCGTCGTCACCGGTGTTACATAAAATAGTTATATTTGCGTTGTAGACATGTTGACCAGCCACCACACGATCTGTAAATTTCTCTATAAATCAACCGTTTCACATCAAACCACTCTGAATGACTCTGTTTACATCTCAGGGACTGAATTATTCCAAAGATTGGTGTAATTCCTCTTTAATAAAAGCGCGTCTCCAAGTAGTTGAAAGTGGGAAACCTGTTGTTGTGTGTTATTACTGTGCGAAAAGAAAATAGATTTTCGTTTTATGTTTTCTGAAACATCTCTGAAAAAGAATGGACTTCACCGAATCACACAGCGTGAAACCTTTTTATATGGACTTACATGGACAACAGGGATATATGTTTCTTTAAAGGAGCAATATGTAAAATGTTGAAACCTGTCGCTCCAAACAAAAAAGGGGCAGAATATCACCGGAAAACTGTGGCGTCCACCCCTGTTGTAATAAATGCGGAAATGCAGAGTCCTGCCTCATCAGTGTTAGCATTAACAGGTAATGGTTAAAGCCACTTCAGCATTATACCTAATCCCTTTCTCCACAGCAACAACAATGGTTTTCTTGTTTTGCTTCTATTTACATAACTTCTTTTGTTTGCTGACAAATGTGGTTTCTTGACAAGATTGGGTGACAGTGGTCATAATGGTTGCTTACCAAGAGCCTCAGCCGTCGTCGGGTTGACTCTTCCTCTCATTGGCTACCTGTTCTTAAATGATCTATCTGGGAGCAGCACCTTCAACACGATGGACAAGAGGTTAGAATACGCCATCATTGCTGCTTCTTCATCCTCTCATTCTGGAATAATGACAGACTCGACTCTACAATGACTCACTATGGCCCCTTGAGATACGAAATGATATTATGAGACAGGACGGGCCGGGGCTAGCTGGTTAAGCCTGCTAACCAATAGAGAAATCTTTGCAACACTATACGTAAATGTCTTTGACACCCCGTCAAAACAGTTATTTATTCTCATTCTGTTGATAATAGTAGCTATAGTACTTTTTTATTATAAATCTTCCACATTGCTCCTTTAAATGTATATGATCAGAATGGATAGATGGAGAGTTAAAGGCTAATAAAAGCTGACCCCTACAAATCGTCAAGGGGAATGAAACAAAGTGATAACGTTTGAATGTAAAAGCCCAATTTACATAATCCAAGTGGTGGCGGTGGCATCGTCCACGCTGATCCTAGTCATCCTCTTGCTGTGAATGTGGACTTTTACCCACCCCCACCTCCACCACCACTGACAACACGCTTCACAAGCAAGCACAGAATAATTGAAACTGTTACTTTTAGCATGGCACCCATTGATCTCTCATTTGAATTACACTCGTAGGATGAATCGGGAGAGGGCCAGGAATGGCCCTTTTGCAGCGGCGGCGGTGGCGGCCGAGCCGGGCACAGGGCGGCCATCTGTGCCTAATTGTGCGCCTTTTCTCCCCCTGCCTCCGCGCCTTACAATCAGCAACAGGCCGAGGAGGGGCCCTCTGACCCAGACTGGGACGGGGAAGGGGGGCCAGGTTGCTGGAGGGGGCAAGGAGGGGGGCAGATTATTTCATTCAGCAAGAAAACAACAACGGGGGGTGGGGGTGCCACTCCTCAGCGGAGAGCCTGAGAGCGGGGCAAGCAGGAGGAGGAGGGAGAGAGAGAAGGGCAAACTCTCCAGAGTTTAGCCCCCACGGAGCGCGCAGATGATGCCACCATTCATGGGCCGGGGCTCGCACATGGCGAGTTTTTTTCCTCGCAGCGAGACAAACAGACAGCCCCCTTTCAGGCCACACCGCACACGGCAGCTCCTGCCTTGCCATTTTGCAATTATTACCAGTTTTAGCGCATAAACAAGCAAATTCAGGCCTCTTCTAATCAAAATCAAGCTGGAGTTCAACAAGCGCATGTTTGACAGGAGTAATAACACAGGCTGAATTATGATTGGTACATGGAAGTCATAAATGACTATAATTTTGGCTACATTCAGAAAACACTGACTCATTTTGCGCACTGTGGCAGTAATTACTTGTGAAATTTGCCTAATATACACGAGGAAAACACGAATAAAGAAGGAGCGTAAGTATTCGGGCACTGATTGGTTATGGACCAATGCTTTTTGCACATTACACCAGTAATTACTTCAGAGGTTTAGCTGATACACTCGTAAACAGAGGGCATAGTGTAGAGGTGTAAATATCGGGACAGTGAAGTAATACTGATTATATTATTCCCTTGGAATGACATTTTATTCCGTTTTAGTGATCAGTTTTTTTGTCCATTTGGTATTTAGACAAAAATTACCTTTATTTATTTATTTTTTTAGGCCTGTCATGTCTGGCATTTTTCGCAATTGCAATGATGATCCGAATGCACTGATTTACCAAACATATTTGCTTTTACAAGAACAGCTCTATAGGTTTTCTATAGCCTATTCTTGTATTTTTATTTATTTTTTATTTAGTTATTTACACCAGGCCTGACAAGCAATAAAGAAGGGGTAAAAAAGAAAAATAATAAAAAAAGGGGAAGAAAAAAAAGAAAAAAGAAAAGAAAAAAATGACCTTCTAATAAGGCTCCATATCATAAATAAACCAAAGGTCCTTGCTTTTTAAAAATAAATAAATAAAAGAGATTATCATAGGACACTGCCTGCCTCACTGCTGGACTGAAGTTCAGCTCTGATTACAGTGTGTTCACCATGTCATTGTTTCAACAACCTTATGCAACAACGTAACATTGATTTCCGTCCAGAGTTGCATACGTTTAAGTGGAGATCTTGTATTAACAGTGGAGCGGAGAAGTCAAACTACTTAATATCAGGAGGCTGTGGTGGCCAGTTTATGCGTGAGAATGATTCCTCATGCTTCCTAAACCGCTCTTTCACACTTTGAGCCTGATGATTTTCGGCTGGCACGGTCTTCCCGGAAAATGGCCATCAGAGGAAGAAAAAACCCATCGGTAGGTTAACCTGGTCATTTAGGACATTCCGGTGGTCAGATGACTTCATTCTGTTGCCACATGACGTTGCTGAGCCTACTGATGCAACCCCCAGATTATAACACCAGAGGCTGAAACAGTGGGCACTATGCATGATTTGTTTCCTTTTGATGCCCACATCATTCTGGAATAGACTGAATAGACCACATACTCCAGAGTCCAATATTTACACTACCTAACAAGTTGAAGCCTTTTTTTTCGATTAGCCTCACAAACCTGTGTAGAAATGCTCTCACGTTCACTATTAACCATGAGCTGTGAGCTCTACTGTCCATTTTTACCTTCCAGCATCTCTTAGCATTTCACTGTCTCTGATCCTTTTTCTTACAACCGAAGTTGACGCTTCCCTACTGTCTTTCCAGGTATTAATGATGTGTTGCACAGTTCTTCTCCCAACTCCAGTCATTTCAGCTTCCCCTTAATTGTTTTCTTTGCTTGGTGCCAATAATTTGACCCGTCTGAAACACAGCAACATCTTTTCCATGACCGCAGGATACGCCTTCCCACATGGTAGTTTAAGGAATGAGAAGCTGCTCGCTGCTAGATTTAGATTTAGAAGAACTGTTGCCAGCCAAAACATATTAATCACTGCAGTAATTACACAAATCTCTTTAGCGTTCGCTTGTTTAAATCCAAACCATGACTTTTTTATGGCCAGGCGGTGTATGTTAACATTGTTGAAACATATGCTTCACTTAATTCTAAGGGATAGAGTGATGTTGGAAAATGATAATGTTAAAAACGAGTGTTTTTTGGAACAAATAGATGAAGAAATGTGGGATATGGGCTCCTTAAAATAAGGGAGCTTGATGCAGTACATAAGCATTGTGTTTTAAAAAATGAACTACTGAACTATTGAGTCATTCATAACATTCCAACAAAATGCATCAATTGCTCTGATCTGATTTGAAGTTTTGTAATCTGGGTTTCACATGTGACCTGGCGTCACATTGGTTGATCTTATCAGCAATGGTTACGTTTTCAGAACGAGCTGACAGCTTGGCTGAGAGCTAAATAACTTCGATTTGCATGATTAAGCCATTCATAGAGGCCCTTTATAAGTTTGTTGTGTGGCTTTATGGAGGACCTACATAATTCATTCTACTAACATGTCTTGTTTATTCATATGAAGTGTTAGAATTCCTATAAAATGAAACTTCAGGAGAGTGGAGTCCAGATAGGCCCATGATAACAAAAGTCAAACACACACACTCTCTCTCTATCTCATTATCTCTTTCTCACTCTTACATGCCTTTCTCTCATACATGCTATCCCAAATTGTAATCAAATATCTCACATTTTCTTTGTCACGTTTTTAATGATGTTTATGTATAGATAAACCAAAAACATCAGCTCTGTTCTGATTGGCTGCCCTGTGTTTTTATTGAAAAAGCACTCTTTATAACGTCAGTATAAATGGGCAATAACTGGCTGTCGTAGGCTGCTGAATAGGTGGATATATGTAAAAGAGTGTGTGACTTCACAAAAGCAACTAATTCAAGGCATATCGGCTTTGCTACAGGGACAGGGTAGTGAATGGTATGTTGTAAAACTTGTGTATATATTACTTCAAAGTATTTTATTTTTAAAAAAGTGAGGTGAAATGTTTTCTGGGGCATGGGCTAAATTGAGGTTAGTAAGCGATCATGAAAAAAGACATCCAGACTAATTTTGGTACATAAAAACACACATGTGATAAGCTGAGGTGGCACAAATAGATTCAAGATATGTAGAATATGGGCCCTTTAAAGGCATTGCAAGGGAAAAGTACAGATTTTTCCAAAAAATTCATAATCAAATGGATGTAAACACAGTCAGTCAGAGCGATTTGTTGTGAACCGCTTGATCACAGTGGTGGTGATAGGAACCAGATGTCCGAAGAGGGTAATGCGCCTGAAAGCTCCCTCACAGGAAGTTATTGCATAAAATGGTTATGAATACATTGCCCGATGTCTTTATCAATTTATTGTAATTCTTTCATGATGGTGGAATACATGCAGGGTGCTGTAAGGCAAATAGTCCCCAAAGAACATTTATTTTTGTTAGATTTTGATATATATATATATATATATATATATATATATATATATATATATATATATATATATATATATATATATATATATATATATAAGCTCAGAAGACACATGTAGGTTGGCTTGTGTAGGTTGTAGATTGGCTGGTGGTTTTGAATAGTAAATAAAATGGCCATCTTTAAGTTGATAACCCCTGGTTACCATCTCACCACCACTGTGAGAGAATCAGAGTTTCTCTACAATAAACAATTTCAGGGCAAACCACTCTTTTCCATCTGAACCACAACTCAAAAAATTTTGAAAAAATGGGTGGAATTCCCCTTTAACTGCTTCAGCTTACTTTAGACTCATGATATCTTACGTTGGCATGTCCTGCCAAGTCTTATCAGCAGCCTCTTTCAGTCGTTGCTTGTTTTTTTTTTCCTGCAGTTTCCTCGTCAACAAGTGAAGCGCTCAGCGGGATTTAAATCTGAAGACCGACTTGGCCGGTTTCTAACGTTCTATTTATCCTGTCAGGCAAATGTTTTGGTTAAAAGTGCAGCATGTTTCGGAACGTTGTCTTGCTGCATTAGGAACACCCTCCCGTCAGATTTGGAGACATTTGTTTGAACACGAAAGGACAGAATGTTTTTTATGCGCTTCCCAATTCATTCTTCTAATACAACTCATCACTTGAATCATCCGCTAAAGCCAGCGAGCCAAAAGCAGCCCGATGCCTGAAGCATGACACTGCAGCACATGCTTTGGATAGTATGAGTCCTTTTGCTGTTCCAGCACTTTGGTAAAAGTTTATTTTCGCCCCATTTGTCCCTGGAAGTTTGTTCCGGGCCTCTTTTGATTGATTGTATCATTGCAAATTCATCTCAGGTCCTTCAGTTCTTGGTGTGTCCTCCGTCTTTCCTCCTCTCAGAGGAGTCCTGTCTCCCAGTACTGGGCTACGGAGCAGTAGGACCCCATGCTCTGGAGTAATAGGACTCATCCAATTTCTTTACAATCAGTGCTTGACCTCACTTATGCTCCTGAGGCTGAAATCAATCAGATCCTCAAAGCAATGTTCCAGTATCTGATGTAAAGAGGAGTAGATGCTGTCGTGGATGAATTTCTTATTAGTATCCTTTATTTTGGATGAAAGGTCACGTGAGACAGTACCTCTGTTGTGATACAGGTGGACCCGGTAGGCTTAGGTTGTGTTAAAGGGCCCATATCTTAAATTTCAATGGTTTCCTCCCTAAAGTCCTCCTGATATATTGATATTTGAGTGAGGTTAATAACCAAAAACAGCTTTTCTTTCTTTTTCACATGCCCACTTTACCACCTCTCTTAATCACTAATGATAAACCAGCTTGTTATTGTTACTGTGCCTTTAAGGCTGATACATGTAAATGAGCGTTATTCTGACTGGCTGCCTCATTTAAAAAAGCAGAGCAGGCTGAAAGGCAACTTATAACGTGAATGGGTAGGGCTAAACTGCTGTGGGCTGAAAAGGGGGATATATGTAAATGAGCTGTTTTTGCGACATCACATAAACAGTGAATTTCGAATGCCTGTGTTTTTTCTTTATATGGGTCATATGGGCTGAATGGTATGTTTTGAGACCTTAACACAAGGTCAAACTCAGTGTTTCATTATATGCGCCTCTGAACAATGATTTGTGATATTTTTAATTCAGTGTTTTGGCTTTTTACTTCAAGTTAAAAAAAAAATTAAAAAAAAGTGAAACAAACTTTACTGTTACTGTTTTTTGGAGCCAGAAGGTTTTTCTCACATCAGCGCTGATAACTCGGATTCGCTGCTTTGCATGGTCAGTCACTGTTTGGCTCTCCGTCTTTCACCTGTTGAGATGCAGGTCAGTGGAGAGGAGAGGAGTGCAGGCTTGTCATGAAGGCCGAGCCGGAGAGAAGCCTCTAGAGATCAGCTTGTGAAGGAGAAGAAGGAGAAGAGAGAAGGCAACGCTTGAGCTTTTGAAATGTGGATGTGCACGAATGCAGGTATTCCAGAACAGGAGACGGTTGTGAACTTGTTGTGAAAGCTGATTTTGAGAAATAGGCCTCGGCAATGAATGATCCAATGAGATCTCAGAAAAAATGCATGCTTTGTAAGACTCTAGTAAGTCGTAAGACTCTACAGGAAATAAGCTTTTCTGTGATGTATGACTTGATATGATTGTGCCAAGTGCGGATGAAGCTAAACCTTCATTAAACAATAAACACACGAACTAAACTCACTGAAATTAACATATTTTAACTGTAATATTATTATTATTATTATATATTTTTATATTATTATCATAATTTTACCTTTTAAGATTTAAGATTGAAGAGTTTTATTGTCATATGCACAGCCAAACAGACAGTTACACTGTACAATGAAATTCTTACTTTGCTGTTCCTCCATTCACCAATAGATAAAGATAATAAAAAAAGAAATAATAAAAAATATATACAAAATATATAAAGTATAATAATAAAAAGTTGAAGTTAAAGTAAATAAAAGTTTATATATATATATATATATATATATATATATATATATATATATATATATATATATATATATATATATATATATATATATAGTTTTAAAAAAAGGCAGTTGCAAAATACTTGTTAATATTTCTACCCCCAGCCACCCCCTACCATTTTCATGATTAAGGGCTGTTAAATCGTTTCCGATTCCTGGACCACCATATTGATAGTGTTCCTCCAGAAAATATCCTGTCTTCTGTTGGGGCCTCCAGACTTCTGAATGGCATCCTCTTTAAGTATAAGTAAGAGATCAGGCTTGGTTTGGTCGGGGACCTATTTGTTTGTTTTCTCTGCCTTCCACAGTTTTCTCAAGCATCTTGACCAACATCAGTTCAGACCACCAGGCGTAAAAGGCATCACTATGTTTCCGGTTTTTACTTGAAGTCCAGCTTTCACTTCCAGAAAGAACCACTCCCCATTTTATTCATGTTCAGTTCCACACGCTAGTTAGGTAGCCCTTAGGCACACTTGGCGGGCGAACTGTGCTTCCTTCTAGACATGTGAACGCAACACATGTACTTGGAGGATACAAATAACTGCCGGTTGTGTTACATTACCTAACAGATGCCCACGCTAGCCAGCATCACGCTGAGTGATGAGGGACAGCGAGGACCATCATACCCACCCAGAGATAGCAAGGCCCATTATGCTTTCTAGGTCTGCTCCCGACCACAGGGTGATATCACAATCATTCAAGGATAGAATGGATAGTACTATTTAAGGTGGAACAGAAAAAAATGTACTACACGTTCAGCATGTAGCCCCTCCTCTCGTCCTGTGCACAAGCACAAAGCCTCTTGTTAATGATTGGTGTTGTGTGGCTAGCGATATTGGCTATATTTGAAAAAACAGATACTGAATTAATCATATACTGTAATGTCAAAGATTTGGAGACCTCTCTGGTGGAAACGTGCAATAGCATGTAACATAAGGAAGAACCATTTTCTAATGTGAGTTGTGCATCAGACCCCTTTCCTGAGCTGATGAGTTTAAAATAGATCTAAAAAAAAAGACCACAGAGTGATATCACAATCGTTCAAGGATAGAACTGCAGTACTATTTAAGGTGGAACAGCAAAATTCACTGCACATTCAGCATGTAGCCCCTCCTCCCGTCCTGTGCACAAGCACGAACCCTTTTGTTACTGATTGGTGTTGTGTGGCTAGTGATATTGGCTATATTTAAAAAAAACAGATACTGAATTAGAATCATATACTGCAATGTCAAAGATTTGGAGACCTCTCTGGTGGAAACGTGCAATCACATGTAACATAAGAAAGAACCATTTTCTAATGTGAGTGGTGCATCAGACCCCTTTCCTGAGCTGATGAGTTTAAAAAAAATCTATTCAGAATGAACTCAATGCCAAGACTTGGCGAATGACTTGTTCTCCAGCGATGTGAGTGAATTATCTGCTGCTGTAGTCATACCTCCATTAGTGTAAAAAAAAAATTGAGGCCTAAATGTCTAGACAAAACTTCTTCACTTGCTGGTGCAAGAAAAACTATGTGAACCCTTTAAAATGACCTGCATTTCAGCATTGATTACTAATAGCATGCGGTCTGATCATTAACAAAGTCACAATTATAGACAAACACAATCTAGCTAAACTAATACCAGTTGTTTCTTTTTATGTCTTTTATTGAGCACATTGAGTAACATCCACAGCACAGGCTAGAAAAAACAACTCAATATTATTGAGCATTGAGCTGTCCTGAAAGAGGTGTCCAGAAAGAGCCCACAGGTAACTGCAGAGGACCTACGCAAACTGCAAGATCTACAAACTGCAAAAACCTTCATAGAAAGGTGTTCATAGAATTTCTAAGGAAGCCACTGCTGTTGCGAATAATGATTGCGGGCCGTCTCAAGTTTGCCCAAGACCACCTGGATGATCTGTAGACAAATTGGTGACAAAGTGGTGTAAAATGTGATATTTTGAGGGGAAAAAAGGAAACACCAAAACCTCATCCAGGTTGCGAAGCATGGTGGTGGAAGCATCATCAAACTTATCAGAACTGAAACGTATTCACAGGGAGTAATGGTCAATGGAGTGTTGATGAAACCTTATTTGCGGCTACCGGAAATGTTAAGTGGAGGTGATTCCGCTGAAGGGGATCTACAGGTTGTTCAATTCGAGGATTCACTTACTGTTTGTAGCCTGCGCTGGGGACGTTACTCAATGCGCTCAATAAAAGACATAAAACTGTTTGTGTGTTATTAGTCTAGTTCGATTGTGTTTGTCTATAATCGCGACTTAAATAACGATCAGACCATATATTAGTAGTAATCAATGCAGAAATCCAAGTAATTCCAAAGCTTTCACTTACTTGCCACTATATGGCATATGACACAGTACGGTAAACCCTCTGACTTCATTTTCAGGCTGTACTGGGTGACTGACAGCAGCGCGCTCACCGTATTTTATCCTGTTTCACGTCTCTACTCGGCAACGCTGCTTCTTTCATACAGCCCGGCTGTAGGTTTGACTTGCGCATGAACGTGTGCACACATGCCCTTGTTGATATTTACGTCCGTGAGGGTAAAGATGTGTATATACACCCTCCAGTAGAGAGACACCGAGATTTGTAATTGTGTTGGTGGCTCCTCATTAAGGCCTCTGCATGTGTGTGTGTGTGTGAATGTGTGTGTGTGTGTGTGTAAGACTCTCATCACTGCTAGTTGCGTCATTAACAGAGGCTGGGCCTCTCCGCATGCAGCCAGAATGTCAGCCGTACCTCGGTCATTTGTAACATAATAAGTGCAAGTACAATGAGTGCAATGCAAGCCCATGGGGGAGGGGGGAGGAGGAGATAGAGGAGGTCGGTGGTGGTGATGGTGGGTTTGAGGAAGGGAGGGAGGGAGGGTGGGGGGAGATGCGGCCCTTAAGGCTTAAAAAAGAGAAAGAGAGTGCGAGGGAGAGCGAGCGAGCGAGAGAGAGACTTGATTAGAAAGTATAATGAGCCACCAAAAGAAAACTGGTAAAGACGATCTCCCCCGAGACTGATGGAAAACAAATTAATGTGGCGATTTGGATTTAATTATTATTTTTCTATTAGTGCACATAAAAAGAGAAGAGAGATGCCCATCAAGAGGGGGGAGCTGTGCATGCAGTTATTGATTTCCCCCCTCACCCTCTCTCTCTCTCTCTCTCTTTCTCCTTCTCTCTCTCCCTCCATTTTTTTCCGCACAACGCACCGGGTGTACAGATTTTAATCATCTTTAGTTTACGTCCCCTAATTCCATTAAAACCACGAAACCTTCCAGCGCCTGAAAAAGCACTTCATTTCCAATGACACAAATTTCTCTCCGAGAGACGTAAACTGGGTGTCTTTACACAAATGACTGGCCCGAGGTTCGGTTAGGGTGTTTTATTTGGTGTGTATGTATGTGTGTGTGTGTGTGTGTGTGTGTGTGTGTGTGTGTAATTGAATCCCGGTCCTCTAGTGTTAGTCTTATGTGGAATCACCAGTCTAAGAGCTAATAATGGTAAAAGAGACAATAGTCTCATTGGTTCAGCTTATTAATCTGTGTTTAAGACTAGATAAAGAGGGGTGTTTTTCGTCCCCCCCCCCCTCGGTTGGATCTAGGACAACAACGGCGCCGTGTAGACACACACTCGCACTCGGCTCAGAATCTGCAAGGCAAAGAATCAGTGATTAGACGCATCCTGAACATCCTATGCGATGCAATGAGACGTGTTTCTGTTAAGTATTCAAACTGTTTGCTCCGCTGTCAGCGTCGCTATTTGTAGCTATAAATAAAAGATGACCTTTAAATGTTTACATAATTTATACAGCCATAAATTCTTAATATATCAGACGGCGAATGAGAAAGTGGGCTGGTTGATTGGGGATCAAAGCCGAAATGGCATAAAGGCTTTGGGGTTGATGGGCGGGAGTCTGATTTGAGGGGCGTTCGGTACAACAACCCATTTTTGCCTGGAGATCATAATCATATTTATCAGCATTGTGCAGACAGCGGGCAGCGTGCAAAAACAACACTGGTTATGAAATGATATTAACATGCATGTTTATCCTCAATGTACAACTGAGCTTTTTAATGCTGTGTAATGTTTATACTGCCACCTCAACAGCTTCCAATAGACAAGCAAAGGAAATACATTGAAATACACAGTTAGTTTGCTCTATCTAGCTAGCAAACACAGCTATAACAGCTTCGTATTGTTTGAACTTTGGTACCCGAACCATGTGGAACAGTTGTCTTCCCTTCAAATCTTCAGTCAACAGGTATAAGTACGGATGAGCCATTGCTTCCCTAATGTTTGTGCTTGATGACAAAGGGAGGTCTACTCTTTCCCAATTGGCTAAATGAAATCCACTCATTTGCTTAAAGGAGCAATTGGTAAGATGATGCAACCTGTCGAACCTGTCAAACAGTAAGGAGCCACATATCAACACAACATGTACAATTTCTCTGAATGCTGTTGGGGCAGGGCTACTTCTTCATCTTCTCATGTTGGACAGATTCTGCTCAAAGCTACAATGACTTGCTATCACCTCTTGGGGTGCAAAGTGACATTACAAGACAGAACGAGGTGAGGATAACCTCAGTAGATATCTCTGGAATGCGATATGCAGCCCCCGTGGATGTACCACGAAAACTGTTATTGCTTCTTATTTGTACATTCTGATGATAATTTCAGTTATGAAATGTTTTAAACTACAAACCGTACATATTGCTCCCTTAAAATCTGCTAAAAGGCTAACTTTAGACTGTGCAACTTGCATGCAACTATTTGTATGTTATGAGTTGCATGCAACTTTAAGTCAAAGCAGCTTGACTGTTACATGAAGCAATTTATACAATACAGAACATCACTTACAACTAGGGATGCACCGATACCACTTTTTCCTTACCGATACCGATACCAGCTGATCTGCTGATACCGAGTACCGATACCGATACCAACTCTTACTTAAATGCTCGGTATGGCTATAAATCCTGATATTTATAGTATTCCACTTTTTATATGTGTTCCACTTATATATATGTCTTATCCTGAATAATAACCATTTACTGGTTAAGTAACTGCATATTAAAAAGTTTCAGAGCTATAAAAAAATTTAAATCGCCACAATGCCGAAACATGTGCAGCCATTTAGTCAATAAGCTTCATGGTATCGGTGCCCTCTATTGTCGATACTGATACTGTAAGTGCCAGTATCAGCGAAACAGTATTGGTATCGGTGCAACACTACTTACAACCTACTACTTACAACAAATATATATATATATATATATATATATATATATATATATATATATATATATATATATATATATATATATATATATATATATATATATATATTGCACGCAAGTTGCACAGTCTAAAGTTAGCCTTTTAGCATATTTTAAAGGAGCAATATGTACGGTTTGTAGTTTAAAACATTTCATAACTAAAATTATCATCAGAATGTAAAAATAAGAAGCAATAACAGTTTTTGTGGTACGTTGTGGTACACATTCCAGAGATATTACCAAGGTCAGCCTCACCTCATCCTGTCTTGTAATGCCACTTGTACCAGTCAGTGATCTAAATTTGTTTATTCATTTAACTTGTCATTGAGCTGTATGGTGACTGGTACCTAAATTGTGCCACTGTAGATAAGCGCAATAGCTCATTTAGTGACACGAGTGCAGCCATTAAACTCACTTTTTCAGTGCTCGTGCATATACATTTGGGTATCTTGAATGCCCACCAACCCCACAAACTGTGAAATAAGACAACCAACATTGTTAAAAATAACACTCTATAAACTTAAATCAACTGATTTTTAAAAGAGATTATTAAGCAATGTTACGAATTGATGTATTTCAATACAAGTAGAAGTAAATACAAAGCCTGAAGCCATTAATGAAAAGATAATTAATAATATTAATTTGTTTTAAAGATAAAACACATCTATAATTGGTACTAATTAAATTTCATTGATTATACACAATCGAGCCAAATCACTAATAGAGATTCATTTGTTTGAAGATACTAACTGCTTTACTGCATTACAGTGATGCTGAAAAATTGTTAAATACATGAAGACATCAGATTTTACAGCTTATCACTATCACCAAAGCGACCTCATCTCATACCAGTCTGGAGAAAAACTCAGTTCAGACTGGAGCGACTTGTTTCTTTTGCCATCTTCATAATAACCAGCCTCATGAAAAGCTATTTGTTTTTTAGCTGCCTGAAATAACCCAGATTAAGTCCATGGATCAAGTCCAGAAGAACATGTATTGGCCTGTACAACAATTCCAATGTCCTTTTAGTGTCATGATGACAATGTCCCTCTTTCTAGGCTGTACTTTGTTGAAGGTCCTCCAAGCGCTTATGATCCTGCAAAAAATAAACAGCAATAAATATCATAGTTTGACACTGAACAACCCATCTGGCCTGTCTAACTGCAAAGGGACCTTACTACAGAGAGGAAATAGGTCATTTCTAATACAGGTATCCCACGTTAAACATGTAAACATCAGCCCCCCTCTGTCCAATCCATTAATCAAAGGGAACCACATAGGCCCATCACTGACCAGACATTACTTGTTGGTGTGGTGCCATGTGTCTAGTTATAGGTACGAGTGAAGCTGACCACAGGTTACAGACTAATACATATCATTCAATTGTACAGCAGTTAGAACAACAATACAGGAGTGTTTAAAGTATAGTACTGGTACACAACATTAGCCAATTAGATCTGGTCAGCAGTGGTCTTTGGGTGGTCTTTTTCCATAGTTACAGGCTTAAATGTGAAATAGGAGATACCATGCATAGTAACATGAGCTCAGCTAGCTAAGCTAGTAAATATTGAAGTTCTTGTGGGTCACTGGTTCATTTTCAGCCCCCGGGTTTGTGTTTTATACAGAATGGTATGCACCCCGGTACATACCTCATGGTATGTATCATTTAGATGCAATGTTTTAACAAAAACTGCTTGAGCTTGATGTAAAGCTTTCACTACATTACAACTCGCATCTGTGTTTTTAGTCTAAAACAATTGTACCAAAAATATAAATTAACCAGAATATCTAAGTACATATGTCTAATTCCTGAGATTTTTAAATAACATTCACACAAATAACTTGCAAAAACTTTTACTGAACACGTTTGCTAAAATTAAATAATTCTGTATCAACAAGAACACAGTGTCATGTTTAACAGTGTGAATCTAAACACAGGATTCAACAAGCCATTCAGATTCGACTCTTCCAAGGTGAAGTGGGGCCTCATTAGAATAACACCGGCCCTTATTTAAGTAGCTCCACCCACAGCCTCAGAACTATCTTTGCGAAGACTTCCTATGTTTTTCCCCACAAGTGCAGCTAGCCTCATGTGGATACTGAAAGCTAATCATGAGAGCTGCTTCGGCGTGAATAAAGTAAATGTTTTGAAGGTAACATCCAGCTACAGTCGGCAAAGACCTGTACGGGTAACCACTTTGTTTCTGAGGCACCATTTAAGGTTGTGCATCTTTGGCCGTTTAGCACTAGCTAAGGTACCAGAGGTGTGTTGTTTTCGCTGCTGGATCCACAATAACGTTACCGCTATTAGTTTGTTAGTTGAATGACTGTAAGATGAACTTCATCTGATCAACAGATGAATAACGTGAGAGTAAAATGAGAGAATATGTACGGTCGTTGGTACGGCCTGTGGAAAAGGGGGGCGGGTTGAGCAGTGGCTCATTTTCATTTCAGCAACAAACACTTGAACAGGTCGTTCTTCACAGGGCTGTTTAGGTGGGGGAGAAAGAAGATGTGACGCTTTATCCATGAGGTATTTCGACCAGAGCATGTTACAGATTTCATTAAGACCCCAGTGAGCTGTGTTAACTTGTGGAAAAGGGGTAAAACATGTCACCTCTAATGTCATCTCGCCAGTTATGGCACACGCAAAGCCTGCATGTCATACTAATCTGGTAAACACTTCTTATTCTGCATCCACACGTTGACAATGTTGCTTATGTACAGTCTTGGAAGAGGACTGCAAGTCTTGGACCACTGATTGGTAAAGGGCTTGAATGGTGAATGATGGTGGCAGCAAAAGAAAGACATCACAGAAGAAATATAAGTTACCCCATGAAAAAAGGTACTCTTTAGGTGTATTGTGTAAAATGATTGATAAGTTAATCGAGTCTAGAAATACACTCTTTAGGTGTATTGTGTAAAATGATTGATAAGTTAATCGAGTCTAGAAATACACTCTTTAGGTGTATTGTCTAAAATGATTGATAAGTTAATCGAGTCTAGAAATACACTCTTTAGTTATATTGTGTAACTATGTATCTAACATGAGGTTTAAAGTTCTACAGCTGCAATGGAATATAGTATGTTCAATTATGTTCCCAAACCCTGAGGCGTCCCACCCCTGAGGGTACCACATCGTTGACTGTTTACTACCTTTAGTTCTAAATTAGGTGGTTTTGTGTGAAATGATTGATAAGTTAATCGAGTCTAGAAATACACTCTTTAGGTGTATTGTGTAAAATGATTGATAAGTTAATCGAGTCTAGAAATACACTCTTTAGGTGTATTGTGTAAAATGATTGATAAGTTAATCGAGTCTAGAAATACACGCTTTAGGTGTATTGTGTAAAATGATTGATAAGTTAAATCGAGTCTAGAAATACACTCTTTAGGTGTATTGTGTAAAATGATTGATAAGTTAATCGAGTCTAGAAATACACTCTTTAGGTGTATTGTCTAAAATGATTGATAAGTTAATCGAGTCTAGAAATACACTCTTTAGGTGTATTGTCTAAAATGATTGATAAGTTAATCGAGTCTAGAAATACACTCTTTAGGTGTATTGTGTAAAATGATTGATAAGTTAAATCGAGTCTAGAAATACACTCTTTAGGTGTATTGTGTAAAATGATTGATAAGTTAATCGAGTCTAGAAATACACTCTTTAGGTGTATTGTCTAAAATGATTGATAAGTTAATCGAGTCTAGAAATACACTCTTTAGGTGTATTGTCTAAAATGATTGATAAGTTAATTGAGT
>CM038704.1:45256888-45271888 GCA_021613375.1 Megaleporinus macrocephalus | reverse complement strand
AGGGTGTATTACAGGTTAACCTGTGAAAAAGCAGCTGAATCCTCCTAATAGGCTGCGTCTGTTCACACCCACCTCCCGCTCATACCGGCCCGGTCCGCCGTTTACAAGCGAGCTGAAGCTCCACCTCCAGCAGTGTTAGTGTTTCGGGTGGTCTGATCGCAACTGATGGCGGTTTATGAGGAGAGGCTGATGAGGGGGGGATGGGGGGACCTGTGGCGTGACAGAGGCGACATGCTGCACCTTTATACCTCCTGAAGCTGATATAGTTCACTGATTGAACTGATTATCGTATGAAAAGCTGGAGAGCACCATTATAACCGAACTAGCCGTGGTTGTCACCTGATGTGAAATGTCATGGGTCGGGATAAGCCCCCCAAAATATCATCCTCAATCCAGTGATTCAATTAGACCAAAGATTAGTATGTGAATCTTATTTAAAGCCCCCTCTTCCTCTGACATTGTTCTTGTATTAGCAGTGAATAGGCTGTTGAGCTTCACTGGATTGGAGGATGCATGTTAGCTCATGTGGACTTGTTTCAAATATGGAATCCTTTCTACAGCCCATCTCACTGTTTAGGGGGGGTTGTTTCTTGGTATGGGATGCCATGGTTACCGTAAGTCCCCCCAAAAATATCATCCTCAATCCAATGATTCCATCAGACCAACAATTAGTATGTATTAGATATGAATTCCTTTCCACTCACTCACTTTGGGAGTTGTTACTTGGTGTGACATGACATGGCTATCCTCAATCCACTGCCTCTTAAGATCTTCACATCATTTTAATCAAATGGACACATGCACATATGCACACAGTCCGTCCCCCCACATTAAGACGTTCCCATTAAGCTACTTATCCCCCGAGCATGTGTTACCCAGCGCTCAGATCGCTGTAACAAAGCTATTTCAAGCCCAGACCCCCAAACGAGCAAGCACAGGGCGACAGTGGTAGAAAAACTCTGAGAGGCCAAACGTTACGGTTTTTACATTATCAACCAACTGCATGTACTAACTCAGGGCACATCCCAAACACACTGACCCACACTCCTCTACTTTGTTGTGTATTCATCCCTTGTTCCTTGCACTGCTTAAGCTGCACAACTCTCCTGCGTTTCCTTCAGGAAGTGCACTTTTCTAGTTTACTATGACATACAATACAGTTTCTGTTGTTCAGCACCTTCAAGTGTTTCCATCAAATATGATTGGAATGATCAGGAATCCCTGAATAAGAATTTGACACAACTGTGATGTAACCAAGAGTCTCGCCCACAGAGCATGCCGTATCGTCGCTGTCCAATGAAAAAGATGTATCTCCATTTTTGTTGATTTTTATTTTTCTACATCAATTAAATGCAGCAGCTGCCATTTACATTGTGGGACAACTTCATGATGAATGGACCAATAAAAATACTCCAGAATAGCTGGAAAAATTACTTACATTGAAAGTAAAGAGTATGTTTGTTCTCTCCTGTGAAGTTGCTATTTTACAGATACTTGTTTTTCATTGGACAGCAACGATATGCAGCAGAAAGATAATCACCTTTATGAACTCCAGCTGGAGCCGTTTTGACAGTCTTTTGTGTGATGCACGTAGCTTTGACCCAGCAGTTCAGAGATGCTGGCAGTAACTCGATTACTGAGGACTGAAGTCGCTGTCAACGTCACCAACGCCCTGCAAATGCCAACGGGGCTAAAAGTTCTGATAGGAGATCCAGGTTTGATCCCCGGTCCGGCCCGTTCTGTGTGGAGTGTGTATGTTCTCCCCGTGCTTGAGTGGGTTTCCTCCGGGTACTCCGGTTTCCTCCCACAGTCCAAACACATGCATGTTACGTTGGTCGCTCACTCTAAACTGCCCGTAGGTTTTAGTGTGTGTTGGCCCTGTGATGGACTGGCGACCTGTCCATGGTGTACCCCGCCTTCGCCCAATGATGCTGGGATTGGCACCAGTGACCTCGACTAGAGGGATAAAGTGAAAGATGTTGGATGGATGGATTTCATCACTAATTCTTTTCTATTCGTTTTTTTATGCACAGTTTTGAAATATTACACTGCAATTAACAATTATCTACAGCAGAAAGACCCAAACCACACAAGACCCAAACAAAAGCTTCTACCTCTGTCAGTCGGTTTGACTTTAGTGGTTGTTTGTGCAGGTGAGTGATGCGCAGTTAGCTCAGTTTCTCTCCTGTCTGCTGCATTCTGACAGATAATTAACATAATGACACGTTCAGTTAATGTAATGACACACATTTACACACATTCAGCCAGTCCTGAATCCTCTTGACCCTCTTCAGCTTGTCATGGATGCACAGATCATGTTGTGAGGAGACACGTGTTGCCTTTAGGGTGAAAAGTTAAACTGCTGACCCAGGGGACGCGGTGGGCCGACACACCCCTGCAAAGGAGAATCCCCAGGGCTCAGTGAAGTCAACAGTGTCCAGCTTTACTTGAGTGAACGCTGTGGATGTTCATTCAGTATGCTGCTCTGCTGTGTGTAGTGTGCTGAAGCCAAGAGTTTAGTTTAGGTATCAGATGTGGGGCAGACACTCAACTTCTCAGTTAAAAACAGTCACTGTATTGAAGTTCTTCTCTCAGAAACCTGCATCTCTTCTTATTGTCTATACTGATCAATCCACTTGCTACCTAGATCCACACTTGTGACGCTACCAGGAAGGTTGAGGGTTAAGTCCTGATCCACTGCATTAACAGAGACTAACTGCCAATTTCATCATGTCAGCTAACAGACACCCCTGGTGGGAGAGAGTGGTTCATTCTAAACACCCAGAGACTGCAGGACCAATGGTGTTTTCTTGGACTCCAGCCACAGATGGCTGAGGCATCACCTTGCAACCTTAGAGTCAATGCTTAGACTGTCCACCACTAAAAGTAGTCTGGAGTGATCAGTAGGGCTGCACGATATTGATGTAAAATGTGGTATATCATTAAGCTGTCAGAGATCATGATGATGATGATGATGATGATATGAGAATTGATTTTTTTTCATTATTGGCCTCTGATTGGATGTAGCGCAAGTGCAGACTTTTTTCATTCCTTTAAATAAATAGCGACATGTAAAATGATAAAAGGACAGTTCACTATTAAACAAAACATGAAGAAATGTATTATTAACAGCTGCTTACATGAGAACTACGGATGCTTTATCTTGCACTGAAAGGCTCAGGAAAAGTTTGTATTATATAAATATTAAGGCTGTAAGGAAATATCGAAATAATGAATATCATGATATTATGTTTAGTGATACTGTATCTATTCTCGAAAACAGTCTGTAGTTGTAGAACTACATAGCTCTCCTATAGGGTAAGTGGAGCTGATAAAATGTTATAGCTGATTGGTGTATATTGATATTTTTAATAAAGATATTAGTCACTCATTTTAACATTTCTCTCTTTTTCTCAGATAAAACTTTAATATAATATTGAACTGTGAGCCACGGCTTCCAGAGAGTGTCTTGTGATATAGGGTTGTAATAGTATTACAGCAGCTCATCTGTTCTTTTAGGCTGCCCTCTTGTGGACAAACATCAGAAAAGATGTTAACTCTCATACATGCCCACCCTCACAGTCAAAGCACTCAGCATTCAGCTGATTTGTGGAGAATTTAATCACATTATTTTATACTGAGGACTCATAGATGGAGGGTGTATGGACGGTTTCTTACTAAATCCAGACTGATTTCTGAGATCAAACCCTTTAATGGAAACCAGCAGATGCAGGTTGCAACGTTGCTGTATTTCCTGCAGCAGTGCATTTGAGTGATGTTAAAAATGAGTATGAAGATGTTATGAAGGTGTTATCACTGTTTCAATCTATACAACAAATCTCATGTTCTTTTTTTATAGAAAGCATGTTATATGGTGTCAGACGTCACATTAGTAAGTTTATTTGAGAATAATTAAAACTCTATGTGGTTCAGGACCAGTGTAGAACAGTTCAGGTATGTGGTTTACACAGTGCTAACTGGTGTACATGAGCTTCCATTACTCATTAGCTACAGTGGTCTCATTGGACCAGTACAAAATTGAAAGAAGCAAACTTCAGACACCAAACACCAAAATCTGGAGGAAATGTTTACTCCTGATTTCCCTTTAATCCCTGACAGGGCTCTGATTGCTGTCACCCCTATTCTGGCCCAGCACTCATGAGAAGGAGCAGGTTTGTTGAGCAGCCCTGCTGTGATCAGAGAATCAAAGTGTCATTTTTATGAGGGAGGAGAAGCATGTCGGCGAAGACCATTAGTTGAAAGCAGTGTCTTCAATTGCATATTCATGATCTGTAGGAGGCGCTGTGGCAGATGGTCTTTTATGTTGAGGTTTACTCCACTCGTCTCTCTGGGCTTCCTTACCATTATGTGTACAGCGGGTACCAGAGACGACCGTCCAGACACAGATTGAATCTAATCCTGTCTTGTGAATACTCTGTTAAAGTGATTCTCTATTGGAAACGTAGTGGGGATCATAAATGATCACCAGACCAGTACACACGATCAATAAAGAAACTCCTCTGTTCTTCAGTACCTACTCCACTTTAGGATAGTAATCCATGACTCTGGGTTTCTGGAGTCGACTCAGACTCTCGACTCCTGTCACTGAAATCGATGGAATCAACTCCCTGATTCCACTTCATTTGAACCAGGACAGAAACACGGATTAAAGAATCTTAAACTAATTTTAAGTAGCCGCATATTCCAAAGTCCTGCTACCAACTTGTGCTGCTGTATTTATTTTTATTTATATTTATTATTCCATAATGTAAGCACGTCTGTTTGAGTTTGCTATATAACTCAACATAGCTTATATACTTCTGTAAGTTTTAGTTCACTCTTCAAGCTTCTGTTTGTGGAAACAACCCAGTATTACTTACAGTTCTCACCTAATACCTGCTTTGACTGCTCAGTACTTCATTAAACTAAATCAAGATTGCTGCTGAAGGAACTGAATACATTCATACAATGTCTGGGGCGTCCAGGAGAAATCTGGAACCTAACTTTGTTCTTTAAACTGGAGCTCAAGATATGATCTACTTCTCTCACAATAAGATATTTATGCTACTTTGTACTGTATTTATGATTATTTACATTATATTTGTATTATTACTGTAAGACTGTACAGCAGTGTATATACTGTATAAAGCTCTATGTAGTTCTATGTAGCTCTATGTAGCTCTATGTAGCTCTATGTAGCTCTATGCCAGGGCTCTGTACTGACCTGCTACAAGGCAAAAGAAATGTTTTATATTTGTTGCAAGCTTGAAATAAAACATGGAATGATATCTACAGGCTTCAAATGTCTAAAGGCTATGTGAATCACTGTTTAGCATTATTTTAAAATTTGGAGTTATTTAAAAATTATTTTAAAAATTGAGTTTCCTCAATTTGGATATTTTTGGTCTAAACTGCAGTTTACACAATGCTGATTGTTGTAAGTGAGCCAACATTCACTGGAGCTTGTTCAGCTTTGTAGCTTTAGCTCAGATCTGAAGGGTAGGGAGGTGGTTGAGGAAATTTGATTATTTATTTATTGATTTTTTGGATGAACTATCCCTTTAATTCTGGCTATTGCCTCACACTAAAGTGTAAACTAAGTGAGTAGATGATTCCTGATGAGGCTCTGCTTGTGTGTGTGTGTGATGTACAGATGGTGAAGGCTGGCACTTGGCTTTGAGTTAAACGACTGGGCAGCTCAGGATATAAAGGCTTTGTGTGGTAAGGATGTCTCAGTAAACATGCCTCACACTACTCCTCTCAGATGGGTGGAGTTATTCTGCTCAGTTAAACATCCACAATGATACAAGAACCCCTGCAGCCATAGACACACCTCCACTCTCCTTTTCTTCCTGCCTTTCTTCCTCCACTCACCCTCATCAGTCTAACACCTTCATTTACATTATGTCAGCCGGCTGTACGTCAGTGTGTTTACTGTAATAGAATTGATCCTCCATCTGTCAGCTGTACTTCCACTGCATTTAATCATGAACAGGAGCCACTTTCATCAGCAGCGACGTACCATTTCCATTCTCATGCTTCTCTATACGCATTTTAAACCTGCCTGCCTAACAACCAGTCGTGGAACCAGCTAGTCTAGACGATGATTACAGCGATAACTAGCAACTTTAACACAGTTTTTCACCAGAGTTTTGTCTATAAATGTAAGTGTAAAATATCATTTAATGATGATTAAATCATACAAACAATTGATGATAATGAGTTTAATCATGTTTTCAGTTAGTTGGAGAAATGATTGAAGTTTTACACTCGTCAACGAGCTAGCATTGTCAGCTAATGTCAGATAATGTTTGTCTAAATTAGTATAATATTAGCATATGTGTATATCGTCGCTTTTCAAATAAAAAAACAAGTGTCTCCAAAATTGCAAATTTACAGGAGAGACCAAAATATACTTTACTTTCAATGTAAGTCAAAGGAACCAGAATTTTTTCCAAGCTGTTTTGGAGCTCTTCTATTGGTCCATTCATCATGAAATGTTCACACAATGTAAACATATATATATATATATATATATATATATATATAATTCCTTGTAAATCATATCACTATTTCTTTTTCCTGGGAGTTGAGGGGTCTTAAGCAGCCTTTTTTCTCTGGATGGAGAAATGCTGCTCAGCTAGGATGGGAACAGGAGCTGTTTTCTATTTTTCGAAGTTTGATATAAAAAAAATTAAACGTCATCTAGTCTTCATCCTGATAAAAGCTCTCTCAGTGATGGACCATGATTTGGCATGATGGAAGTTGGATGGCACAGCGCACAGGCTCCCGGTAGGGCATCATCAGTGAGACGGGCTGTGAGAGGCAAGGATAGCCTCCATCTCCAAGCCGGTAAAATCTCTCAGGTGGGTACAACTTTTGTGTGAAGAGAGGGACGAGAATCATGAACAGACCCTGTCAAGCCCACAAAATTATCTAAGAATCTGTCTCATGGTCACAAACAGCTTGAAGCTGAATAGAATAGAAAATCTCCCGGTTTAGGGAACACTGAGCATGCTCAGCTGGTGGTTTTATTCTTATCTGACAGTCATCAATACTACCAGCAGCTCTAGCAAAAGCCCCAGTACCTGCCAAGCGAGCAAATCCAGCTCCAGTATGTGTCAGCTCCTGTGGTGAAGGGAAGGTAATGACACGTGATCTGATCATCTTAATCATGTGAATGGTAGACCGGGGGCATGTCCAACGCTCTTGCTACCACCCTGTAGGAAGCGGCACTGGCAAGCCAAAAACTACAAACCAGAACCTCCAGATCAAGCCCCCAACCATGGTCATATGGGCTGCGGATGGCAGAAGTGAGGTGTGCAAGAGTGGCCCGGTTCAAACAGAGGTCGGGGCGAAGGTCAGTAATGGCATCAAAAAACATTGGAACTACAGGTGTTTGAGAACTGAGGTGGCAGTAGGTTTTTGATGCTTCCATCTGAAATAAAAGTAAAATAAGAAAATTCTATTTGCTCGTGTGTGTTTTGTGTGTTTTATGAGGATTTCTGTTTTGAGAATATGTGCTTATGTTAGAGAAACTCGTTCTTTTGAATATAAAATGTTACATAATGAAATGGTTGAGGTGTAAACAAAGTCATTCAGAGTGGTTTGTGGAGAAATGCTCTGTTAGACAGAGTCAGTATTGTTCCTGGTGATGGAAACCAGGTGTGTGGTCAGATATATGCTGATTGATGCATGCCACATCATTTTATTATTTTAATTCATTGTGAAGGGTGGGGCACTGATGGTCTGTAGTTATGTTTTAGTTTTATCAGATTGTGTATAGTAGCAGAGATTACCCCTATTTTAACATAATCAACATTACATTTAAAAACTCAGAAGACGTGTAGGTTCACTGGTGCTTTTCTACAATCACAAGCTGAGTTTCTACCATCAACCATTTCACACCAGACCACTCTGAATGGTTCTGTTTATATATCTAGGCGGGGGTGATTGTAGGCTTAGTGGTTTAGGGGTGCTGAGCATCCAAATGAGAAATTACATATTTATAGAGTAATTACATATTTAGTGTTTAAAGTTTTAAGTTTTTAAAGATTAGTATTGCTTATTGGTATGTAAACAATTACATTAAGTGAGAACAAGGTATTAGCTGGATATCTGTTATTTCAGAGTTACACCTGCAAGCCTGAAATCTGGTATGTATAGGAAATGTGAATTATCACATGATTCAACTCTAATCCCAGAAACTATTTTGGGACTAGATATTTCACTCAGTAGTTTTATTGATCAAATGGAAACATGGAAGTATCTACAGAATCAGATATTTGACAGGCAAATAAATGATAAAACCCAAAAGAACATGGAAATTAACAGTACAGCGATGTAAGCTGATGAAGCCGGTAGACTCCACTGTTCTGAATTGTTTATACAGTGAAAGGTCTGAAAACGTCCGAATTCTCTCTTCCTTCCCTTTATAGTGTTCTACATAGAACAGTCTGTGTAGTGATCAGGAAACGAGTAAACGAGTGGACCATTTCTGGATGTAATTCAGGGGTCAACACGGCTGCAACTGCTGTTGGTGGTAGATTCACCAAACAAGCCTGAGATTACTGAACAATGAACAGGGTTTGAAGTCAGCCAGATGATACAACTGCTCAGTAACAACCATGTCCTTCTACTACTGAGCAGGATTCAAATCTCATGAGTCTTGGTCCTTTGTCTCGTCTTAGTCTCAACCTCATTCCGATTCAGTCTGGACTCAGTCTGGACTGGTCTTGCAAACTAGGAGTGCAAAAGCATATACCATTACACAGAGTTCTGGTAGTAGAAGGTCATGGTCAGACTAATTGAATTACTGGTCAGTTGCAATACCTGATTGGCTATACCTTACAGACCCTGTCCCATTGCATTAGCACTGGATTACCAAGAGAGCTAATTGTTCAGATGAGTTCCTATTGTGAAATAAAGGAGGGTGGGCTGCTCTTGGGGAAAGCAGAGACCCCTGTAGTGCTGTCGTGACTGATGATGAGGTCATTCCTCTGAGGGGATTTGATTAAATTGAGCTTCTGCTAGTTTCTGGGAAGCATATGAGCGTACACATACACAGACATATTCTTTGTGTCTCCATTACTACCCTAGGGGCATCACTCTCCTCCTCAGTAACCCATTAGCCCCCTATCCTTTACTAGGCACGGTGTATGTATAGCGTGTATATATATATTAATTTATATAAATTGTATATATACATATAAAAAAACAGATTTTAAACATAATAAAGTGACCCAGTGGACTATGCAGTATGTAACATGGAACACGTGTGTGAGTGGGTGTGACTACAACAATAGTGAATAACATACTCCACCAAACTGTCCCGCTACTACACTGGTGTTGTCATGGAAACTAAAGGGAGCAGACTGGCCCTCTTAGGGAGGCTTTGCTGTCCGGGTTTGGTCCTCTAGAGTGGCGGAGGGTGGAGGAGAGGTATGAATTAATTTCCGGTAGCCTGTGCTGGAGAGGTGGATAAATCAAATTAAAGACCTGTGTGAGTATGTATGCATGTGTGAGTGTGTGTGAGTGTGTGTGAGTGTGTGTGAGTGTGTGTGTGTGTGTGTAGACTGGACAGGCTGTGAGGGTCTTGCTGCAGTGAATATCTAGGGGTCTTTATGGTCTTTAGTTGTGGACATTTTCATATTCAGGATTGGACGGGATAAAGGTGACCACATGCATTTGTAGGTCGTCCACTCATTACGGTATTGGACTCTGATTCTCCCTGTGCACCTCTGGGGAAGAAGGCAGCTGCTGGAGAGGCTTTGACCACAATATTTAGTGTTATGGTGGGCTTTGGGTCTGTTGTTTTAGTGTGTGGAAGCAAACACTGAGCTTATATCCTAATGTGTATGTGTGTAAGTGTGTGTAGGTTTGTACGTACCTTGGCATGTCTAGTGTACATGTGCCTAAATAGGATATTTTAGACGGGAGGGCTGCGAGGCACTGCTGGATATCACGATGTAGATATGTGAACGCAGGAAGCAGTTGGGAGTCATGCCCTGCCAGTTCAGGGAATCAAACCATCAACCTTCTAGTCACAAGGCTGGGTCCCTAACTTGTAGCCACCACTGCCCCCTGGCTAATTGGTTTGAACTGTAATAGAAACTAATTTTACACTATTACTCTAAAAGGTAGAAAATAGCAAGAGTAAGAAAACTCTTCTAAGAGTAGGTGTGTCCAAACTTTTGAATGTTACTGCACAGACCATTACATACTATTTCCCAGGAGTTCAGACCTGCCCAGTGTGAGGTCCTCTCTGGCTTGTGTGGCTTAGAAGTGCCTGCAGGTTTTCTGTGAGTCCTCTAAACCACTACAACTATTATAAACATCTCCACTGTCCCACACTGCAGCAGGCTCAGCTCGGCCTGGACCCTCCATTCTACTCAAATCCTGCTCTGTTATCCAGGTCTTAGACAGCACACACACACACACACACACACACTTTCAATAAAGCAACAGGTCTTGAACAAGATCAAGATAGCTGTGGGGTTTGAGCTCCTCAGGGAAGTGAAGGTCATATTACAATTACATTCGGTTTCTGGGAGAATATGGGTCAGTGTACACCATATATGTACAATTCTGATTCTGGGCTTTGGTCATGTGTTACAGGAAATATGGCTACCATTTGGCCACTATATGAGAAATCAGGAATGGACTGCCTGTCAGGTGAACTGGCACAATTGATTATTAAATAATAGCTGGTCAACAGAGGTCCTGTAGTCAGAACTAGTGATGAATGGGGTAGAGAGTGGCTGACAAACCAGAAAACAATCAGCTTCAGTCTGTAGTTGTACAGTTTTATTGATGAGCCGCTGCTAGTGAGTTGAAAGTTGGTGTTTTTCATACAGTGGTCAAGAAGTGTCCATACAGAGTGTTACGACCCGTCTAGGGGTTTAATCACAGCCGTAACGTAAAAGATGACCAGAGACCTGATTAACATGTAGCATTGTATACACAAATGGACACAGAACAAGCGTCAGAGTGGGCCACGCCAAAATATCAAACAAAACCAAACTAACTAAGGTGTTCAGAATATAACTTACCTATAACAAAAAGGAAAGAAAAATAAATACAAATCAACCTTCCCTAACTCCCTCACTAACCCAAAACAAGAGAAAACAGATATACAAAAGAAAAGACCCCACTCCTACACCCTGGTCTCCAGGTAGATGAGAATGACTGATATGATAGATAATTAGATAAGGTGGCTAAGTGTGTGCTAGAGACAAGTCAAGTTAGTAAACAATATGAAGATGCTAGAAAGAGTACAAACAGGTTAACACTGCTACACCAAGTCTGAAGACAATAATTCAAACACCAATCTTAAAACACAAATACATCTAAAAGTTCACCCCAAGCCGCCATGGAGGAAAGCCTCCCCGAAGACAGAGGTCATGGGGATTAAATAGTCTGGAACACAGGGTCAGCCAATCAGATGCTCAATTTCTAGCCAATCACGCCCAAGGTAGGCAGGGCACCTAATCAGCAGAGAGAGAGAGAGAGAGAAACGAGAGAAAGATAGAGAACACAACAACATACGTCCTAGATATGTAACGAGAGATATCTGTAAAGATTAGTGATGAAGAGTTGATTCAAAGAGTCGATTCTTCAACTCCAGTCAGGGGGAACTAATGGCCAATTGGTTTAAATGCTTTGAAGCTGGATCTTTAACTACATGTTGTTTTATCTTAATCAGCTTGAGGGACTTTTTCAAGGAGGTGCCTAAAAGACAGTGAAGAGTCTGAGTTTAACAAAGTTACATTACCAGCTTTAAACATCATCTGCTCACCACCAGCTCAAACTCTGCTTACAGAAGCAGCTCCTATACGTCCTGCACTGCAGCTCTTCATGTTCTTTATGATCTGGGTTACAATAAACAACTATGTGAAATGATACAGAGAATCAAAAACCAAAACACAAACAATGTTTTTTACAGAATGCTGAGGAAAAAAACTATGAAGCTGAAATTTCCGTTGCACAGTTCTGGCAACGATGGTAACTGCTGTATCACTAAAGGTGGACTGGACAAGTCAAACAGAGCCTAGTGAAACCAAAGCTAACTTCAGTCTCTTAAAGAGACACAAGGTGAAGTGAATTCTGACTAGAGTAAAGATTTTCTGAGTGCATCACTCCAGATTTTCTCTTCACCCCTGATTCCATAAAACAAGATTAACTTTCATCAAATCTCTACTCAAATGTGTCTTTTAAGCTACGTTTAAGACGTATCCCTTATTAAGTCGAGTCAAGAGTCATGTATCACCAAAGATGCTGTAGTATAACAGTAAAACTAGGTCAAGCCAAAAGCAACCCTGCAAAACCTTTACTCTCAGCATGACGTTTCCCACAACATCCCTCAAAACATGCTTTGCTTAAGACATTCAGGCTACCTGATTAGTCAGCACATATAACTAGCCAATTAGAGATAACGATTCAGCTAACCAGTCCAAACACAGGATACTGGCAGCCAAACAAAGAGCAGGATTTAACTAGCCAATCAGAGAGCATACTGACAGACACTTAGGCTTTAGGATTCAGCTAGCCGTTCCAACTGCAGGCTACTGGTAACAAATCAGAAAGTAAGACACTGGGAGCCAATCAGTAAGCAGGAGTCGAGAGAATCCAGGCAACATAGTCATTCAGCACTAAAGATTCCACAGCAGTCACTCTCAACATCAAAGACAGGTCAAGCCAACACCTTCAGTCTCAGCAAGACATTTTCCCTCAACATCCCTCAAAACATGCACTGCTCCAGACTTTCCTCATCAACATCTCATTCTAATGGAATGTGTTGTTCCTGTAGAGATGCATTCCTGACCCTGACACATTACTACTAGATATTAGCCAACCTCAGCAGAACTGTAAGACCATAACCTCATGAATGCAGCCTGGCAGTCTAAGCACCGTTACAGTTTCACCTCCAGACACAGCACAGCACTTAACTGCAGGATAAAAGGCTTGCTGCTGTCTGGCCGAAGCTAAAGCATATTGATTTATCAGTAATCAATACAGACGAGGTGACCTGATCTGACTCTGAACGTTTTGGAATATGTCTGAGAGAAGTCTTTAAACAATCAGATCAGAACGTTTTCAGAGCTAATCTTCAAAAAACAATGAAAAAGTATATTATATATTGTATTAGAAACACCTACTCATAAGGTCTAGTATGTTATAAGTCCACAGGTCCAGTAAACAGATTGTAACGGTCACTGTAAGTGAATGTACAGAGAGAGGGAGAAGTGAGAGATGGACAGATATGCATGCACAGCATGTAGCTCTGTGTTGTAGCCTGTATGTTCTACCTGCTGCTGCTATCCTGGATTGTGATGAGTGGAGTGTGGGTGCTCCTATGCCAATAAATGGTCTCCAGTAACCGCATCAGTGGTCTTCTGCGTGCTTATCTATGGAGGTCAGGGTCAGTAGCTATTCACTGTTAGCATCTCCCTCCACAAGAGCGTTCACCCACAGCCGTTACAAGACGTACAATTCCAGTCTTCTGTTATATATGCTGTACCCCGTATACTCTTTCCTCCTTCATCAATGTTGATGTTTCTGATCACAGAACTCCAGATGTGTCTTCCAAAAATGTCCAGTCAGGAGCAGCTCTACAGTCACTAACTGACCATTGATGAAGGGTCAGAGCAGAAGTTGACAATTAAATTAACGTCCTAATTCCCGTTTTAACATTTTATTGAATGAATTTGTAAATATGTATGTGTGAGTAAAATGCTGTCCATTAACTGATTAATAAATATTATAGTGTATGGACTCTAAAAACTGTTTCCAGCTTCCTTCAAAGCCAATAGAAAAAAGCTCTTTAAGGAGCCTTGGCTAATTCACTGCATCCCCCTGAGGGATTTATGGTTATTGCCATTGGCTGGTGCCCTTGACTGACAGTAATCTGTTTACCCCCCCAATGAACAGGAGTATTGATCAGCTCCCAGACACAGACACAATAATTTGGTTTAGCTGTAGAGCTGTCAGATCACAGAGTGACAAACATAGTGTGAACGGAAAGCACTGGCATCGTTCGTCAAGAGGCAAAATTATCCATTGATGATTCTGTAGAACAAAGCCAGAGGAAAGGTGGAGGTGGGGGGA
This sequence comes from Megaleporinus macrocephalus, assembly GCA_021613375.1. Lineage (NCBI taxonomy): Eukaryota > Metazoa > Chordata > Actinopteri > Characiformes > Anostomidae > Megaleporinus > Megaleporinus macrocephalus. The sequence goes on along the minus strand of CM038704.1, from coordinate 45,257,782 downwards.
CCTGGTGTGAAAATCCATTAGAGAAGATGTTCAGAGGAAAGCAGGAGGACCCTCAGGCCTTTAAGGCTCCCACTGTGGGTCAGTCAACGATCTGTTATGCATGGCTTTAAAATGACCAGCACTCTTGTAGAACTGGGAATAACCAGAAGTTATTATACATTTATGATACAGATATTGTGTTGAGGTTATTGTCTTAAGAATAGAATAAGGGGGGGCGTCACGTGACCCGCTGCTTGAGTTTTTGTTCCGCTCCGTTTACTTTAATAATTTTGTTCTACTTCTTTCAAAATTGTGTTGAACATCGGCCTGCTGGTTCTAAAGGTGATCTAACATGTCTGAGAACCAAGACGTTAAGGATTTTCCGATGTTTACATCTTCTCGGCCGCAAAGAAGTGCTAAGAAAAAAGTGACTGAACACGAGGAGGCCGCCCCGCCATTAGCTCCTCAAGACCCTGTGCTAATGGAGATACGTGCGATCAGTTCCCGGCTGGGTTCGATTGACACGCACCTGGACACCAGTGATGGTCGTCTGAACACGATAAGTTCTTCCATTTCTTCTGTGCAAGCCACCCTTGTCGATTTGTCTGAGAAGGTCGCCTCACACGAGTCCAGGCGAACTGAGGCAGAGAACCGGGTTTCTACTTTAGAGGATACCTCACTCGCACACGCACCCCGGCTGAGCTCGCTGGAGAAAAAGTTCGAACAGCTTCAAACCAAAGTTGACGACCTGGAGAACCGAGGACGACGGAAGAAGGTCAGAATCGTTGGTCTTCCAGAAGGAGCGGAAGGTTCCGTGTCTCTTTCCAAATTTCTGCGTGCAATGCTTCCGAAATGGCTTGACCTTTCACCGGACTTTAGTCCCGAAATTGAGCGCGCGCACAGATCGCTGGCTCC
>CM038704.1:45186888-45254388 GCA_021613375.1 Megaleporinus macrocephalus | reverse complement strand
TTTCAATCATTTGCAGGGGTAGATCATTTCCACATCAATTAAATATATTACATCAATACAATATTGAGTTTGTAGTTAACTTACTTTATACTTTTGTCGAATATATATTTTATTTATGCAGTAAATCCTGGTAAATTCAATGCATCATGCTTTTCAACATGGACATACGCCACCATTCATTGCTATTCATATTAATAATGTTTGTTATTTGATTCAATAATATCTTACACAGTCTAGATTTAAATACTATAAATTAATTAGATTCCCAAAATATATTTTGAGAGTTTATTCAACATTAAAATTTTTTGGGAATAAGTAGAACTTAATATACATTTATAAATACAAATACTGTGTCACGTTTATTGCCTTAAGAATCGATCACCACCTTTCAAATAGGAGACATACTAAATATGATATTTATTATAATTTAATTTTATTATGAATACTATTTACTTATTCTCAGATCTTATGGAATAGTCTATAGCTCATATCACTCTGGAAACATCCACTATGTCTATTTTAACTGGTTCCCTGTTCACTACATAGACTGCTCTTTGTAGAACACTATATAAGGGAACAGTGAGGGAGACAGTAGAGGGAATTCGGACGACGGTCTTTCCAAAGAAACCGCTATGCATTGTGGGGCGTCAACCTGTAAGTAGGGTACTAGTTTTGTGGTGCATTGTGGGTAACAATGTAGTGTAATTGTCTAAAACGAGTTTAATATATGGTGAATTGGTTCTTTAGTTTATTCACTGTAAATGATTCCATTTAGCACCAAATGAGGTTCTGCTACTCTCAAGTTCAGGACAACAGAAGAACCTAGTTAAGTGTGTAACTTGTTTTCACCTAGAAAATCATCAAAACGTGTCAAATGGCTGGAGCTGTTTTCAACTGTGTGTGTAAAACTAGTTTTATATTCTTTAACATGATTGAACATGTTGATTTTCAATGCATTTGAATGACTGGTTGGTTTCTGTAGCTTGTTTTTAAAAATAATACACAGGTTAGAAAACCCCTTAAACCTCATACAGTCTCATGTGTTTGAACATACCAGGCTTGAAAACAACTGAGATGTCATATCACCAAATGGATAGTTTCACCTGGAGCTGTTTTCAGTGTAGGCTGTAATGAGAGAAGGGCTTTGATCTTAGGCTTCTCTCCTAAAACGCACCATAGGATAACTTTGTAGTTCTACAATTACAAACTGTAGTCCACCTGTTTCTCTCTTATGCCCCTTTCCCCTATTCTTCAGTGGTCAGGACCCCCTCAGGCCCACCACAGAGCAGGTATTATTTGGGTGGTGGATCATTCTCAGTGCAGAAGTAACACCGACCCATCTTTTGTCTGCGTTTTGTTCACAAACGACTTCTTGATTTGACTCCTTTAGGTGTCAGTCTGTGATACATAGTGATCTTGCTGGCTTGTGCAAAGAATATTTGTTGGACACTCACGTGTGTGTAGTCTTAGCAGCATTAACACACTAGCATTGTTGCTTGTTATGAAGATACTGTGAATTGTTGGGGATACATACTAAACAGTTATAGCCTAGCACAGTGCTCACCAACCGTCCTCCCTCATCTACTTTCCTGCAGAGTGGAGTTACTATCTACATCTATTGCAGAGAAATCGGATTTACTGTTCATATCAGGTCTTCTGAGACGACCGTCTGCACTGTTATTCACAAATGGTCAGATTTGTGTGTCCAGACGTCACTAATCTATCTGGATGCGTTGCTGTGGTAACAACATAGGCATCAGTCACTATGTAGCAAATGACAGCACTTCCGTCACTCTGTGTTTGAGACTGTCATTGTTTCGTCGTGCACTCGAGCGTCTAGACTGCCTCTGAATGTGGTCTAGATCTGATGTGTGAAAATCAGATCTCAGATCTCTATTTTACTGATCAGATCAAAAATCAATCTGGATACAAGCTGGATTTTTTGGATATGCCAAAAATCTAATTTGGGCTGGCAGTCTGATCAAGACTGGCCTTGTTAAGAATCTGATTGTTGGGATTTGCTAGAAGCTGACGTCTACATCTGTACCACAGCAGCCCCTGCTGATAGGATGGTGATGTCTGGACACACAAATGTGATCTGATCACTTACAAATAAGAGTGCAGATCAGTCAACTTGGAAAATATCATTGTTAAGTCAACACTCAGAATATGGAATCAATTCAGACGTCATTCTGGCTTGAAAACCGCTTCTTCTCTGACTCCTATAGCATTAAACCCAACTTTTAGTCCCTCTTTGATGGATGGTACGTTTGGTTCATGGTCTGCTCTTATCATCAACACTCTGAAAGATTCATATATTGATAATATTTTTGCATCTTTTCAGCAGCTCTCTGAGAGGTATTCTCTGTCCAGACAGCACTTCTTTAAATACCTTCAGATTCAGTTTTGCTCGTAGTATAAATCCCATTTTTCAGAGCCTCCCAAAAACCACATCTGTGGACAGTTTTGTGACTCCCTTATCAACAACCAGAGGGGTTATTTCAACATTATATCAATTAATCAATTCTTTACGTCCCACAACACTGCTTGCCATTAAAACACAGTGGGAGAGGGAACTGGGGAGCCAGATTTCATCCGAGTTATGGGAGATTATCTTATGCCGCATTCACTCCTCCTCTATTTGTGCGAGGCACGGACTGATTCAGAGTAAAACTGTACATCAAATTCATTTAACTAAACTTAGATTGTCTAAAATTTATGATGTCGATTCTACATGTGAACAATGTCACCAAGCCCCAGCCACTCATGTGCATATGTTTTGGTCATCACTGAATAATTATTGGTCAGAAATCTTTAATTCTATTTCAGTTTGTATTATGATCCCCCTTGACCTGAATGCAGTCACTGCTCTCTTCGGTCTTCCCCCCACAGATATGTTTCTCCCAAAGTATAAAGCAGATTTTATAGCATTTACTATTCTTCTGGCTAGGTGTTTAATTTTACTGAGGTGGAAATCTTCCACTCCACCGTCTCCCTCTCAGTGGATTACAGAAATACTGAGACGTGTCAAATTGGAGAAAATCAGGTGCACCATTAAAGCCTCGTTGAGCACCTATAAGATAATATGGGAAGCTTTCTTTACATATGTGAGGTGCTTACAAACTTTTGTTATTCCTGAGTATTTGTTGCTTATGTACTTTACCATAGTTTTACTTTTATTATATATTATATGTTTTTTTTATTTGGGGTTTTTATTTTTGCATTTTTTTCCTTTTACTTTTTGTCCTTTTTGTGTCTTCTCTATTTTTTTTTTATTGGATTGTATTTTGTTCTGTATTGCATGGAAAATAATAAATAAACCTGGAGAGAAAAACAAAAGAGTGCAGATCAGTGAAACACACGCGACTGGCATCCGATCCAGCCGATGAAGACCTCTGAAGAATGTTAACAGCTGGACTCAGACTCCATCCTTTTATTCTATGTAATATAAAGTTACTTTAAAAAAAGAAAAAAAACAATGGTTGTTTTTTTAATGCTTTTTTATTGAGGCAATAAAATACCACATAGTTATTTACAAGCAAGACGCTTATAAATACTTGTTGAGGATCTTCACTCAACATCTGAGCTTTTGGTTTGGCTCCTGCTGGATTTTCAATAAATGCACGGCAGCCAACAGAAGCAGCAGAGGAGGCTGTTAAACATGACAGAACAGAAAACAAGGTTACTAAAGAAAAACACTCCTGTTAGTTTCTTCATCTACCTACGAAGCAGCGTCATCACGACAACATAAAATGATGTTGAATTTACTGACATAATCATATTTATCTTAGCAGTACATTCTTGTTCTTATTATTTAGAAACTCTGATCTACCTTCTGGCTCTGCCTCTGGTAACCACTGTCATAGAACATATGGACTAGACTGACTAAAGCTGAAATACATCACCTAAACATTCATTTCTAAATCTCACCTTCTGAACCACTTGCTCATTTGACCAGCTTTACTTTCCTTCTTTCCCTCACTCTCCTTTTCCAGCTTTCCTTTCTGTTTCTGTGCTTTCTTCTCCTCCACCTTACACACGTCACCTTTCTCAGCGTCCTGAAGCTTCTTTTTTAAATAAATCTTAAAGACACACAGAAAAACATTCTAATACAACTGCTAGAGTTAAACCTCACTGATATTAAACACTGGAATAATCCCACATACCCGAATACGAGTCTTCTGCTTTACAGCGACGTCCTGCTGAACTTCACAAGCACTGGTAGCATGGACCTTCCATTGGTCATCATCACTGCTACCATGTCCTGCCCATGAATAAGGAGCAGATTTCTCCCAGGATGCAGGAATCCTCCGGACTCTGTCAGTATTGATAGCAGGAATCCTCTGGAGGTCATCATCACTGCTGCTGTCTTCAGTCGATGAAGAATAGGAAGCTTTCTTCTCCTCTATCTTACACACGTCACCTTTCTCAGCATCCTGAAGCTTGTTTTCTACACAAATCTTAAAGAAAGAAACAAAGAAAACATTCTAATACAACTGCTAGAGTTAAACCTCACTGACATTCAAACACTGGAATAATCCTACATACCCTTTTACGAGTCTGAGCTTCACCAGCACTGATAGCATGGACCTTCCATTGATCATCATCACTGCTACCATGTACTTCCCATGGATAACGAGCAGATTTCTCCCAGGATGCAGGAATCCTCCGAACTCTGTCAGTACTGATAGCAGGAATCCTCTGGAGGTCATCATCACTGCTGCTGTCTTCAGTCGATGAAGAATAGGAACCTTTCTTGTCTTCTACCTTAAACACGTCACCTTTTTCAGCATCCTGAAGCTCCTTTTCTACACAAATCTTAAAGAAAGAAACAAAGAAAACATTCTAATACAACTGCAAGAGTTAAACCTCACTAACATTCAAACACTGTAATAATCCTACATACCTTTTCACGAGTCTTTTTCTTTACAGCGATGTCCTGCTGAACTTTACGAGGAGGAACTAGAGGAGGGAGAGTCTTTTTCTTGGTGATCCTTGAGCTGCTCGTTTCCATCCAGGGGGCAGCTGCTGTAGTGACTGGAGGTACAACTGCAACGGAGAACATTTGCTCGTCATTCCTGTTCACTGCTGAAAGCTGCTTTATTTTCTCCTCCATTTCTCTGGTGCGGCCTTCCAGGGCTTCCAGAAGCTCTATGCAGGTGGCCTCCTGATCACTATCATCTATGTCGCCCAGTTCACTGAAGTCACTCATGGCAGGATATTCCTGGAAAGCAGAACCATCATTAGCACAATTCACTGCTACCACCACAACATATGCAGAAGAGTTCCTACATCATCACACCTACATACCATGACACGATCCTCACATCTCTGGTTTTCCATCACTACTCTGTTCCTCGTGCCTGGTCTATCTGTTTCAGTAGATGCAGGAGGCGCCGCAGTAGATGCAGGAGGCGCAGTAGCAGATGCAGCCACAACAGAGACCCCAGCCGTCTTAGTCAGTTCCCGGTAGATTTCCTCTTTCTCATCTAACTTCCTTACGGCATCTTCCAGGGCCTCCGCTAACTCCAAGAGGAGACTGTAGCGATCCCATCTGTCAGACTTTTTATTCTCGGCCTCATCACCCAGATCACGTTCCCTTGCAGCAGAGGAGCGAGGGGGCTCAATACAAAGATGAGCAGCTTCAGCAACTTCACCAGTCTTGTTGCTGAGTGCTCCAATCCAAGCATCTGTACTTCTGTCAGCTGGTTCGGTGGTGGGTGATGCACTTGATGTTCTCGCGGCAACAGCACAAACATTGGTGGGGTTGACGCTGGTCCAGAGTTCCTCCACATCTGCCACTGTATCACTTTCCTCAGCGTCAGTATTTCCACCTGTTGCCCATACATGTTGGTCAGCTTTCTCCCAGGATGCAGGAGCGTTGTTGCCAGGAATCCTCTGGATGTCATCATCACTGCTGCTGTCTTCAGCCCATGAAGAATGGACAGTGTTCCTCCGGAAAGCAGGAATCCTCCAGACTCTGTCAGCATTGATAGCAGGAATCCTCTGGATGTCATCATCACTGCTGCTGTCTTCAGCCCATGAAGAATGGACAGTGTTCCTCCGGAAAGCAGGAATCGTCCAGACTATGTCACTATTGATAGCAGGAATCCTCTGGAGGTCATCATCACTGCTGCTGTCATCAGCCCATGAAGAATGGACAGAGTTCTCCCGGAAAGCAGGAATCCTCCAGACTCTGTCAGCATTGATAGCAGGAATCCTCTGGAGGTCATCATCACTGCTGCTGTCTTCAGCCCATGAAGAATGGGCAGCTTTCTTCTTCTCTACCTTACACACGTCTCCTTTCTCAGCGTCCTGAAGCTCCTTTTTTACACAAATATTAGCTGCTGTAGCGACTGAAGGTCCATCAGGTCCAATCGCAACGGAGAACATTTGCTTGTCATTCCTGTTCACTGCTGAAAGCTGCTTTATTTTCTCCTCCATTTTTCTGGTGCGGTCTTCCAGGGCTTCCAGAAGCTCTATGCAGGTGGCCTCCTGATCACTGTCATCTATGTCACCCAGTTCACTAAAGTCACTCATGGCAGGATATTCCTGGAAAGCAGAACCATCATTAGCACAATTCACTGCTATCACCACAACATATGCAGAAGAATTCCTACATCATCACACCTACATACCATGACACGATCCTCACATCTCTGGTTTTCCATCACTACTCTGTTCCTCGTGCCTGGTCTATCTACTTCAGTAGTGGCAGGAGGTGCAGTAGCAGATGCAGCCACAACAGAGACCCCAGCCGTCTTAGTCAGTTCCCGGTAGATTTCCTCTTTCTCATCTAACTTCCTTACGGCATCTTCCAGGGCCTCCGCTAACTCCAAGAGGAGTCTGTAGCGATCCCATCTGTCAGACTTTTTATTCTCAGCCTCATCACCCAGATCACATTCCCTTGCAGCAGAGGAGCGAGGGGGCTCAATACAAAGATGAGCAGCTTCAGCAACTTCACCAGTCTTGTTGCTGAGTGCTCCAATCCAAGCATCTGTACTTCTGTCAGCAGGTTCGGTGCTGGGTGATGCACTTGACGTACTCGAGGCAACACTCGTGGGGTTGACGCTGGTCCAGAGTTCCTCCACATCTGCCACTGCATCACCTCCCTGGGTGTCAGTATTTCCACCTGTTGCCCATACATGTTGGTCAGCTTTCTCCCAGGATGCAGGAATCCACAGGACTTCGTCAGCGTTGTTGCCAAGAATCCACTGGAGGTCATCATCACTGCTAGCACCTCGTGACCACACGCAAGGGCCAAACTTCTTCCAGAAAGCAGGAATCCTACGGAGGTCATCTTCACCACCTTCATTTCCTGCCTGTGCATAGCGGCCAGCTTTCTTTCTGGAAGGAGAAACAGAAGCAGCAGAGGAGGCTGTTAAACATAACAGAACAGAAATCAAGGTTACTAAAGGAAAACACTCCTGTTAGTTTCTTCATCTACCTACGAAGCAGCGTCATCACGATAACATAAAATGATGTTGAATTTACTGATATAATCATATTTATCTTAGCAGTACATTCTTGTTCTTATTATTTAGAAACTGTGATCTACCTTCTGGTCCTTGGCTCTGCCTCTGGTAACCACTGTCATAGAACATATGGACTAGACTGACTAAAGCTGAAATACATCACCTAAACATTCATTTCTAAATCTCACCTTCTGAACCACTTGCTCATCTGACCAACTTTCTTTTCCTTCTTTCCCTCACTCTCCTTTTCCAGCTTTCCTTTCTGTTTCTGTGCTTTCTTCTCCTCCACCTTACACACGTCACCTTTATCAGCGCCCTGAAGCTTCTTTTTAAAATAAATCTTAAAGACACACAGAAATACATTCTAATACAACTGCTAGAGTTAAACCTCACTGATATTCAAACACTGGAATAATCCCACATACCCGAATACGAGTCTTCTTCTTTACAGCGACGTCCTGCTGAGCTTCAGAAGCACTGGTAGCATGGACCTTCCATTGGTCATCATCACCGCTAGCATGTCCTGCCCACGCATAAGGGACAAACTTCTTCCAGAAAGCAGGAATCCTCTGGAGGTCATCTTCATCACCTTCATTTCCTGCCTGTGCATAGCGGCCAGCTTTCTTTCTGGAAGGAGAAACAGAAGCAGCAGAGGAGGCTGTTAAACATGACAGAACAAAAATCAAGGTTACTAAAGCAAAACACTCCTGTTAGTTTCTTCATCTACCTACGAAGCAGCGTCATCACGATAACATAAAACGTTGAATTTACTGATATAATCATATTTATCTTAGCAGTACATTCTTATTCTTATTATTTAGAAACTGTAATCTACCTTCATCCTTTATGTCTAGTTCTCAAACATCCTACAGCTAATTTAACCAAAGTCAGATTTAAAAAATCTATTAATAGGAGTTAAAACTAAAAATTGCTTGTAAGGGTTTTCAATAAACCTAGATTATTAAAGTGTGTTGTCCTGAGATTAGAATATAACAATATTACATTACTTCTATAATGCAAAGATTTAATCATGATGTAGTTTTATATTTATTACCATTTACAGCAATACAGTTTTCACTGTAACTGAGGTTGTGTCCCCAATCACACACTTCTGTGCTTTACATACTACACTAATGAACGCACTTCTACTGGTGGTGAACTTTCTACATGATATGTAATGCTGCAATTTGCTGTTTGGGATGCAGCCAGAGTGTTTTAATGCTGCTGCCGATGCTGTCGTATGATTTAAACTGAAAATGCCAGGCAAAAAAAATGTAATCATCAGTGTTATAGGATGTAACCAAACTGTGTGGCCCTCAGAGAATAATTTTACATCTATACAGATTTTGCACAGCTGCATGTATTATAAGCATTTAGAGCTCATCAAAATAGGTAGTACTCATTTTGAGAGAAAAAGGGACGAGCTGTCTCACTTTCTTATCTGGCTCTTGGCTCTGCCTCTGGTAACCACTGTCATAGAACATATGGACTAGACTGACTAAAGCTGAAATACATCACCTAAACATTCATTTCTAAATCTCACCTTCTGAACCACTTGCTCATCTGACCAGCTTTCTTTTCCTTCTTTCCCTCACTCTCCTTTTCCAGCTTTCCTTTCTGTTCCTGTGCTTTCTTCTCCTCTACCTTACACACCTCACCTTTCTCAGCGACCTGAAACTTCTTTTTTAAATAAATCTTAAAGACACACAGAAAAACATTCTAATACAACTGCTAGAGTTAAACCTCACTGATATTAAACACTGGAATAATCCCACATACCCGAATACGAGTCTTCTTCTTTACAACAGTGTCCTGCTGAGCTTCACAAGCACTGGTAGCATGGACCTTCCATTGGTCATCATCACCGCTAGCATCTTCTGTCCGTGGATAACGGAAAACATTTTTCTCAAATTCAGTAACCTCCCGGAGACTAATAACTTTGGCATATTCACGCGACAGTGGAGAATAGACAGTGTTCTTACCGGAGGTGGGAGTCTGCCAGAGGTCACCACGACTGGAAAGCTCTGCCCATGCAGTACGAACAGGTTTCTTGTTCCTGTGAGCAGGACTCCTCTGGCGAACAGCTGGACTGTCCATGTTCTCTATTTTATTTCTCTAATTATTATTAAATGTTCTTACTGGAATAAATCCACCAGTTGATGTAACTAAAGTCCACAGAAACGAACAGACGTGTTTCTTCAACGGCTAGCGCTGGAAATCATCACGCGGCTCTCTCTGCGACGGTGTGGTGGAACACGACCAAACAGCTCCCTGATCGCCTTCCATGAACTTTGTAAGCCATGACATCACAATCATGACTCTATTCTATGGAGTTCTAAGTAGAGTTAGCGAGGTAGCCGTGGTTACAGTGACCAAATGGGTCAGCGTGAGGTCACTGCAGGAGAACCAGGCAGCTCTGCAGTGATACAGAACTATTTGGACAAAATACTGAAACTAAGCTTCCCAGATCAATAACTTCTCGACTGATAATCATGAATTTACACCAGCAGCACCTGTAACTGCAGGGCTTAATGAAGAAACTCATTTTATAAAGATGTTTTCTGTAAATGCAAAACAAGAACCCAAATATGAACCAACTGAACTTACAGCTCCAAACATAATACATTTTCTACTTATTAAAACAATACTAATTATCATAATTACCACAATTAACGCTTTAATAAAGCTGTATGTCCCTTTCAAGCTTATAGGCTAAGCCTTAGCTTGTAGCTAACTTACCGTTTAGCGTTTTGACTCCAGTGAAGTGATATATTGCTCCACTCCTCACATTTACTAACATAAACATGTACATTTATACAGAATCGTGTTGAGAATCAAGCACAGTTTTTATTTTTATTTCTCGAATGTTCAAAACGACTCAAATTCGAAATCTGCGGCCGCTAGCATAGCCGCTAATAGTCAAGTTTATTTGTAAAGCGCTTTTTATAACGATGTTGTCACAAAGCAGCTTTACAGGAGTTTAAAAACATGAAGTTACCACTGTGAACGAAAAACTCCCTCAAAACTGGAGGAAGAAGTCTTGAGACGAAATAAACTCACAAGCAGAGACCCGTCCTCCTCTGGTCGAACAGTATTTGGTTGGTTGACATATTTGTCTGAAGAAAAGTAAAAAAAATCTCAAATGTAAGTCATGGAAATCACTGGGATATATTCTACCAACTCTTATATTTCCAAATATATATGTGGTCTTGTAGATTTCTTGCTAAATTTACATTTATTCAGTAGTTTACAGTCTTTGTGACTAAAATTGTCATATGGTGTGACGTGAATGTTATTGTGTATTAAATTAAAAAGGGGTATAATGTGATAAAGTCAATTTATCCTGATTATTTATCATTACTATATAAAAGCATTGCATTTTTCAAGTGCAAAGATGTAAACTTTTGCATTATTTTACTTTATCAACACTCCTAGGAAGACGTTTACTCGTAATCTTTCAATATACTTCAAATTAATTTGGGAATATCTTGTTATAAAAGTACCAAAATTGTCAAAGTCAAAGTCAAAGTGAACTTTATTGTCATTCAGATTTTACAACTGAGTGCATAGCTGAACGAGATTGCGTTTCTTCAAACTCCAATGTGCAGATATATAAAAACACAAGACATACAACTAACATGACAAATAACAACATGACAAATAAATAACAACATGACAAATAAATAACAACATGACAGTGCAGTGGAGAATATAGAGTGTGTGTGATAAATAGTGAGGTATACTCTAAATAGATAGATATACTTCAAAAAAGTGTTTTGCAGACGTATTGCACTTAAAGGGAATATATATATATATTGCACAGTTCTGACAAAATATTGCACACTAACAATGTAAACATAACACTGTAAATTTAAACATTTTAAGGTTTAAGAGTGTTTAGGTTTAGAAAGAAACAATCAGTCTATTGCACAAAATTAGCAGCAGAAGTAGGTATATGTTCAAGAGTTTAACAGATCTGATGAGTCTGCTCATCAGGAAGTGTTGAGCAGTCTGATGACTTGTGGAAAGAAACTTTTGCTCAGTCTGGAAGTCCTGCACCGCATGCTGTGGTAGCGTTTTCCAGAGGGCAGCAGTCTGAACAGTCCGTGAGCTGGGTGGGTAGGATCTCTGACCATCTTGGTGGCTCTGCTGTGGCACCGTGATGGGTACAGATCTTGTACAGGTGGAAGTGAGGTCCTGATGATGCGCTCTGCTGTCCTCACCACTCTCTGGTGTGATTTCTGTTCGGCGATGGTGCAGCTGCTGTACCAGACCGTGAGGCTGCTGGTCAGGATACTCTCTATTGTTCCTCTGTAGAATGTAGTGAGGATATGAGGTGGAAGGTTAGCTCTTCTCATCCTTCGTAGGAAGTGAAGGTGCTGTTGTGCTTTCTTGACCAGGGAGGAGGTGTGTGTGGTCCATGTCAGGTCGTCTGCGATGTGCACCCCCAGAAACTTGGTGCTTTTCACAAACTCCACAGTTTTGCCATGGATTGTGAGCGGTGTGTGAACTGTGTGTTTCCTCCTGAAGTCAACAATCATTTCTTTTGTCTCGTTGACATTCAGTGACAGGTTGTTGCTGTCGCACCAGGCAACGAGTTGGTTCACCTCCTCTCTGTAGGCGGAGTCATCGTCGTTACTGATGAGACCCACTACTGTAGTATCATCTACAAACCAGATGATGTGGTTTGAGTTGTACTGGGCACAGCAGTCGTGGGTCAACAAAGTGAACAACAAAGGGCTCAACACGCATCCTTGGGGAACACCAGTGTTCATGATGGTGGTTTGGGAGGTGTTTTTTCTCCAACTCGTACTGTCTGCGGTCTGTCTGTGAGGAAGTCCAATAACCAGTTACACAGTGAGGTGTCAATGCCTAATGGGCCAAGTTTTTAACAAGGTGCTGGGGGATGACTGTGTTAAAGGCGGAGCTGAAGTCAATGAAGAGCATCCGCACGTAAGTGTTCTTGTTTTCCAGATGAGTCAGGCTCAGGTGGAGTGCTGTTGATATATCATCATCAGTGGAGCGGTTGGGGCGGTATGCAAATTGAAGTGGGTCGAATGTTGGAGGCAGTCGTGATGTGATGTGATCTTTGACCAGTCTCTCAAAGCACTTCATGACGATGGGAGTCAGTGCTATAGGGCGGTAGTCATTGAGTGATGCTGCTGGTGACTTCTTTGGCAGTGGTACGATGGTTGTGGTTTTGAAGCACTGAGGCACAATGGCTTGGCTCAAAGAGGTGTTATAGATGTCCAGGACATATGCCAGTTGTTCAGCACATTCCTTAAGTACATACCCTGGAATGTTGTCAGGACCTGCTGCTTTCCGAGGGTTGACCTTGTGTAGAGCCAGCAAAGGTTGTTGTAACCTACCTACTATTCCCCATCTGTCACAATGATGAGTTTATGATTAATAACCAAAAATCCTTAATTTTTTTTCAAAATTCTGAATGTCACACCAAATGACACGGTGTCACGCCATATGACGAATCACACCACACAACAATCTGTATGCAAAAATCTGTATTAGCTGCATTTAACAAACAACCAAATCTGACAAGTGACTGAAATCATTGATGATGCATCAAATTCAATCATGTACACAAGCATTTCAGAAACACACTGCAAAAAATAATCATATTAATAATTTATTGCGTTTACTTTTGCATTCAGGAGTAATTGAGTCTGCATGTATGTCTAAGTAAATGAGTGAATCTGTGTGAGTAAGTGAGTGTGTGTGTGTGTGTGTGTGTGTGTGTGTGTGTGTGTGTGAGAGAGAGAGTGACTGCTCATGCAAGCGTGTGTATGTTGTTTTTCAGGTATAATGTGCTTTTCAACTTGGTCTCAATATACCTGCACATTGTACACCTGGCATAGGCTATTTGCTGCAGCACCTGCATCACTATCAATAAGTTAAATGTTTCCATTTACTTTGCTCGTCTTTTCCTCTGGACCTCCTCTCTCCTTACAGAATCTGCATTTAATCTCTCCCCGTATTTCCTTGTTCTTTCTGTACTCGCCGTGTCTCGTCATCTACTGAAACCTGTCTCAAACTAAATAAATAGAGGGAAACATTTGAGTGACACAATGCTGTAGTTTAACATGGATTCAGCTTGAAAATAGGATAATAGGGAAGTAGAGATTCACCAAATTGAATTGGTATATAGATATTAAATTTGAAATGAACTATATACTGTCAAAATATGGTAAAAGGATGAAATATTTAATAAACTTTAGCTATAAAATAAACTATTAGCTACAACATGTGTATCTGTGAGCATTATTTATGTATTGAAATGCAGTTCATATCATATACTGTGACAAAATAATCATATAGTGTGACTAAAAAACCTGTCACACCGTATGATGTTGTGTCACACCATATGAGGTTTCATGTACCTAGCATGACATTAAGCAATGTGCCTTAATGCTAACATCATAAAACCATGGTAACTACAACATGACAGAATGGTTTTAAAGGTAATATTGACTGAAAAGTGATTTTGTTTGGGTATTTTGTGTAAAACGTGTCACACCAACTGACAGTGTGAGAGGGAGGTGAAGCAGGAGTGCTGGATATACTTGATTTTCTTGAAAACATGAAGAGTGATAACTCTCCTTCTAACTTTCACTGTCCTTCTGAGGGGTTGTTTTTCCTCCTGAAAGAAGGAGGACCCCCACTCCCCAAAAGGTCTCCAAACAATTGCCTGTTTAGAAAAAGGAATATGACGTCACACCAAATGATATCCATTCTTGGGACAAATTGTTTTAGTTAAGGGTGGCTTTAAAATATTATGCCTGAACTTTTAGCCAAGCAGACTCACAACTCACTACTCACTACAAACCCACTACTGTAGTATCATCTACAAACCAGATGATGTGGTTTGAGTTGTACTTGGCACAGCAGTCGTGGGTCAACAACGTGAACAACAGAGGACTCAATACTGAGCTACACACAAACTACAGGCCTGTATTACCATAAACTGTTATGACTGCATTTATAGGTCATGTCAGTCACTGCGTGTATGAAGAGATCCCTTATTCGTTTACTGCTGTCCTTCACTGTTTCACTTCTTTCTTCATCTTCCAGTTTGCTGAAAACGAGGACATTGGCAGACAGTTTTAATTCACATGAAGATAATTAATCTCTCAAGACATGATTAACGTTCTAATTAGGTGCAAAGTGGCAATACAGATAGGACAGGCCAAGGCTAGCTGGTTAGCATGCTAACTTCAGTAGATATCTCTGCTACAGAATATGTGATGTCTTTAACATTCAGTCAAAACTGTTACTTTTTCAAATTCTGTTGCTAATTTTAGTTAATTTTTTAATATAATAGTATAATAGTAGGACCTACTAGTACCTAAAAGTTGTTTTCTTGAAATGGAAACTTACCTCAGAAACAGTCCAGAATATTTATACCCTTGGCTTCTCTTGACGTCTTCACTTTCTGGTTGTAATAAGTTAATAATAATAATCCTAAAACTTTTTCAGGCAGTGTTCATGTGCATGTTACATCCTTCAGAATAAAACTCTTATAGAATTTATAGATTTCACAATTTATCATTAAAAAGCAAAAAAAAAACAAATTTTAACACATATATAAATTTAGTGACATATATTTTATGTGGAAGAAGAACTTGACAACGTGTCATTAAATTTATCCCATTTATCCTGGAATTAATTTATCTATAACTACAGTTCATTTGAAAAGAGTCGGTTAGGTTAACTGATTCAAACGTCCTATCAATACGATTCATTTCAGTTCAGTAAACTCAAACTTCCCAGTACTGTTTCAATGAGAGAGAGAGAGAGAGAGAGAGAGAGAGAGAGAGATGGGGAGAGAGAGAGAGAGAGAGAGAGAGAGAGAGAAAGAGAGAGAGAAGGGGAGAGAGAGAGAGAGATGGAGAGATGGGAAGAGAGGGAGGGGTGGGCTGGTACTGAGACATTATACCCCGCCTCCTCATTCATTCCGGCGAGGCCACGCCTTCGAGCACGCGGCGGTGAGGAGGAGAGGGAGTGGAGCGCGCACTGCTGGGTCCAGATCATCACAGGAGGACCGCTGGAGGGGAAAAGGGGGCGAAAGAAAAAGACGAGCGTCCGGTTATATTCAGGAATCCGCTCACGTTGGCATCCTCTCATCCTTCAGCCGTCTGTCCGGGGAATGCGTTTCACCGGAGAGTAAACCGGTGTTCCTCCATCCGCGGCGCGAGGCTTCAGCTGGTTTAGTGAGGTGAAGCCTCTCTGTGGGGAAGATGGACGCGTTCTTCACAGAGGTAGGCGTTCATTCTGACTGACAGAGAACCTTTATCTCGAGTTATGTGAGATTTAGGAGAGCACGTTTTAAGAGAGGAGAGGTTTGAAAAGTGTGCTAAACGCAGCCATGTTGTTAATGTGAGGGTGTATTACAGGTTAACCTGTGAAAAAGCAGCTGAATCCTCCTAATAGGCTGCGTCTGTTCACACCCACCTCCCGCTCATACCGGCCCGGTCCGCCGTTTACAAGCGAGCTGAAGCTCCACCTCCAGCAGTGTTAGTGTTTCAGGTGGTCTCATCGCAACTGATGGCGGTTTATGAGGAGAGGCTGATGAGGGGGGGATGGGGGGACCTGTGGCGTGACAGAGGCGACATGCTGCACCTTTATACCTCCTGAAGCTGATATAGTTCACTGATTTAACTGATTATCGTGTGAAAAGCTGGAGAGCACCATTATAACCGAACTAGTCGTGGTTGTCACCTGATGTGAAATGTCATGGGTCGGCATAAGCCCCCCAAAATATCATCCCCAATCCAGTGATTCAATTAGACCAAAGATTAGTATGTGGATCTTATTTAAAGCCCCCTCTTCCTCTGACATTGTTCTTGTATTAGCAGTGAATAGGCTGTTGAGCTTCACTGGATTGGAGGATGCATGTTAGCTTATGTGGACTTGTTTTAAATATGGAATCCTTTCTACAGCCCATCTCATTGTTTATGGGGGGTTGTTTCTTGGTATGGAATGCCATGGTTACCGTAAGTCCCCCCAAAAATATCATCCTCAATCCAATGATTCCATCAGACCAACAATTAGTATGTATGTAGATATGAATTCCTTTCCACTCACTCACTTTGGGAGTTGTTACTTGGTGTGACATGACATGGCTATCCTCAATCCACTGCCTCTTAAGATCTTCACATCATTTTAATCAAATGTACACATGCACATATGCACACAGTCCGTCCCCCCACATTAAGACGTTCCCATTAAGCTACTTATCCCCCGAGCATGTGTTACCCAGCGCTCAGATCGCTGTAACAAAGCTATTTCAAGCCCAGACCCCCAAACGAGCAAGCACAGGGCGACAGTGGTAGAAAAACTCTGAGAGGCCAAACGTTACGGTTTTTACATTATCAACCAACTGCATGTACTAACTCAGGGCACATCCCAAACACACTGACCCACACTCCTCTACTTTGTTGTGTATTCATCCCTTGTTCCTTGCACTGCTTAAGCTGCACAACTCTCCTGCGTTTCCTTCAGGAAGTGCACTTTTCTAGTTTACTATGACATACAATACAGTTTTCTGTTGTTCAGCACCTTCAAGTGTTTCCATCAGAATCAGAATCAGAATCAGAATCAGAATCGGAATCAGACTTTATTTGCCAAGTATGCTCACACATACAAGGAATTTGTGTTTGGTAACAGAAGCTCACAGTGCACGATAACTGACATTACAGAAGTAGCACATCCAATGTACACACACACACACACACACACACACACACAGTGACATACACGCACAGACACACCTGTAAACTTTACATGTGCAGAGTTGTATATTAAAAGTAAAGTGCTGAGTGCAGCAGTAAAGAACAGTACAGACTGAATTAAATAGATATAAATATGAAGAACAGTAGAGTCACTGGTTGAGACGATGGTACAGCGTGTTCTGAGACTATCAGATAAATAAAAAGTGCAGAACAAGAAGAAGAGTGAGAGAACATCTGGATATGGATGTGTGTATGTAGTAGACTGTATCCAGAATGTAGTGAGTGATGTTCAGCTGTTCATGAGTGTGATGGCGTGTGGGAAGAAGCTTCTCTGAAGTCTGGAAGTCTTGATCCTCAACTGACTGAAACACCGACCTGAGGGAAGATACTGGAACAGGTGATGTCCAGGGTGTGATGGATCACGGACGATGTTCTCTGCCCGCTTCCTGGTTCTGGCCGTGTGCAGGTCCGGTAGGGAGGGTAACTTCACGCCGATGGTTCTCTCTGCAGACCTAATGATGCGCTGCAGTCTGTGGGTGTGGTGTTTGGTGGCTGAGCTGCCCCACACTGTGATGGATGTGGTGAGGACAGATTCGATGGTGGCGGTGTAGAACTGCACCATCAGCTCCTTGGGCAGGTTGAACTTCCTCAGCTGACGCAGGAAGTACAGCCTCTGCTGAGCTCTCTTGATGATGGCGCTGATGTTGCAGTCCCATTTCAAGTCCCTGGAGATTATCAAATATGATTGGAATGATCAGGAATCCCTGAATAAGAATTTGACACAACTGTGATGTAACCAAGAGTCTCGCCCACAGAGCATGCCGTATCGTCACTGTCCAATGAAAAAGATGTATCTCCATTTTTGTTGATTTTTATTTTTCTATATCAATTAAATGCAGCAGCTGCCATTTACATTGTGGGACAACTTCATGATGAATGGACCAATAAAAATACTCCAGAATAGCTGGAAAAATTACTTACACTGAAAGTAAAGAGTATGTTTGTTCTCTCCTGTGAAGTTGCTATTTTACAGATACTTGTTTTTCATTGGACAGCAACGATATGCAGCAGAAAGATATTCACCTTTATGAACTCCAGCTGGAGCCGTTTTGACAGTCTTTTGTGTGATGCACGTAGCTTTGACCCAGCAGTTCAGAGATGCTGGCAGTAACTCGATTACTGAGGACTGAAGTCGCTGTCAACGTCACCAACGCCCTGCAAATGCCAACGGGGCTAAAAGTTCTGATTGGAGATCCAGGTTGGATTCCCGGTCTGGCCCGTTCTGTGTGGAGTGTGTATGTTCTCCCCGTGCTTGAGTGGGTTTCCTCCGGGTACTCCGGTTTCCTCCCACAGTCCAAACACATGCATGTTACGTTGGTCGCTCACTCTAAACTGCCCGTAGGTGTGAGTGTTTGTTGGCTATGTGATGGACTGGCGACCTGTCCATGGTGTACCCTGCCTTCGCCCAATGATGCTGGGATTGGCTCCAGTGACCTCGACTAGAGGGATGAAGTGAAAGGTATTGGATGGATGGATTCCATCACTAATTCTTTTCTATTAGTTTTTTATGCACAGTTTTTAAATATTATACTGCAATTAACAATTATCTACAGCAGAAAGGCCCAAACCACACCAAGACCCAAACAAAAGCTTCTACCTCTGTCAGTCGGTTTGACTTTAGTGGTTGTTTGTGCAGGTGAGTGATGCGCAGTTAGCTCAGTTTCTCTCCTGTCTGCTGCATTCTGACAGATAATTAACATAATGACACGTTCAGTTAATGTAATGACACACATTTACACACATTCAGCCAGTCCTGAATCCTCTTGACCCTCTTCAGCTTGTCATGGATGCACAGATCATGTTGTGAGGAGACACGTGTTGCCTTTAGGGTGAAAAGTTAAACTGCTGACCCAGGGGACGCGGTGGGCCGACACGCCCCTGCAAATGAGAATCCCCAGGGCTCAGTGAAGTCAACAGTGTCCAGCTTTACTTGAGTGAACGCTGTGGATGTTCATTCAGTATGCTGCTCTGCTGTGTGTAGTGTGCTGAAGCCAAGAGTTTAGTTTAGGTATCAGATGTGGGGCAGACACTCAACTTCTCAGTTAAAAACAGTCACTGTATTGAAGTTCTTCTCTCAGAAACCTGCATCTCTTCTTATTGTCTATACTGATCAATCCACTTGCTACCTAGATCCACACTTGTGATGCTACCAGGAAGGTTGAGGGTTAAGTCCTGATCCACTGCATTAACAGAGACTAACTGTCAATTTCATCATGTCAGCTAACAGACACCCCTGGTGGGAGAGAGTGGTTCATTCTAAACACCCAGAGACTGAAGGACCAATGGTGTTTTCTTGGACTCCAGCCACAGATGACTGAGGCATCACCTTGCAACCTTACGATCAATGCTTAGACTGTCCACCACTAAAAGTAGTCTGGAGTGATCAGTAGGGCTGCACGATATTGATGTAAAATGTGGTATATCATTAAGCTGTCAGAGATCATGATGATGATGATGATGATGATATGAGAATTGATTTTTTTTAAATAATTGGCCGCTGATTGGATGTAGCGCAAGTGCAGACTTTTTTCATTACTTTAAATAAATAGCGACATGTAAAATGATAAAAGGACAGTTCACTATTAAACAAAACATGAAGAAATGTATTATTAACAGCTGCTTACATGAGAACTACAGATGCTTTATCTTGCACTGAAAGGCTCAGGAAAAGTTTGTATTATATAAATATTAGGGCTGTAAGGAAATATCGAAATAATGAATATCATGATATTATGTTTAGTGATACTGTATCTATTCTGGAAAACAGTCTGTAGTTGTAGAACTACATAGCTCTCCTATAGGGTAAGTGGAGCTGATAAAATGTTATAGCTGATAGGTGTATATTGATACTTTTAATAAAGATATTAGTCACTCATTTTAACATTTCTCTCTTTTTCTCAGATAAAACTTTAATATGATATTGAACTGTGAGCCACGGCTTCCAGAGAGTGTCTTGTGATATAGGGTTGTAATAGTATTACAGCAGCTCATCTGTTCTTTTAGGCTGCCCTCTTGTGGACAAACATCAGAAAAGATGTTAACTCTCATACATGCCCACCCTCACAGTCAAAGCACTCAGCATTCAGCTGATTTGTGGAGAATTTAATCACATTATTTTATACTGAGGACTCATAGATGGAGGGTGTATGGACGGTTTCTTACTAAATCAAGACTGATTTCTGAGATCGAACCCTTTAATGGAACTCAGCAGATGCAGGTTGCAACGTTGCTGTATTTCCTGCAGCAGTGCATTTGAGTGATGTTAAAAATGAGTATGAAGATGTTATGAAGGTGTTATCACTGTTTCAATCTATACAACAAATCTCATGTTCTTTTTTTATAGATAGAATGTTATATGGTGTCAGACGTCACATTAGTAAGTTTATTTGAGAATAATTAAAACTCTATGTGGTTCAGGACCAGTGTAGAACAGTTCAGGTATGTGGTTTACACAGTGCTAACTGGTGTACATGAGCTTCCATTACTCATTAGCTACAGTGGTCTCATTGGACCAGTACAAAATTAAAAGAAGCAAACTTCAGACACCAAACACCAAAATCTGGAGGAAATGTTTACTCCTGATTTCCCTTTAATCCCTGACAGGGCTCTGATTGCTGTCACCCCTATTCTGGCCCAGCACTCATGAGAAGGAGCAGGTTTGTTGAGCAGCCCTGCTGTGATCAGAGAATCAAAGTGTAATTTTTATGAGGGAGGAGAAGCATGTCGGCGAAGACCATTAGTTGAAAGCAGTGTCTTTAATTGCATATTCATGATCTGTAGGAGGCGCTGTGGCAGATGGTCTTTTATGTTGAGGTTTACTCCACTCGTCCCTCTGGGCTTCCTTACCATTATGTGTAGAGCGGGTACCAGAGACGACCGTCCAGACACAGATTGAATCTAATCCTGTCTTGTGAATACTCTATTAAAGTGATTCTCTATTGGAAACGTAGTGGGGATCATAAATGATCACCAGACCAGTACACACGATCAATAAAGAAACTCCTCTGTTCTTCAGTATCTACTCCACTTTAGGATAGTAATCCATGACTCTGGGTTTCTGGAGTCGACTCAGACTCTCGACTCCTGTCACTGAAATCGATGGAATCAACTCCCTGATTCCACTTCATTTGAACCAGGACAGAAACACGGATTAAAGAATCTTAAACTAATTTTAAGTAGCCGCATAGCCGCATAAGTCCCGCTACCAACTTGTGCTGCTGTATTTATTTTTATTTCTATTTATTATTCCATAATGTAAGCACGTCTATTTGAGTTTGCTATATAACTCAACATAGCTTATATACTTCTGTAAATTTTAGTTCACTCTTCAAGCTTCTGTTTGTGGAAACAACCCAGTATTACTTACAGTTCTCACCTAATACCTGCTTTGACTGCTCAGTACTTCATTAAACTAAATCAAGATTTGCTGCTGAAGGAACTGAATACATTCATACAATGTCTGGGGCATCCAGGAGAAATCTGGAACCTAACTTTGTTCTTTAAACTGGAGCTCAAGATCTGATCTACTTCTCTCATAATAAGATATTTATGCTACTTTGTACTGTATTTATGATTATTTACATTATATTTGTATTATTACTGTAAGACTGTACAGCAGTATATATACTGTATAAAGCTCTATGTAGTTCTATGTAGCTCTATGTAGCTCTATGTAGCTCTATGTAGCTCTATGCCAGGGCTCTGTACTGACCTGCTACAAGGCAAAAGAAATGTTTTATATTTGTTGCAAGCTTGAAATAAAACATGGAATGATATCTACAGGCTTCAAATGTCTAAAGGCTATGTGAATCACTGTTTAGCATTATTTTAAAATTCTGTTTCCTCAATTTGGATATTTTTGGCCTAAACTGCAGTTTACACAATGCTGATTGTTGTAAGTGAGCCAACATTCACTGGAGCTAGTTCAGTTTTGTAGCTTTAGCTCAGATCTGAAGGGTAGGGAGGTGGTTGAGGAAATTAGATTATTTATTTATTGATTTTTTGGATGAACTATCCCTTTAATTCTGGCTATTGCCTCACACTAAAGTGTAAACTAAGTGAGTAGATGATTCCTGATGAGGCTCTGCTTGTGTGTGTGTGTGTGTGTGATGTACAGATGGTGAAGGCTGGCACTTGGCTTTGAGTTAAACGACTGGGCAGCTCAGGATATAAAGGCTTTGTGTGGTAAGGATGTCTCAGTAAACATGCCTCACACTACTCCTCTCAGATGGGCGGAGTTATTCTGCTCAGTTAAACATCCACAATGATACAAGAACCCCTGCAGCCATAGACACACCTCCACTCTCCTTTTCTTCCTGCCTTTCTTCCTCCACTCACCCTCATCAGTCTAACACCTTCATTTACATTATGTCAGCCGGCTGTACGTCAGTGTGTTTACTGTAATAGAATTGATCCTCCATCTGTCAGCTGTACTTCCACTGCATTTAATCATGAACAGGAGCCACTTTCATCAGCAGCGACGTACCATTTCCATTCTCATGCTTCTCTATACGCATTTTAAACCTGCCTGCCTAACAACCAGTCGTGGAACTAGCTAGTCTAGACGATGATTACAGCGATAACTAGCAACTTTAACACAGTTTTTCACCAAAGTTTCGTCTATAAATGTATAAAATACCATTTAATGACGATTAAATCATACAAACAATTGATGATAAAGAGTTTAATCATGTTTTCATTTAGTTGGTGAAATGATTGAAGTTTTACAGTCGACAACGAGCTAGCATCGTCAGCTAAATGTGATAGTGTAGCTAAGGTATGTTAGCATAGCTAGCTTAAACTGGTCCTTTGTCGCTGAACGTTTTACAGGCTAGTGTTAGCTGCCACTGTAACGTTAGTCGTAACGTATAAGATGTGTCTAAATTAGCAATATATTATCAAATGTATATGTCGTCACTGTCCAATAAAAAACAAGTGTCTCCAAAATTGCTAGTTTACACTAGAGACCAAAAACCCTGATATATATATATATATATATATATATATATATATATATATATATATATATATATATATATATATATATATATATATATATATATCAGGGAGACCACTGCAGCTACTTGGAAGTGGTTTCCTCTCATGGACAAGGTACCTGGTGGGAGTCTGTCTGTTTGGCCTCCCACCCTTATTGCCTCGGCCTGGGGGAGAAACCGGTTTCGAGTTCTTCAGTGGCTCCTCCAGATTCTGTCTCTGTAGACAGGACCCAGTTTTGGAGTTCCTACAGAGGGAGACAGGTCGACTGGAGGGATGAAGAACGAGAGAACAGACTGTTAGCTGTGTTAGAAATAAATTGTGAAAAACTTTAATTCATTGATAGAAACATTAAGAAAATGTAAAGAAATATGCAGTTGTTTGGGTTTGTGTTGGAGTAAGAAATGTTGACTTCTGTATGTAATCATGTTCATACAGTTCAGCTTTGGGAGCATCTGGAGGTGAAGCTGCTGCTGTGAGGCGTGCTCTGAGTTGCTCCCCACACTGAAGCTCCTGCTGGTCACACTGGTTTCCATCCATATCATCTGGACCCTCTAGACCTTCCTCTGGCTCCATGATGTCCCCATTGGTCATACAAATGATGTGCAGAATGGCATAACATGCAATTACGTGGACAGAAAATTGTGGTTTAACCTCAAGAGCTTTAAAAAAATGAAACGTCTTCTAGTCTTCATCCTGATAAAAGCTCTCTCAATGATGGACTGTGATTTGGCATGATGGAGGTTGTACCGCCGTTGGATGGCACAGCGCACAGGTTCCCGGTAGGGCGTCATCAGTGAGACGGGCTGTGAGAGGCAAGGATAGCCTCCAAAATCCCTCAGGTGGGTACAACTTTTGTGTGAAGAGAGGGCTGTTCTTTAACAGACGTGAATCATGAACACACCCTGGGAAGCCCACAAAAATATCTAAGAATCTGCCCTCATTCTTTCTTTTTTCTTTATTCGGATCCCCATTAGCTTCCACAATGTGGTTGCTAGTCTTCCTGGGGTCCACAACAAGACAAAATCAATCAAAATAAACAATCAAGCATCAACATAAATCAAACGCATGCAACAGAAAACAAAAACTAAACAGAACAAAAATCTAAAGCAGCAGACTTTAAAAATTAAAATAAATGACAGAGAACACCCTACAATCATATAAGCTTAAAGAAATTTTGTTTCAATACCTTTTTAAAATTAAATGTAGTCATTATCTGCCTATTGTTTATAGGAAGCATGTTCCAAGCCAAGAAAGACCTATAAAGAACAGTTCTCTCCATAAAATTGAATTTTGGACTTGGCGCCACCAGCTGACCTATGCTCACTTGATGTGTTTAATACCCATTACAAAAGCCTAAAAAACTAATTAAATGAAAACTAAAGAAGAGGTATATTTTTCCAAATAACATAATGCAAGAATAACAAAAGACAGGATTTCAGTTTATCTTCCACAGTTAGCCATGATAATCGTTTATGCATTTCACACACATTAGCACGAAAAGAACAATGAAGAGCTAGTCTGGCTGCCCTGTTCTGTACAATTTGAAGTTTTTTTAGATGTTCATCAGCAGCACTTGACAAAACCACAGGGCAACACTCCAGGTGTGACACAAACAGCTTGAAGCTGAATAGAATAGAAAATCTCCTGGTTTAGGGAACACTGAGCATGTTCAGCTGGTGGTTTTATTCTTATCTGACAGCATCAATACTACCAGCAGCTCTAGCAAAAGCCCCAGTGCCTGCCAAGCGAGCAAATCCAGCTCCAGTATGTGTCAGATCCTGTGGTGAAGGGAAGGTAATGACATGTGATCTTATCTTGATGATGTATTTTGCTACACTGTGTACAATCATGTGAATGGTAGCGCGGGGCATGCCGAACGCTCTTGCTAGGACTGTAGGACGTACAAACCAGAACCTCCAGATCAAGCCCCCAACCATGGTCATATGGGCTGCGGATGGCAGAAGTGAGGTGTGCAAGAGTGGCCCGGTTCAAACGGAAGTCGGGGTGAAGGTCAGTAACAGGTCAGTAACAGTAATGTGCTTATGTTAGAGAAACTCGTTCTTTTGAACATAAAATGTTACATAATGAAATGGTTGAGGTGTAAACAAAGTCATTCAGAGTGGTTTGAGGAGAAATGCTCTGTTAGACAGTCAGTATTGTTCCTGGTGATGGAAACCAGGTGTGTGGTCAGATATATACTGATTGATGCATGCCACATTATTTTATGATTTTAATTCATTGTGAAGGGTGGGGCACTGATGGTCTGTAGTAATGTTTTAGTTTTATCAGACTGTGTATAGTAGCAGAGATTACCCCTATTTTAACATAATCAACATTACATTTAAAAACTCAGAAGACGTGTAGGTTCACTGGTGCTTTTCTACAATCACAAGCTGAGTTTCTACTAGGGCTGAACGATTTTGGAAAATAATCTAATTGCAATTTTTTATCTATAAATTGCGATTGCGATTTAAAATGCGATTTTTATGCAGATGTCGTTATGCAGATGTGGTTATCTTCCTGTAGATCCCAGCTGGCAAGCCCCTCTCTCAGGCCAGCTACAATGTTTTCCCCCGTGTGGTCATCCGGAAAATAGGATGCTTGAAGGCAGCGCGCTTTTAAATTTAAATCTTCATCAATGTAATGAACCGTTAAACTCTGGTATGGCTCCGATGTACGGCTGGACCACAGATCAGTTGTTGTGGCAACTTGGCTAAAATATGTGCGTGAGGGCATTTGGTAGCGCATATCCAGTGTGTTTAACAAAGCCATGAAGCCGGGCTTGTTCACTATATTAACAGGCATCATGTCTTTCGCTATGAACTCCGTTACTGCCCGAGTTATTTCAGCGTGCCGCTTCGAATTATGTCCATAAGGAGGAACACTTTCAAACAGTTCGGTCAGTGATCCCTGTCGGCTGGTACTTGGCGTATTTGAAGATGCAGCACTGGTCGTTGGCATTTTAGCCTTGCAAATATCATACGAGGCTTTGTGGTGTTTTTTTAAATGCTGAAAAAGGTTTGTAGTGTTACCTCGCGTCGTAGCAACATTAGCAAGGCACGTTTTGCACAGTACCTGACGTTGAGCAGCATCTTCTTTTTTAAAGCCAAAGTAATTCCACACAACTGATGTGCTGCCCCTCTTTGGTATTAGACTTTGAGTTGTGTCAGCTTCTGTCGAGCCTGAAGCCATTGTGCAACATGTTAAAGTGCGCTGTGTTGACTTCACTTCTCCACCTCCCTGCCTCCTGCTCGGGTTTGCTCCGTTCGTCCTCGGCTCGGCTCGCTCCCAAGTCACGTGACCAGTTTAAATCGCAGCCTGTGCGGTTAGAGAATCGCGTTTTTAAATATCGCGAGATTATCGCAAATGCAATTAATCGTTCAGCCCTAGTTTCTACCATCAACCATTTCACACCAGACCACTCTGAATGGTTCTGTTTATTTCTCTAGGCAGGGATGATTGTAGGCTTAGAGCACACAAATGAGAACAGTTCATAAAAAAACTACAATTTAAAATCATTTCGCTATCAATCCCAGATCAGTGTTGACTGGAAAGATCAACAAATCTTTAAAAAACTCAGTTCACAAAACTTAGTTTACAAATGTATTAAAACATTACTCTCACCCGAATCTGCCTCTTTTTCTGGAAAAATTATTGATTATCCACACACACACACACACACACACACACACACACACACACACACACACACATCCATGTTTTTTTTTTATTTAAGAGAAAAATAAATAGATCTCTATCAATTTAACCCACTGTTTTTCACTAAATATTTAGCTTCAGTGGGCTAGCATGACCATATGAGAATAAGAGAAATTCAGGGCATGAGACATGAGACTCCAGTGTGTCATGACAGAATAATTAGAATAATTTAGATCAAACACACCAATTCTAATCAATTATCAATATTATTATGATTATCAACAGATTCTGAGCATATGATCAAGATCTTGTTGGACTTACTCGAATATAAAAATTATTTATATTATTTATAGCTGACCTGCTGACCACACACACAGTTACGTTATAGTATCATCTCTTCATATCTTATCATTCTGTAACATTAATAAGCTAATACACATACAGACAGCACTACTCAACACCTTAACTTTAATAACACACAGACTAACCAACAGCACAGCAGCTACAGCTTCTCTCTCCTTTATAAACAGTAAACACACCACCTGCAGCATTAAATAAACTAAAATAAACCATTAGATAGTCACTCCTAGCTAACAATAACAGAATAAAGAGTGATCAGAAATATGAACTGCTGATAATGACTGTAATGTGCTGGTTCTGAGTGATAAAGTACAAAAATACTCGTTTACAAAACGTACTAGACACACGACACCAGTCAGATAAAGCAGTAACACCGTGTGAGAGCGAGATGCTGCACTGAAAGAAAGAGGAACTGGATCAGACCATTTTGCAAGGCTAGCGGAGAGGGCTGCTATATTTTTATTATTAAAATAATTGGTTTAAACATATACTCTTTATAGTTTTAACATTTCCAGCTTGTCAGAGACAAATTAACATTAAAAGAAAAAAAGATCTAGCTTCAGATCTAGCTACGTCCCTGTCTCAAAGACAGATTTATTGAGGAAATTTGAAAAAAATGACTGAAATCCCCTCTATATGTGCTTTTTAGTATTAGAGTATTAATGTTAACTGATGAATAGAGTAATTACATATTTAGTGTTTAAAGTTTTATGTTTTGATTAGTATTGCTTATTGGTATGTAAACAATTACATTAAGTGAGAACAAGGTATTAGCTGGATATCTGTTATTTCAGAGTTACACCTGCAAGCCTGAAATCTGGTATGTATAGAAAATGTGAATTATCACATGATTCAACTCTAATCCCAGAAACTATTTTGGGACTAGATATTTCACTCAGTAGTTTTATTGATCAAATGGAAACATGGACGTATCTACAGAATCAGATATTTGACAGGCAAAAAATGATAAAACACATAAGAACATGGAAATTAACAGTACAGCGATGTAAGCTGATGAAGCCGGTAGGCTCCACTGTTCTGAATTGTTTATACAGTGAAAGGTCCGAAAACGTCCAAATTCTCTCTTCCTTCCCTTTATAGTGTTCTACATAGAACAGTCTGTGTAGTGATCAGGAAACGAGTAAACGAGTGGACCATTTCTGGATGTGATTCAGGGGTCAAGACGGCTGCAACTGCTGTTGGTGGTAGATTCACCAAACAAGCCTGAGATTACTGAACAATGAACAGGGTTTGAAGTCAGCCAGATGATACAACTGCTCAGTAACAACCATGTCCTTCTACTACTGAGCAGGATTCAAATCTCATGAGTCTTGGTCCTTTGTCTCGTCTTAGTCTCAACCTCATTCCGATTCAGTCTGGACTCAGTCTGGACTGGTCTGATGGCTCTGTTTAAGGTAATTGGAGGCTGAATTATTATTAAAATGCAACAAAACCAATAATAAAAAATACAACTGTAGTTTTTCTGTATCATGGTCCACACACTGCAGATTTAAGCTATCAGAATGTCTGTTTCAGGCTGACCTAATGAGCTAAGAAAGCAGAAAACACCCAGCACAGGCTGCCACAGACATGAGAACAATAAGGACCCCAGACACCCCAGCCAGGAATCAAACCCTTTCTCTTCTTGCTGTGAGGTGACAACACTACTCACAGCACCACCATGCCCCCCACTTCAGGCATGTAGTTTGTGTAATGCTATTTTTTTGTTTCTAATCAGTGTTTTTTGGGTAATGGGGGGAAGATATCACTAGTCCATTAAGAATTTTTAGTACACAAACCCAAATGACTGTCATATCTATATATATATCTCTGTTCTACTCAAAGAAGGGGTGAATATTTGAAACTTACAATAACCTATTAATTATCAAATATACATAAGCTTCTCCTGGAAGTCTTTGTTATGACAACAGGGGGTCTTGTCTGTAAACCCAGCCCATATAAACTAGTCATTATTCAGAGCAGGTTAATGCAATCTGGAATTGGGAGATTTAGATTTGGGTTCTCAAGCTATTGGATCTATCATGCTAAATGTTTACAATAGTCTATGAATAAATAATACACAAATATCAAACTAGGAGTGCAAAGGCATATACCATTACACAGAGTTCTAGTAGTAGAAGGTCATGGTCAGACTGATTGTATTACTGGTCAGTTGCAATACCTGATTGGCTATACCTTACAGACCCTGTCCCATTGCATTAGCACTGTATTACCAAGAGAGCTAATTGTTCAGATGAGTTCCTATTGTGAAATAAAGGAGGGTGGGCTGCTCTTGGGGAAAGCAGAGACCCCTGTAGTGCTGTCGTGACTGATGATGAGGTCATTCCTCTGAGGGGATTTGATTAAATTGAGCTTCTGCTAGTTGCTGGGAAGCATATGAGCGTACACATACACAGACATATTCTTTGTGTCTCCATTACTACCCTAGGGGCATCACTCTCCTCCTCAGTAACCCATTAGCCCCCTATTCTTTACTAGGCACGGTGTATGTAGTTGGCACAAGCGTGTATATATATATTCATTTATATAAATTGTATATATACATATATAAAAACAGATTTTAAACATAATAAAGTGACCCAGTGGACTATGCAGTATGTAACATGGAACACGTGTGTGAGTGGGTGTGACTACAACAATAGTGATCAACATACTTCTCCAAACTGTCCCACTGCTACGCTGGTGTTGTCATGGAAACTAAAGGGAGCAGACTGGCCCTCTTAGGGAGGCTTTGCTGTCCGGGTTTGGTCCTCTAGAGTGGCGGAGGGTGGAGGAGAGCTATGAATTAATTTCCGGTAGCCTGTGCTGGAGAGGTGGATAAATCAAATTAAAGACCTGTGTGAGTATGTATGAGTGTGTGTGCGTGTGTGTGAGTGTGTGTGTGTGTGTGTGTGTGTGTGTGTGAGTGTGTGTGTGTGTGTGTGTGTGTGCGTGAGTGTGTGTGTGTGTGTGTGTGTGTGCGTGAGTGTGTGTGTGTGTGTGTGTGAGTGTGTGTGAGTGTGTGTGTGTGTGTAGACTGGACAGGCTGTGAGGGTCTTGCTGCAGTGAAGATCTAGGGGGCTTTATGGTCTTTAGTTGTGGACATTTTCATATTCAGGATTGGACGGGATAAAGGTGACCACATGCATTTGTAGGTCATCCACTCATTACGGTATTGGACTCTGATTCTCCCTGTGCACCTCTGGGGAAGAAGGCAGCTGCTGGAGAGGCTTTGACCACAATATTTAGTGTTATGGTGGGCTTTGGGTCTGTTGTTTTAGTGTGTGGAAGCAAACACTGAGCTTATATCCTAATGTGTATGTGTGTAAGTGTGTGTAGGTTTGTACGTACCTTGGCATGTCTAGTGTACATGTGCCTAAATAGGATATTTTAGACGGGAGGGCTGCGAGGCACTGATGGATATCACGATGTAGATATGTGAACGCAGGAAGCAGTTGGGAGTCATGCCCTGCCAGTTCAGGGAATCAAACCATCAACCTTCTAGTCACAAGGCTGGGTCCCTAACTTGTAGCCACCACTGCCCCCTGGCTAATTGGTTTGAACTGTAATAGAAACTAATTTTACACTATTACTCTAAAAGGTAGAAAATAGCAAGAGTAAGAAAACTCTTCTAAGAGTGGGTGTGTCCAAACTTTTGAATGTTACTGCACAGACCATTACATACTATTTCCCAGGGATTCAGACCTGCCCAGTGTGAGGTCTTCTCTGGCTTGTGTGGCTTAGAAGTGCCTGCAGGTTTTCTGTGAGTCTTCTAAACCACTACAACTATTATAAACATCTCCACTGTCCCACACTGCAGCAGGCTCAGCTCGGCCTGGACCCTCCACTCTACTCAAATCCTGCTCTGTTATCCAGGTCTTAGACAGCACACACACACACACACACACACACACACACACACACACACACACACACACACACACACACACACACACACACACACTTTCAGTAAAGCAGCAGGTCTTGGGGCTGAAAGACTTTCCAGTGGAAGCACCACCAGCAGCACCAAGATCAGGAGAGCTGTGGGGTTTGAGCTCCTCAGGGAAGTGAAGGTCATATTACAATTACATTCTGTCTCATTCTGATATTGTAGCCTGTCTGAAAGTAGTTAAAGAAAAAGGAAAGATTACACACTTCACTTTTCTTCTACATTCTACTGAAATGGAGACGGCATCATTAATTTGCATTAAAGGTTGTCTTCTAGTATAAGGTTAGCATTTTGGAGATACTATTTCTTTTGTACTCCCTGTAGCTTAATCTTTGCACTGACTGCAATGTCTCTGTATATGTGTCATATGTAGACATAGCTGTAATGTAAGATTAGAACAGAAGCCTCTGTCCCAGGAGATAAAGGTTTCTGGGAGAATATAGGTCAGTGTACACCATATATGTACAATTCTGATTCTGGGCTTTGGTCATGTATTACAGGAAATATGGCTACCATTTGGCCACTATATGAGAAATCAGGAATGGACTGCCCGTCAGGTGAACTGGCACAATTGATTATTAAATAATAGCTGATCAACAGAGGTCCTGTAGTCAGAACTAGTGATGAATGGGGTAGAGAGTGGCTGACAAACCAGAAAACAATCAGCTTCAGTCTGTAGTTGTACAGTTTTATTGATGAGCTGCTGCTAGTGAGTTGAAAGTTGGTGTTTTTCATACAGTGGTCAAGAAGTGTCCATACAGAGTGTTACGACCCGTCTAGGGGTTTAAACACAGCCGTAACGTAAAAGATGACCAGAGACCAGATTAACATGCAGCATTGTATACACAAATGGACACAGGACAAGCGTCAGAGTGGGCCACGCCAAAATATCAAACAAAAACCAAACTAACTAAGGTGTTCAGAATATAACTTACCTATAACAAAAAGGAAAGAAAAATAAATACAAATCAACCTTCCCTAACTCCCTCACTAACCCAAAACAAGAGAAAACAGTTATACAAAAGAAAAGACCCCACTCCTACACCCTGGTCTCCAGGTAGATGAGAATGACTGATATGATAGATAATTAGATAAGGTGGCTAAGTATGTGCTAGAAACAAGTCAAGTTAGTAAACAATATTAAGACGCTAGAAAGAGTACAAACAGGTTAACACGGCTACACCAAGTCTGAAGACAATCATTCAAACACCAATCTTAAAACACAAATACATCTAAAAGTTCACCCCAAGCCGCCATGGAGGAAAGCCTCCCCGAAGACAGAGGTCATGGGGATTAAATAGTCTGGAACACAGGGTCAGCCAATCAGATGCTCAATCCCTAGCCAATCACGTCCAAGGTAGGCAGGGCACCTAATCAGCAGAGAGAGAGAGAAAGAGATAGAACACAATGACATACGTCCTAGATATGTAACGAGAGATATCTGTAAAGATTAGTGATGAAGAGTTGATTCAAAGAGTCGATTCTTCAACTCCAGTCAGGGGGGACTAATGGCCAATTGGTTGAAATACTTTGAAGCTGGATCTTTAACTACATGTTGTTTTATCTTAATCAGCTTGAGGGACTTTTTCAAGGAGGTGCCTAAAAGACAGTGAAGAGTCTGAGTTTAACAAAGTTACATTACCAGCTTTAAACATCATCTGCTCACCACCAGCTCAAACTCTGCTTACAGAAGCAGCTCCTATACATCCTGCTCTGCAGCTCTTTATGTTCTTTATGATCTGGGTTGAAATAAACAACTATGTGAAATGATACAGAGAATCAAAAACCAAAACACAAACAATGCTTTTTACAGAATGCTGAGGAAAAAACTATGAAGCTGAAATTTCCGTTGCACCGTTCTGGCAACGATGGTAACTGCTGTATCACTAAAGGTGGACTGGACAAGTCAAACAGAGGCTAGTGAAACCAAAGCTAACTTCAGTCTCTTAAAGAGACACAAGATGAAGTGAATTCTGACTAGAGTAAAGATTTTCTGAGTGCATCACTCCAGATTTTCTCTTCACCCCTGATTCCGTAAAATAAGACTTTCATCAAATCTCTACTCAAATGTGTCTTTTAAGCTACGTTTAAGGCGTATCCCTTATTAAGTCGAGTCAAGAAGTCAATTTTATGGAATAAAGAGTCATGTATCACCAAAGATGCTGTAGTATAACAGTAAAACTAGGTCAAGCCAAAAGCAACCCTGCAAAACCTTTACTCTCAGCATGACGTTTCCCACAACATCCCTCAAAAAATGCTTTGCTTAAGACATTCAGGCTACCTGATTAGTCAGCACATATAACTAGCCAATTAGAGATCACGATTCAGCTAACCAGTCCAAACACAGGATACTGGCAGCCAAACTAAGAGCAGGATTTAACTAGCCAATCAGAGAGCATACTGACAGCCACTCAGGCTTTAGGATTCAGCTAGCCGTTCCAACTGCAGGCTACTGGTAACAAATCAGAAAGTAAGACACTGGGAGCCAATCAGTAAGCAGGAGTCGAGAGAATCCAGGAACATAGTCATTCAGCACTAAAGATGCCACAGCAGTCACTCTCAACATCAAAGACAGGTCAAGCCAACACCTTCAGTCTCAGCAAGACATTTTCCCTCAACATCCCTCAAAACATGCACTGCTCCAGACTTTCCTCATCAACATCTCATTCTAATGGAATGTGTTGTTCCTGTAGAGATGCATTCCTGACCCTGACACATTACTACTAGATATTAGCCAACCTCAGCAGAACTGTAAGACCATAACCTCATGAATGCAGCCTGGCAGTCTAAGCACCGTTACAGTTTCACCTCCAGACACAGCACAGCACTTAACTGCAGGATAAAAGGCTTGCTGCTGTCTGGCCGAAGCTAAAGCATATTGATTTATCAGTAATCAATACAGACGAGGTGACCTGATCTGACTCTGAACGTTTTGGAATATGTCTGAGAGAAGTCTTTAAACAATCAGATCAGAACGTTTTCAGAGCTAATCTTCAAAAAACAATGAAAAAGTATATTATATATTGTATTAGAAACACCTACTCATAAGGTCTAGTATGTTATAAGTCCACAGGTCCAGTAAACAGATTGTAACGGTCACTGTAAGTGAATGTACAGAGAGAGGGAGAAGTGAGAGATGGATAGATATGCATGCACAGCATGTAGCTCTGTGTTGTAGCCTGTATGTTCTACCTGCTGCTGCTATCCTGGATTGTGATGAGTGGAGTGTGGGTGCTCCTATGCCAATAAATGGTCTCCAGTAACCGCATCAGTGGTCTTCTGCGTGCTTATCTATGGAGGTCAGGGTCAGTAGCTATTCACTGTTAGCATCTCCCTCCACAAGAGCGTTCACCCACAGCCGTTACAAGACGTACAACTCCAGTCTTCTGTTATATATGCTGTACCCCGTATACTCTTTCCTCCTTCATCAATGTTGATGTTTCTGATCACAGAACTCCAGATGTGTCTTCCAAAAATGTCCAGTCAGGAGCAGCTCTACAGTCACTAACTGACCATTGATGAAGGGTCAGAGCAGAAGTTGACAATTAAATTAACGTCCTAATTCACGTTTTAACATTTTATTGAATGAATTTGTAAATATGTATGTGTGAGTAAAATGCTGTCCATTAACTGATTAATAAATATTATAGTGTATGGACTCTAAAAACTGTTTCCAGCTTCCTTCAAAGCCACTAGAAAAAAGCTCTTTAAGGAGCCTTGGCTAATTCACTGCATCCCCCTGAGGGATTTATGATTATTGCCATTGGCTGGTGCCCTTGACTGACAGTAATCTGTTTACCCCCCCAATGAACAGGAGTATTGATCAGCTCCCAGACACAGACACAATCATTTGGTTTAGCTGTAGAGCTGTCAGATCACAGAGTGGCAAACATAGTGTGAACGGAAAGCACTGGCATCGTTCGACAAGAGGCAAAGTTATCCATTAATGATTCTGTAGAACAAAGTCAGAGGAAAGGTGGAGGTGGGGGGACCTGGTGTGAAAATCCATTAGAGAACATGTTCAGAGGAAAGCAGGAGGACCCTCAGACCTTTGATTATTTAATTATATTCCCAAAATATATTTTGAGAGTTTATTCAACATTTAAATTTTTGGGGAATAAGAAGAACTTAATATACATTTATAAATACAAATACTGTGTCATGTTTACTGCCTTAAGAATCGATCACCACCTTTCAAATAGGAGACATACTAAATATGTTATTTATTATAATTTAATTTTATTATTAATACTATTTACTTATTTTCAGTTCTTATGGAATAGTCTATATCTCATATCACTCTGGAAACATCCACTATGTCTATTTTAACTGGTTCCCTGTTCACTACATAGACTGCTCTTTGTAGAACACTATATAGGGGAACAGTGAGGGAGACAGTAGAGGGAATTCGGACGACGGTCTTTCCAAAGAAACCGCTATGCATTGTGGGGCGTCAACCTGTAAGAAGGGTACTAGTTTTGTGGTGCATTGTGGGTAACAATGTAGTGTAATTGTCTAAACTGAGTTTAATATATGGTGAATTGGTTCTTTAGTTTATTCACTGTAAATGATTCCATTTAGCACCAAATGAGGTTCTGCTACTCTCAAGTTCAGGACAACAGAAGAACCTAGTTAAGTGTGTAACTTGTTTTCACCTAGAAAATCATCAAAACGTGTCAAATGGCTGGAGCTGTTTTCAACTGTGTGTGTAAAACTAGTTTTATATTCTTTAACATGATTGAACATGTTGATTTTCAATGCATTTGAATGACTGGTTGGTTTCTGTAGCTTGTTTTTAAAAATAATACACAGGTTAGAAAACCCCTTAAACCTCATACAGTCTCATGTGTTTGAACATACCAGGCTTGAAAACAACTGAGATGTCATATCACCAAATGGATAGTTTCACCTGGAGCTGTTTTCAGTGTAGGCTGTAATGAGAGAAGGGCTTTGATCTTAGGCTTCTCTCCTAAAACGCACCATAGGATAACTTTGTAGTTCTACAATTACAAACTGTAGTCCACCTGTTTCTCTCTTATGCCCCTTTCCCCTGTTCTTCAGTGGTCAGGACCCCCTCAGGGCCACCACAGAGCAGGTATTATTTGGGTGGTGGATCATTCTCAGTGCAGAAGTAACACCGACCCATCTTTTGTCTGCGTTTTGTTCACAAACAACTTCTTGATTTGACTCCTTTAGGTGTCAGTCTGTGTTACATAGTGATTTTGCTGGCTTGTGCAAAGAATATTTGTTGGACACTCATGTGTGTGTAGTCTTAGCAGCATTAACACACTAGCATTGTTGCTTGTTATGAAGATACTGTGAATTGTTGGGGATACATACTAAACAGTTATAGCCTAGCACAGTGCTCACCAACCGTCCTCCCTCATCTACTTTCCTGCAGAGTGGAGTTACAATCTACATCTATTGCAGAGAAATCGGATTTACTGTTCATATCAGGTCTTCTGAGACGACCGTCTGCACTGTTATTCACAAATGGTCAGATTTGTGTGTCCAGACGTCACTAAATCTATCTGGATGCGTTGCTGTGGTAACAACATAGGCATCAGTCACTATGTAGCAAATGACAGCACTTCCGTCACTCTGTGATTGAGACTGTCATTGTTTCGTCGTGCACTCGAGCGTCTAGACTGCCTCTGAATGTGGTTTAGATCTGATGTGTGAAAATCAGATCTCAGATCTCTATTTTACTGATCAGATCAAAAATCAATCTACATACAAGCTGGATTTTTTGGATACGCCAAAAATCTAATTTGGGCTGGCAGTCTGATCAAGACTGGCCTTGTTAAGAATCTGATTGTTGGGATTTGCTAGAAGCTGACGTCTACATCTGTACCACAGCAGCCCCTGCTGATAGGATGGTGATGTCTGGACACACAAATGTGATCTGATCACTTACAAATAAGAGTGCAGATCAGTCAACTTGGAAAATATCATTGTTAAGTCAACACTCAGAATATGGAATCAATTCAGACGTCATTTTGGCTTGAAAACCGCTTCTTCTCTGACTCCTATAGCATTAAACCCAACTTTAGTCCCTCTTTGATGGAGGGTACGTTTGGTTCATGGTCTGCTCTTATCATCAACACTCTGAAAGATTTATATATTGAATATATAAGATTTATATATTGAATATTTTTGCATCTTTTCAGCAGCTCTCTGAGAGGTATTCTCTGTCCAGACAGCACTTCTTTAAATACCTTCAGATTCACAGTTTTGCTCGTAGTATAAATCCCATTTTTCCGAGCCTCCCAAAAACCACATCTGTGGACAGTTTTGTGACTCCCTTATGAACAACCAGAGGGGTTATTTCAACATTATATCAATTAATCAATTCTTTACGTCCCACAACACTGCTTGCCATTAAAACACAGTGGGAGAGGGAACTGGGGAGCCAGATTTCGTCCGAGTTATGGGAGATTATCTTACGCTGCATTCACTCCTCCTCTATTTGTGCGAGGCACGGGCTGATTCAGAGTAAAACTGTACATCAAATTCATTTAACTAAACTTAGATTGTCTAAAATTTATGATGTCGATTCTACATGTGAACGATGTCACCAAGCCCCAGCCACTCATGTGCATATGTTTTGGTCATCACTGAATAATTATTGGTCAGAAATCTTTAATTCTATTTCAGTTTATATTATGATCCCCCTTGACCTGAATGTAGTCACTGCTCTCTTCGGTCTTCCCCCTACAGATATGTTTCTCCCAAAGTATAAAGCAGATTTTATAGCATTTACTATTCTTCTGGCTAGGTGTTTGATTTTACTGAGGTGGAAATCTTCCACTCCACCGTCTCACTCTCAGTGGATTACAGAAATACTGAGACGTGTCAAATTGGAGAAAATCAGGTGCACCATTAAAGCCTCGTTGAGCACCTATAAGATAATATGGGAACCTTTCTTTACATATGTGAGGTGCTTACAAACTTTTGTTATTCCTGAGTAATTGTTGCTTATGTACTTTAACATAGTTTTACTTTTATTATATATTATATGTTTTTTTATTTGGGGTTTTTATTTTTGCATTTTTTTCCTTTTACTTTTTGTCCTTTTTTGTGTCTTCTCTCTTTTTTTTTATTGGATTGTATTTTGTTCTGTATTGCATGGAAAATAATAAATAAACCTGGAGAGAAAAACAAAAGAGTGCAGATCAGTGAAACGAACGCGACTGGCATCCGATCCAGCCGATGAAGACCTCTGAAGAATGTTAACAGCTGGACCCGGACTCCATCCTTTTATTCTATGTAATATAAAGTTACTTAAAAAAAAGAAAAAAGAACAATGGTTGTTTTTTTAATGCTTTTTTATTGAGGCAATAAAATACCACATAGTTATTTACAAGCAAGACGCTTATAAATACTTGTTGAGGATCTTCACTCAACATCTGAGCTTTTGGTTTGGCTTCCTGCTGGATTTTCAATAAATGCACGGCAGCCAACAGAAGCAGCAGAGGAGGCTGTTAAACATGACAGAACAGAAATCAAGGTTACTAAAGGAAAACACTCCTGTTAGTTTCTTCATCTACCTACGAAGCAGCGTCATCACGATAACATAAAATGATGTAGAATTTACTGATATAATCATATTTATCTTAGCAGTACATTCTTGTTCTTATTATTTAGAAACTCTGATCTACCTTCTGGCTCTGCCTCTGGTAACCACTGTCATAGAACATATGGACTAGACTGACTAAAGCTGAAATACATCACCTAAACATTCATTTCTAAATCTCACCTTCTGAACCACTTGCTCATCTGACCAACTTTCTTTTCCTTCTTTCCCTCACTCTCCTTTTCCAGCTTTCCTTTCTGTTCCTGTGCTTTCTTCTCCTCCACCTTACACACGTCACCTTTCTCAGCGTCCTGAAGCTTCTTTTTAAAATGAATCTTAAAGACACACAGAAAAACATTCTAATACAACTGCTAGAGTTAAACCTCACTGATATTCAAACACTGGAATAATAACACATACCCGAATACGAGTCTTCTGCTTTACAGCGACGTCCTGCTGAACTTCACAAGCACTGGTAGCATGGACCTTCCATTGGTCATCATCACTGCTACCATGTCCTGCCCATGAATAAGGAGCAGATTTCTCCCAGGATGCAGGAATCCTCCGGACTCTGTCAGTATTGATAGCAGGAATCCTCTGGAGGTCATCATCACTGCTGCTGTCTTCAGTCGATGAAGAATAGGAAGCTTTCTTCTCCTCTATCTTACACACGTCACCTTTCTCAGCATCCTGAAGCTCCTTTTCTACACAAATCTTAAAGAAAGAAACAAAGAAAACATTCTAATACAACTGCTAGAGTTAAACCTCACTGACATTCAAACACTGGAATAATCCTACATACCCTTTTACGAGTCTGAGCTTCACCAGCACTGGTAGCATGGACCTTCCATTGGTCATCATCACTGCTACCATGTACTTCCCATGGATAACGAGCAGATTTCTCCCAGGATGCAGGAATCCTCCGAACTCTGTCAGTACTGATAGCAGGAATCCTCTGGAGGTAATCATCACTGCTGCTGTCTTCAGTCGATGAAGAATAGGAACCTTTCTTGTCTTCTACCTTAAACACGTCACCTTTTTCAGCATCCTGAAGCTCCTTTTCTACACAAATCTTAAAGAAAGAAACAAAGAAAACATTCTAATACAACTGCAAGAGTTAAACCTC
This sequence comes from Megaleporinus macrocephalus, assembly GCA_021613375.1. NCBI lineage: Eukaryota > Metazoa > Chordata > Actinopteri > Characiformes > Anostomidae > Megaleporinus > Megaleporinus macrocephalus. The sequence continues at coordinate 45,214,442 of CM038704.1, read as the reverse complement.
ACTAACATTCAAACACTGTAATAATCCTACATACCTTTTCACGAGTCTTTTTCTTTACAGCGATGTCCTGCTGAACTTTACGAGGAGGAACTAGAGGAGGAAGAGTCTTTTTCTTGGTGATACTTGAGCTGCTCGTTTCCATCCAGGGGGCAGCTGCTGTAGTGACTGGAGGTACAACTGCAACGGAGAACATTTGCTCGTCATTCCTGTTCACTGCTGAAAGCTGCTTTATTTTCTCCTCCATTTCTCTGGTGCGGCCTTCCAGGGCTTCCAGAAGCTCTATGCAGGTGGCCTCCTGATCACTATCATCTATGTCGCCCAGTTCACTGAAGTCACTCATGGCAGGATATTCCTGGAAAGCAGAACCATCATTAGCACAATTCACTGCTACCACCACAACATATGCAGAAGAGTTCCTACATCATCACACCTACATACCATGACACGATCCTCACATCTCTGGTTTTCCATCACTACTCTGTTCCTCGTGCCTGGTCTATCTACTTCAGTAGATGCAGGAGGCGCCGCAGTAGATGCAGGAGGCGCAGTAGCAGATGCAGCCACAACAGAGACCCCAGCCGTCTTAGTCAGTTCCCGGTAGATTTCCTCTTTCTCATCTAACTTCCTTACGGCATCTTCCAGGGCCTCCGCTAACTCCAAGAGGAGACTGTAGCGATCCCATCTGTCAGACTTTTTATTCTCGGCCTCATCACCCAGATCACATTCCCTTGCAGCAGAGGAGCGAGGGGGCTCAATACAAAGATGAGCAGCTTCAGCAACTTCACCAGTCTTATTGCTGAGTGCTCCAATCCAAGCATCTGTACTTCTGTCAGCTGGTTCGGTGGTGGGTGATGCACTTGATGTTCTCGCGGCAACAGCACAAACATTGGTGGGGTTGACGCTGGTCCAGAGTTCCTCCACATCTGCCACTGTATCACTTTCCTCAGCGTCAGTATTTCCACCTGTTGCCCATACATGTTGGTCAGCTTTCTCCCAGGATGCAGGAGCGTTGTTGCCAGGAATCCTCTGGATGTCATCATCACTGCTGCTGTCTTCAGCCCATGAAGAATGGACAGTGTTCCTCCGGAAAGCAGGAATCCTCCAGACTCTGTCAGCATTGATAGCAGGAATCCTCTGGAGGTCATCATCACTGCTGCTGTCTTCAGCCCATGAAGAATGGACAGTGTTCCTCCGGAAAGCAGGAATCGTCCAGACTCTGTCACTATTGATAGCAGGAATCCTCTGGAGGTCATCATCACTGCTGCTGTCATCAGCCCATGAAGAATGGACAGAGTTCTCCCGGAAAGCAGGAATCCTCCAGACTCTGTCAGCATTGATAGCAGGAATCCTCTGGAGTTCATCATCACTGCTGCTGTCTTCAGCCCATGAAGAATGGGCAGCTTTCTTCTCCTCTACCTTACACACGTCTCCTTTCTCAGCGTCCTGAAGCTCCTTTTTTACACAAATCTTAGCTGCTGTAGCGACTGAAGGTCCATCAGGTCCAATCGCAACGGAGAACATTTGCTTGTCATTCCTGTTCACTGCTGAAAGCTGCTTTATTTTCTCCTCCATTTTTCTGGTGCGGTCTTCCAGGGCTTCCAGAAGCTCTATGCAGGTGGCCTCCTGATCACTGTCATCTATGTCACCCAGTTCACTAAAGTCACTCATGGCAGGATATTCCTGGAAAGCAGAACCATCATTAGCACAATTCACTGCTATCACCACAACATATGCAGAAGAATTCCTACATCATCACACCTACATACCATGACACGATCCTCACATCTCTGGTTTTCCATCACTACTCTGTTCCTCGTGCCTGGTCTATCTGTTTCAGTAGTGGCAGGAGGTGCAGTAGCAGATGCAGCCACAACAGAGACCCCAGCCGTCTTAGTCAGTTCCCGGTAGATTTCCTCTTTCTCATCTAACTTCCTTACGGCATCTTCCAGGGCCTCCGCTAACTCCAAGAGGAGACTGTAGCGATCCCATCTGTCAGACTTTTTATTCTCAGCCTCATCACCCAGATCACATTCCCTTGCAGCAGAGGAGCGAGGGGGCTCAATACAAAGATGAGCAGCTTCAGCAACTTCACCAGTCTTGTTGCTAAGTGCTCCAATCCAAGCATCTGTACTTCTGCCAGCAGGTTCGGTGGTGGGTGATGCACTTGACGTACTCGAGGCAACACTCGTGGGGTTGACGCTGGTCCAGAGTTTCTCCACATCTGCCACTGCATCACCTCCCTGGGTGTCAGTATTTCCACCTGTTGCCCATACATGTTGGTCAGCTTTCTCCCAGGATGCAGGAATCCACAGGACTTCGTCAGCATTGTTGCCAAGAATCCACTGGAGGTCATCATCACTGCTAGCACCTCGTGACCACACGCAAGGGCCAAACTTCTTCCAGAAAGCAGGAATCCTCCGGAGGTCATCTTCACCACCTTCATTTCCTGCCTGTGCATAGCGGCCAGCTTTCTTTCTGGAAGGAGAAACAGAAGCATCAGAGGAGGCTGTTAAACATGACAGAACAGAAAACAAGGTTACTAAAGGAAAACACTCCTGTTAGTTTCTTCATCTACCTACGAAGCAGCGTCATCACGATAACATAAAATGATGTAGAATTTACTGATATAATCATATTTATCTTAGCAGTACATTCTTGTTCTTATTATTTAGAAACTCTGATCTACCTTCTGGCTCTGCCTCTGGTAACCACTGTCATAGAACATATGGACTAGACTGACTAAAGCTGAAATACATGACCTAAACATTCATTTCTAAATCTCACCTTCTGAACCACTTGCTCATCTGACCAACTTTCTTTTCCTTCTTTCCCTCACTCTCCTTTTCCAGCTTTCCTTTCTGTTTCTGTGCTTTCTTCTCCTCCACCTTACACACGTCACCTTTATCAGCGCCCTGAAGCTTCTTTTTAAAATAAATCTTAAAGACACACAGAAAAACATTCTAATACAACTGCTAGAGTTAAACCTCACTGATATTCAAACACTGGAATAATCCCACATACCCGAATACGAGTCTTCTTCTTTACAGCGACGTCCTGCTGAGCTTCAGAAGCACTGGTAGCATGGACCTTCAGTTCGTCATCATCACCGCTAGCATGTCCTGCCCACGCATAAGGGACAAACTTCTTCCAGAAAGCAGGAATCCTCTGGAGGTCATCTTCACCACCTTCATTTCCTGCCTGTGCATAGCGGCCAGCTTTCTTTCTGGAAGGAGAAACAGAAGCATCAGAGGAGGCTGTTAAACATAACAGAACAGAAATCAAGGTTACTAAAGGAAAACACTACTGTTAGTTTCTTCATCTACCTACGAAGCAGCGTCATCACGATAACATAAAATGATGTTGAGTTTACTGATATAATCATATTTATCTTAGCAGTACATTCTTATTCTTATTATTTAGAAACTATAATCTACCTTCATCCTTTATGTCTAGTTCTCAAACATCCTACAGCTAATTTAACCAAAGCCAGATTTAAAAAATCTATTAATAGGAGTTAAAACTAAAAATTGCTTGTAAGGGTTTTCAATAAACCTAGATTATTAAAGTGTGTTATCCTGAGATTAGAATATAACAATATTACATTACTTCTATAATGCAAAGATTTAATCATGATGTAGTTTTATATTTATTACCATTTACAGCAATACAGTTTTCACTGTAACTGAGGTTGTGTCCCCAATCACACACTTCTGTGCTTTACATACTACACTAATGAACGCACTTCTACTGGTGGTGAACTTTCTACATGATATGTAATGCTGCAATTTGCTGTTTGGGATGCAGCCAGAGTGTTTTAATGCTGCTGCCGATGCTGTCGTATGATTTAAACTGAAAATGCCAGGCAAAAAAATAAATCATCAGTGTTATAGGATGTAACCAAACTGTGTGGCCCTCAGAGAATAATTTTATATCTATACAGATTTTGCACAGCTGCATGTATTATAAGCATTTAGAGCTCATCAAAATAGGTAGTACTCATTTTGAGAGAAAAAGGGACGAGCTGTCTCACTTTCTTATCTGGTTCTTGGCTCTGCCTCTGGTAACCACTGTCATAGAACATATGGACTAGACTGACTAAAGCTGAAATACATCACCTAAACATTCATTTCTAAATCTCACCTTCTGAACCACTTGCTCATCTGACCAACTTTCTTTTCCTTCTTTCCCTCACTCTCCTTTTCCAGCTTTCCTTTCTGTTCCTGTGCTTTCTTCTCCTCTACCTCACACACGTCACCTTTCTCAGCGTCCTGAAACTTCTTTTTTAAATAAATCTTAAAGACACACAGAAAAACATTCTAATACAACTGCTAGAGTTAAACCTCACTGATATTCAAACACTGGAATAATAACACATACCCGAATACGAGTCTTCTTCTTTACAACAGTGTCCTGCTGAGCTTCACAAGCACTGGTAGCATGGACCTTCCATTGGTCATCATCACCGCTAGCATCTTCTGTCCGTGGATAACGGAAAACATTTTTCTCAGATTCAGTAACCTCCCGGAGACTAATAACTTTGGTAAATTCACGCGACAGTGGAGAATAGACAGTGTTCTTACCGGAGGTGGGAGTCTGCCAGAGGTCACCACGACTGGAAAGCTCTGCCCATGCAGTACGAACAGGTTTCTTCTTCCTGTGAGCAGGACTCCTCTGGCGAACAGCTGGACTGTCCATGTTCTCTATTTTATTTCTCTAATTATTATTAAATATTCTTACTGGAATAAATCCACCAGTTGATGTAACTAAAGTCCACAGAAACGAACAGACGTGTTTCTTCAACGGCTAGCGCTGGAAATCATCACGCGGCTCTCTCTGCGACGGTGTGGTGGAACACGACCAAACAGCTCCCTGATCGCCTTCCATGAACTTTGTAAGCCATGACATCACAATCATGACTCTATTCTATGGAGTTCTAAGTAGAGTTAGCGAGGTAGCCGTGGTTACAGTGACCAAATGGGTCAGCGTGAGGTCACTGCAGGAGAACCAGGCAGCTCTGCAGTGATACAGGACTATTTGGACAAAATACTGAAACTAAGCTTCCCAGATCAATAACTTCTCGACTGATAATCATAAATTTACACCAGCAGCACCTGTAACTGCAGGGCTTAATGAAGAAACTCATTTTATAAAGAGGTTTTTCTGTAAATGCAAAACAAGAACCCAAATATGAACCAACTGAAATTACAGCTCCAAACATAATAAATTTTCCACTTAAAACAACACTAATTATTATAATTACCACAATTAACGCTTTAATAAAGTTGTATGTCCCTTTCAAGCTTATAGGCTAAGCCTTAGCTTGTAGCTAACCTACCGTTTAGCGTTTTGACTCCAGTGAAGTGATATATTGCTCCAATCCTCACATTTACTAACATAAACATGTACATTTATACAGAATCGTGTTGAGAATCAAGCACAGTTTTTATTTTTATTTCTCGAATGTTCAAAACGACTCAAATTCGAAATCTGCGGCCGCTAGCATAGCCGCTAATAGTCAAGTTTATTAGTAAAGCGCTTTTTATAACGATGTTGTCACAAAGCAGCTTTACAGGAGTTTAAAAACATGAAGTTACCACTGTGAACGAAAAACTCCCTCAAAACTGGAGTCTTGGGACGAAACAAACTCACAAGCAGAGACCCGTCCTCCTCTGGTCGAACAGTATTTGGGTGGTTGACATATTTGGCTGAAGAAAAGTAAAAAAAATCTCAAAAGTCATGGAAATCACTGGGATATATTCTACCAACTCTTATATTTCCAAATATATATGTGGTCTTGTAGATTTCTTCCTAAATTTACATTTATTCAGTAGTTTACAGTCTTTGTGACTAAAATTGTCATATGGTGTGACGTGAATGTTATTGTGTATTAAATTAAAAAGGGGTATAATGTGATAAAGTCAATTTATCCTGATTATTTATCATTACTATATAAAAGCATTGCATTTTTCAAGTGCAAATATGTAACCTTTTGCATTATTTTACTTTATCAACACTCCTAGGAAGACGTTTACTCGTAATCTTTCAATATACTTCAAATTAATTTGGGAATAGCTTGTTATAAAAGTACCAAAATTGTCAAAGTCAAAGTCAAAGTGAAATTTATTGTCATTCAGATTTTACAACTGAGTGCGTAGCTGAACGAGATTGCGTTTCTCCAAACTCCAATGTGCAGATATATAAAAACACAAGACATACAACTAACATGACAAATAACAACATGAGAAATAAATAACAACATGACAAATAAATAACAACATGACAGTGCAGTGGAGAATATAGAGTGTGTGTGATAAATAGTGAGATATACTCTAAATAGATAGATATACTTCAAAAAAGTGTTTTTTGCAGACGTCAAGTCAAGTGGGTTTTATTGTCATTTTAACTACATACATAGTACACAGTGAAACGAAACAACGTTCCTCCAGGACCATGGTGCAACATAGACAGTGCATACAAGACAAGTGCAACACGAACAAACAAGTGCGGACAGACAACACAACACAAAACAGTACAGACAGAACACAACACAGTACAGACACAACACAACACAACACAGTACAGACAGAACACAACACAGAACAGACAGAACACAACACAACACAACACAACACAGTACAGACAGAGAATAATAAATAATTGCCGGTAGTGTGCAAATTGTGCAATGTGTAATAAATAGTCCAGTTAGGTAGTAAAGTTATTAGTGCAATGCTTTGTGCAAAAATGCTTCCCTTTTTTATCTGGGGTAAATGGTTGGAGAGAGAGAGAGATAGTGAGAGAGAGAGTGAGAGAGAGAGTGTACATGTACCAGAAGATATCAGTTCAGACGTTGAGTTGTGTTGAGAAGTCTTGGGGGAAGAAGCTGTTGCAGAGTCTGGTCATGCTGGACCGGACGCTGCGGTACCTTCTTCCTGATGGCAGGAGGGAGAACAGTCTGTGGGAAGGGTGGGTGGGGTCATCCACAATGCTGGTTGCTTTGCGGATGCAGCGGGTGGTGTAAATGTCCAAGACGGAGGGGAGAGAGACTCCGATGATCCTCTCAGCTGTCCTCACAATGCGTTGGAGGGACTTGCGGTCGGAGGCTGTGCAGGTCCCAAACCAGGCAGTGATGCAGCTGCTTAGGATGCTCTCTATGGTTCCCCTGTAGAAGAGGGTGGGGATGGGTGGAGGGAGACGGGCTTTTCTCAGCTTCCGGAGGAAGTAGAGATGCTGCTGGGCTTTCTTGGCTGTAGAGCTGGTGTTCAGGGACCAGGTGAGGTTCTCCGCTAGGTGGACACCAAGGAACTTGGTGCTCTTAACGATCTCCACAGAGGAGCCGTTGATGTTAAGCGGAGAGTGGACCGGTCTTGATTATCTGAAGTCAACAGCCATTTCCTTGGTCTTCTCTACATTCCTGTAAAGGTTGTTGACTGTACACCAGTCTGTCAGCTGCTGTACCTCCTCCCTGTATGCTGACTCGTCACCTTTGCTGATGACGTATTGCACTTAAAGGGAATATATATATTGCACAGTTCTGACAAAGTATTGCACACTAACAATGTAAACATAACACTGTAAATTTAAACATTTTAAGGTGTGAGAGTGCTTAGGTTTAGAAAGAAACAATCAGTCTGGGTATCAACAATCAGTCTTGGTGGGATCTCTGACCATCTTGGTGGCTCTGCTGTGGCACCGTGATGGGTACAGATCTTGTACAGGTGGAAGTGAGGTCCTGATGATGCGCTCTGCTGTCCTCACCACTCTCTGGAGTGATTTCTGTTCGGCGATGGTGCAGCTGCTGTACCAGACCGTGAGGCTGCTGGTCAGGATACTCTCTATTGTTTCTCTGTAGAATGTAGTGAGGATATGAGGTGGAAGGTTAGCTCTTCTCATCCTTCGTGGGAAGTGAAGGCGCTGTTGTGCTTTCTTGACCAGGGAGGAGGTGTGTGTGGTCCATGTCAGGTCGTCTGCGATGTGCACCCCCAGAAACTTGGTGCTTTTCACAAACTCCACAGTTTTGCCATGGATTGTGAGCGGTGTGTGAACTGTGTGTTTCCTCCTGAAGTCAACAGTCATTTCTTTTGTCTTGTTGACATTCAGTGACAGGTTGTTGCTGTCGCACCAGGCAACGAGTTGGTTCACCTCCTCTCTGTAGGCGGAGTCATCATCGTTACTGATGAGGCCCACTACTGTAGTATCATCTACAAACCAGATGATGTGGTTTGAGTTGTACTTGGCACAGCAGTCGTGGGTCAACAACGTGAACAACAGAGGGCTCAATACTGAGCTACACACAAACTACAGGCCTGTATTACCATAAACTGTTATGACTGCAGTTATAGGTCATGTCAGTCACTACGTGTATGAAGAGATCCCTTATTCGTTTACTGCTGTCCTTCACTGTTTCACTTCTTTCTTCATCTTCCAGTTTGCTGAAAACGAGGACATTGGCAGACAGTTTTAATTCACATGAAGATAATTAATCTCTCAAGACCTGATTAAAGTTCTAATTAGGTGCAAAGTGGCAATACAGATAGGACAGACCAAGGCTAGCTGGTGAGCATGCTAACTTCAGTAGATATCTCTGCTACAGAATATGTGATGTCTTTAACATTCGGTCAAAACTGTTACTTTTTCAAATTCTGTTGCTAATTTTAGTTAATTTTTTAATATAATAGTATAATAGTAGGACCTACTAGTACCTAAAAGTTGTTTTCTTGAAATGGAAACTTACCTCAGAAACAGTCCAGAATATTTATATCCTTGGCTTCTCTGGACTTCTGCACTTTCTGACTTGTAATAAGTTAATAATAATAATAATCCTAAAACTTTTTCAGGCAGTGTTCATGTGCATGTTACATCCTTCGGAATAAAACTAGATTTCACAATTTATCATTAAAAAGCAAAAAAAAACAAATTTTAACACATAAATACATTTAGTGCCATATATTTTATGTGGAAGAAGAACTTGATAACGTGTCATTCAATTTATCCCATTTATCCTGGAATTAATTTATCTATAACTACAGTTCATTTGAAAAGAGTCGGTTAGGTTAACTGATTCAAACGTCCTATCAATACGATTCATTTCAGTTCAGTAAACTCCAACTTCCCAGTACTGTTTCAATGAGAGAGAGAGAGAGAGAGAGAGAGAGAGAGAGATGAGGAGAGAGAGAGAGAGATGGGGAGAGAGAGAGAGATGGGGAGAGAGAGAGAGATGAGGAGAGAGAGAGAGAGATGGGGAGAGAGAGAGAGAGAGATGAGGAGAGAGAGAGAGAGATAGGGAGAGAGAGTAAGAGAGAGAGAGAGATGGGGAGAGAGAAGGGGGGAGAGAGAGAGAGAGAGAGAGAGAGAGATGGGGAGAGAGAGAGAGAGAGATGAGGAGAGAGAGAGAGAGATAGGGAGAGAGAGTAAGAGAGAGAGAGAGATGGGGAGAGAGAAGGGGGGAGAGAGAGAGAGAGAGAGAGAGATGGAGAGGTGGGTTGGTACTGAGACATTATACCCCGCCTCCTCATTCATTCCGGTGAGGCCACGCCTTCGAGCACGCGGCGGTGAGGAGGAGAGGGAGTGGAGCGCGCACTGCTGGGTCCAGACCATCACAGGAGGACCGCTGGAGGGGGAAAAGGGGACGAAAGAAAAAGACGAGCGTCCGGTTATATTCAGGAATCCGCTCACGTTGGCATCCTCTCATCCTTCAGCCGTCTGTCCGGGGAATGCGTTTCACCGGAGAGTAAACCGGTGTTCCTCCATCCGCGGCGCGAGGCTTCAGCTGGTTTAGTGAGGTGAAGCCTCTCTGTGGGGAAGATGGACGCGTTCTTCACAGAGGTAGGCGTTCATTCTGACTGACAGAGAACCTTTATCTCGAGTTATGTGAGATTTAGGAGAGCACGTTTTAAGAGAGGAGAGGTTTGAAAAGTGTGCTAAACGCAGCCATGTTGTTAATGTGAGGGTGTATTACAGGTTAACCTGTGAAAAAGCAGCTGAATCCTCCTAATAGGCTGCGTCTGTTCACACCCACCTCCCGCTCATACCGGCCCGGTCCGCCGTTTACAAGCGAGCTGAAGCTCCACCTCCAGCAGTGTTAGTGTTTCGGGTGGTCTGATCGCAACTGATGGCGGTTTATGAGGAGAGGCTGATGGGGGGGGGGGGGGGGGGGATGAGGGGACCTGTGGCATGACAGAGGCGACATGCTGCACCTTTATACCTCCTGAAGCTGATATAGTTCACTGATTGAACTGATTATCGTGTGAAAAGCTGGAGAGCACCATTATAACCGAACTAGCCGTGGTTGTCACCTGATGTGAAATGTCATGGGTCGGCATAAGCCCCCCAAAATATCATCCCCATCCAGTGATTCAATTAGACCAAAGATTAGTATGTGAATCTTATTTAAAGCCCCCTCTTCCTCTGACATTGTTCTTGTATTAGCAGTGAATAGGCTGTTGAGCTTCACTGGATTGGAGGATGCATGTTAGCTCATGTGGACTTGTTTCAAATATGGAATCCTTTCTACAGCCCATCTCACTGTTTAGGGGGGGTTGTTTCTTGGTATGGAATGCCATGGTTACCGTAAGTCCCCCCAAAAATATCATCCTCAATCCAATGATTCCATCAGACCAACAATTAGTATGTATGTAGATATGAATTCCTTTCCACTCACTCACTTTGGGAGTTGTTACTTGGTGTGACATGACATGGCTATCCTCAATCCACTGCCTCTTAAGATCTTCACATCATTTTAATCAAATGTACACATGCACATATGCACACAGTCCGTCCCCCCACATTAAGATGTTCCCATTAAGCTACTTATCCCCCGAGCATGTGTTACCCAGCGCTCAGATCGCTGTAACAAAGCTATTTCAAGCCCAGACCCCCAAACGAGCAAGCACAGGGCGACAGTGGTAGAAAAACTCTGAGAGGCCAAACGTTACGGTTTTTACATTATCAACCAACTGCATGTACTAACTCAGGGCACATCCCAAACACACTGACCCACACTCCTCTACTTTGTTGTGTATTCATCCCTTGTTCCTTGCACTGCTTAAGCTGCACAACTCTCCTGCGTTTCCTTCAGGAAGTGCACTTTTCTAGTTTACTATGACATACAATACAGTTTTCTGTTGTTCAGCACCTTCAAGTGTTTCCATCAGAATCAGAATCAGAATCGGAAACGGTATCAGACTTTATTTGCCAAGTATGCTCACACATACAAGGAATTTGTGTTTGGTAACAGAAGCTCACAGTGCACGATAACTGACATTACAGAAGTAGCACATCCAATCTACACACACACACACACACACACACACACAGTGACATACACGCACAGACACACCTGTAAACTTTACATGTGCAGAGTTGTATATTAAAAGTAAAGTGCTGAGTGCAGCAGTAAAGAACAGTACAGACTGAATTAAATAGATATAAATATGAAGAACAGTAGAGTCACTGGTTGAGACGATGGTACAGCGTGTTCTGAGACTATCAGATAAATAAAAAGTGCAGAACAAGAAGAAGAGTGAGAGAACATCTGGATATGGATGTGTGTATGTAGTAGACTGTATCCAGAATGTAGTGAGTGATGTTCAGCTGTTCATGAGTGTGATGGCGTGTGGGAAGAAGCTTCTCTGAAGTCTGGAAGTCTTGATCCTCAACTGACTGAAACACCGACCTGAGGGAAGATACTGGAACAGGTGATGTCCAGGGTGTGATGGATCACGGACGATGTTCTCTGCCCGCTTCCTGGTTCTGGCCGTGTGCAGGTCCGGTAGGGAGGGTAACTTCACGCCGATGGTTCTCTCTGCAGACCTAATGATGCGCTGCAGTCTGTGGGTGTGGTGTTTGGTGGCTGAGCTGCCCCACACTGTGATGAATGTGGTGAGGACAGATTCGATGGTGGCGGTGTAGAACTGCACCATCAGCTCCTTGGGCAGGTTGAACTTCCTCAGGAATCCCTGAATAAGAATTTGACACAACTGTGATGTAACCAAGAGTCTCGCCCACAGAGCATGCCGTATCGTCGCTGTCCAATGAAAAAGATGTATCTCCATTTTTGTTGATTTTTATTTTTCTACATCAATTAAATGCAGCAGCTGCCATTTACATTGTGGGACAACTTCATGATGAATGGACCAATAAAAATACTCCAGAATAGCTGGAAAAATTACTTACATTGAAAGTAAAGAGTATGTTTGTTCTCTCCTGTGAAGTTGCTATTTTGCAGATACTTGTTTTTCATTGGACAGCAACGATATGCAGCAGAAAGATATTCACCTTTATGAACTCCAGCTGGAGCCGTTTTGACAGTCTTTTGTGTGATGCACGTAGCTTTGACCCAGCAGTTCAGAGATGCTGGCAGTAACTCGATTACTGAGGACTGAAGTCGCTGTCAACGTCACCAACGCCCTGCAAATGCCAACGGGGCTAAAAGTTCTGATAGGAGATCCAGGTTGGATTCCCGGTCTGGGTGGTTCTGTGTGGAGTGTGTATGTTCTCCCCGTGCTTAAGTGGGTTCCTCCGGGTACTCCGGTTTCCTCCCACAGTCCAAACACATGCATGTTACGTTGGTCGCTCACTCTAAACTGCCCGTAGGTGTGAGTGTGTGTTGGCCGTGTGATGGACTGGTGACCTGTCCATGGTGTACCCCGCCTTCGCCCAATGATGCTGGGATTGGCTCCAGTGACCTCGACTAGAGGGATAAAGTGAAAGATATTGGATGGATGGATTTCATCACTAATTCTTTTCTATTTGTTTTTTTATGCACAGTTTTTAAATATTATACTGCAATTAACAATTATCTACAGCAGAAAGACCCAAACCACACCAAGACCCAAACAAAAGCTTCTACCTCTGTCAGTCGGTTTGACTTTAGTGGTTGTTTGTGCAGGTGAGTGATGCGCAGTTAGCTCAGTTTCTCTCCTGTCTGCTGCATTCTGACAGATAATTAACATAATGACACGTTCAGTTAATGTAATGACACACATTTACACACATTCAGCCAGTCCTGAATCCTCTTGACCCTCTTCAGCTTGTCATGGATGCACAGATCATGTTGTGAGGAGACACGTGTTGCCTTTAGGGTCAAAAGTTAAACTGCTGACCCAGGGGACGCGGTGGGCCGACACGCCCCTGCAAAGGAGAATCCCCAGGGCTCAGTGAAGTCAACAGTGTCCAGCTTTACTTGAGTGAACGCTGTGGATGTTCATTCAGTATGCTGCTCTGCTGTGTGTAGTGTGCTGAAGCCAAGAGTTTAGTTTAGGTATCAGATGTGGGGCAGACACTCAACTTCTCAGTTAAAAACAGTCACTGTATTGAAGTTCTTCTCTCAGAAACCTGCATCTCTTCTTATTGTCTATACTGATCAATCCACTTGCTACCTAGATCCACACTTGTGATGCTACCAGGAAGGCTGAGGGTTAAGTCCTGATCCACTGCATTAACAGAGACTAACTGCCAATTTCATCATGTCAGCTAACAGACACCCCTGGTGGGAGAGAGTGGTTCATTCTAAACACCCAGAGACTGAAGGACCAATGGTGTTTTCTTGGACTCCAGCCACAGATGGCTGAGGCATCACCTTGCAACCTTACGGTCAATGCTTAGACTGTCGCGCCACTAAAAGTAGTCTGGAGTGATCAGTAGGGCTGCACGATATTGATGTAAAATGTGGTATATCATTAAGCTGTCAGAGATCATGATGATGATGATATTAGAATTAGAATTGGCCTCTGATTGGATGTAGCGCAAGTGCAGACTTTTTTCATTCCTTTAAATAAATAGCGACATGTAAAATGATAAAAGGACAGTTCACTATTAAACAAAACATGAAGAAATGTATTATTAACAGCTGCTTACATGAGAACTACAGATGCTTTATCTTGCACTGAAAGGCTCAGGAAAAGTTTGTATTATATAAATATTAGGGCTGTAAGGAAATATCGAAATAATGAATATCATGATATTATGTTTAGTGATACTGTATCTATTCTGGAAAACAGTCTGTAGTTGTAGAACTACATAGCTCTCCTATAGGGTAAGTGGAGCTGATAAAATGTTATAGCTGATAGGTGTATATTGATACTTTTAATAAAGATATTAGTCACTCATTTGAACATTTCTCTCTTTTTCTCAGATAAAACTTTAATATAATATTGAACTGTGAGCCACGGCTTCCAGAGAGTGTCTTGTGATATAGGGTTGTAATAGTATTCCAGCAGCTCATCTGTTCTTTTAGGCTGCCCTCTTGTGGACAAACATCAGAAAAGATGTTAACTCTCATACATGCCCACCCTCACAGTCAAAGCACTCAGCATTCAGCTGATTTGTGGAGAATTTAATCACATTATTTTATACTGAGGACTCATAGATGGAGGGTGTATGGACGGTTTCTTACTAAATCAAGACTGATTTCTGAGATCAAACCCTTTAATGGAAACCAGCAGATGCAGGTTGCAACGTTGCTGTATTTCCTGCAGCAGTGCATTTGAGTGATGTTAAAAATGAGTATGAAGATGTTATGAAGGTGTTATCACTGTTTCAATCTATACAACAAATCTCATGTTCTTTTTTTTATAGATAGCATGTTATATGGTGTCAGACGTCACATAAGTAAGTTTATTTGAGAATAATTAAAACTCTATGTGGTTCAGGACCAGTGTAGAACAGTTCAGGTATGTGGTTTACACAGTGCTAACTGGTGTACATGAGCTTCCATTACTCATTAGCTACAGTGGTCTCATTGGACCAGTACAAAATTGAAAGAAGCAAACTTCAGACACCAAACACCAAAATCTGGAGGAAATGTTTACTCCTGACTTCCCTTTAATCCCTGACAGGGCTCTGATTGCTGTCACCCCTATTCTGGCCCAGCACTCATGAGAAGGAGCAGGTTTGTTGAGCAGCCCTGCTGTGATCAGAGAATCAAAGTGTCATTTTTATGAGGGAGGAGAAGCATGTCGGCGAAGACCATTAGTTGAAAGCAGTGTCTTCAATTGCATATTCATGATCTGTAGGAGGCGCTGTGGCAGATGGTCTTTTATGTTGAGGTTTACTCCACTCGTCCCTCTGGGCTTCCTTACCATTATGTGTAGAGCGGGTACCAGAGCCGACTGTCCAGACACAGATTGAATCTAATCCTGTCTTGTGAATACTCTGTTAAAGTGATTCTCTATTGGAAACGTAGTGGGGATCATAAATGATCACCAGACCAGTACACACGATCAATAAAGAAACTCCTCTGTTCTTCAGTATCTACTCCACTTTAGGATAGTAATCCATGACTCTGGGTTTCTGGACTCAGACTCTCGACTCCTGTCACTGAAATCGATGGAATCAACTCCCTGATTCCACTTCATTTGAACCAGGACAGAAACACGGATTAAAGAATCTTAAACTAATTTTAAGTAACCGCGTATTGCAAAGTCCTGCTACCAACTTGTGCTGCTGTATTTATTTTTATTTCTATTTATTATTCCATAATGTAAGCACGTCTATTTGAGTTTGCTATATAACTCAACATAGCTTATATACTTCTGTAAGTTTTAGTTCACTCTTCAAGCTTCAGTTTGTGGAAACAACCCAGTATTACTTACAGTTCTCACCTAATACCTGCTTTGACTGCTCAGTACTTCATTAAACTAAATCAAGATTGCTGCTGAAGGAACTGAACACATTCATACAATGTCTGGGGCGTCCAGGAGAAATCTGGAACCTAACTTTGTTCTTTAAACTGGAGCTCAAGATCTGATCTACTTCTCTCACAATAAGATAATTATGTTACTTTGTACTGTATTTATGATTATTTACATTATATTTATATTATTACTGTAAGACTGTACAGCAGTGTATATACTGTATAAAGCTCTATGTAGCTCTATGTAGCTCTATGTAGCTCTATGTAGCTCTATGTAGCTCTATGCCAGGGCTCTATACTGACCTGCTACAAGGCAAAATAAATGTTTTATATTTGTTGCAAGCTTGAAATAAAACATGGAATGATATCTACAGTCTTCAAATGTCTAAAGGCTATGTGAATCACTGTTTAGCATTATTTTAAAATTCTGCAACATTCACTGGAGCTGGTTCAGCTTTGTAGCTTTAGCTCAGATCTGAAGGGTAGGGAGGTGATTAAGGAAATTTGATTATTTATTTATTGATTTTTTGGCTGAACTATCCCTTTAATTCTGGCTATTGCCTCACACTAAAGTGTAAACTAAGTGAGTAGATGATTCCTGATGAGGCTCTGCTTGTGTGTGTGTGTGTGTGTGTGTGTGTGTGTGTGTGTGTGTGTGTGTGATGTACAGATGGTGAAGGCTGGCACTTGGCTTTGAGTTAAACGACTGGGCAGCTCAGGACATAAAGGCTTTGTGTGGTAAGGATGTCTCAGTAAACATGCCTCACACTACTCCTCTCAGATGGGCGGAGTTATTCGGCTCAGTTAAACATACACAATGATACAAGAACCCCTGCAGCCATAGACACACCTCCACTCTCCTTTTCTTCCTGCCTTTCTTCCTCCACTCACCCTCATCAGTCTAACACCTTCATTTACATTATGTCAGCCGGCTGTACGTCAGTGTGTTTACTGTAATAGAATTGATCCTCCATCTGTCAGCTGTACTTCCACTGCATTTAATCATGAACAGGAGCCACTTTCATCAGCAGCGACGTACCATTTCCATTCTCATGCTTCTCTATACGCATTTTAAACCTGCCTGCCTAACAACCAGTCGTGGAACCAGCTAGTCTAGACGATGATTACAGCGATAACTAGCAACTTT
Organism: Megaleporinus macrocephalus; assembly: GCA_021613375.1. Taxonomy (NCBI): domain Eukaryota; kingdom Metazoa; phylum Chordata; class Actinopteri; order Characiformes; family Anostomidae; genus Megaleporinus; species Megaleporinus macrocephalus. Next base: position 45,197,664 of record CM038704.1, on the reverse strand, counting down.
AACACAGTTTTTCACCAGAGTTTCGTCTATAAATGTAAGTGTAAAATATCATTTAATGATGATTAAATCATACAAACAATTGATGATAATGAGTTTAATCATGTTTTCAGTTAGTTGGAGAAATGATTGAAGTTTTACACTCGTCAACGAGCTAGCATTGTCAGCTAATGTCAGATAATGTTTGTCTAAATTAGTATAATATTAGCATATGTGTATATCGTCGCTTTTCAAATAAAAAAACAAGTGTCTCCAAAATTGCAAATTTACAGGAGAGACCAAAATATACTTTACTTTCAATGTAAGTCAAAGGAACCAGAATTTTTTCCAAGCTGTTTTGGAGCTCTTCTATTGGTCCATTCATCATGAAATGTTCACACAATGTAAACATATATATGTGTATATATATATATATATATATAATTCCTTGTAAATCATATCACTATTTCTTTTTCCTGGGAGTTGAGGGGTCTTATGCAGCCTTTTTTCTCTGGATGGAGAAATGCTGCTCAGCTAGGATGGGAACAGGAGCTGTTTTCTATTTTTCGAAGTTTGATATAAAAAAAATTAAACGTCATCTAGTCTTCATCCTGATAAAAGCTCTCTCAGTGATGGACCATGATTTGGCATGATGGAAGTTGGATGGCACAGCGCACAGGCTCCCGGTAGGGCATCATCAGTGAGACGGGCTGTGAGAGGCAAGGATAGTCTCCATCTCCAAGCAGGTAAAATCTCTCAGGTGGGTACAACTTGTGTGAAGAGAGGGCCGAGAATCATGAACAGACCCTGTGAAGCCCACAAAAGTATCTAAAATCTGTCCTCATGGTCACAAACAGCTTGAAGCTGAATAGAATAGAAAATCTCCTGGTTTAGGGAACACTGAGCATGCTCAGCTGGTGGTTTTATTCTTATCTGACAGTCATCAATACTACCAGCAGCTCTAGCAAAAGCCCCAGTACCTGCCAAGCGAGCAAATCCAGCTCCAGTATGTGTCAGATCCTGTGGTGAAGGGAAGGTAATGACACGTGATCTTATCATCTTAATCATGTGAATGGTAGATCGGGGGCATGTCCAACGCTCTTGCTACCACCCTGTAGGACTCAGCACTGGCAAGCCAAAAACTACAAACCAGAACCTCCAGATCAAGCCCCCAACCATGCTCATATGGGCTGCGGATGGCAGAAGTGAGGTGTGCAAGAGTGGTCCGGTTCAAACGGAAGTCAGGGCGAAGGTCAGTAACGGCATCAAAAAACATTGGAACTACAGGTGTTTGAGAATTGAGGTGGCAGTAGGTTTTTGATGCTTCCATCTGAAATAAAAGTAAAATAAGAAAATTTTATTTGCTCGTGTGTGTTTTGTGTGTTTTATGAGGATTTCTGTTTTGAGAATATGTGCTTATGTTAGAGAAACTCGTTCTTTTGAATATAAAATGTTACATAATGAAATAGTTGAGATGTAAACAAAGTCATTCAGAGTGGTTTGAGGAGAAATGCTCTGTTAGACAGAGTCAGTATTGTTCCTGGTGATGGAAACCAGGTGTGTGGTCAGATACATGCTGATTGATGCATGCCACATCATTTTATTATTTTAATTCATTGTGAAGGGTGGGGCACTGATGGTCTGTAGTAATGTTTTAGTTTTATCAGATTGTGTATAGTAGCAGAGATTACCCCTATTTTAACATAATCAACATTACATTTAAAAACTCAGAAGACGTGTAGGTTCACTGGTGCTTTTCTACAATCACAAGCTGAGTTTCTACCATCAACCATTTCACACCAGACCACTCTGAATGGTTCTGTTTATATATCTAGGCGGGGGTGATTGTAGGCTTAGTGGTTTAGGGGTGCTGAGCATCCAAATGAGAAATTACATATTTATAGAGTAATTACATATTTAGTGTTTAAAGTTTTAAGTTTTTAAAGATTAGTATTGCTTATTGGTATGTAAACAATTACATTAAGTGAGAACAAGGTATTAGCTGGATATCTGTTATTTCAGAGTTACACCTGCAAGCCTGAAATCTGGTACGTATAGGAAATGTGAATTATCACATGATTCAACTCTAATCCCAGAAACTATTTTGGGACTAGATATTTCACTCAGTAGTTTTATTGATCAAATGGAAACATGGAAGCATCTACAGAATCAGATATTTGACAGGCAAATAAATGATAAAACACATAAGAACATGGAAATTAACAGTACAGCGATGTAAGCTGATGAAGCCGGTAGACTCCACTGTTCTGAATTGTTTATACAGTGAAAGGTCCGAAAACATCCGAATTCTCTCTTCCTTCCCTTTATAGTGTTCTACATAGAACAGTCTGTGTAGTGATCAGGAAACGAGTAAACGAGTGGACCATTTCTGGATGTAATTCAGGGGTCAACACGGCTGCAACTGCTGTTGGTGGTAGATTCACCAAACAAGCCTGAGATTACTGAACAATGAACAGGGTTTGAAGTCAGCCAGATGATACAACTGCTCAGTAACAACCATGTCCTTCTACTACTGAGCAGGATTCAAATCTCATGAGTCTTGGTCCTTTGTCTCGTCTTAGTCTCAACCTCATTCCGATTCAGTCTGGACTCAGTCTGGACTGGTCTTGCAAACTAGGAGTGCAAAAGCATATACCATTACACAGAGTTCTGGTAGTAGAAGGTCATGGTCAGACTAATTGAATTACTGGTCAGTTGCAATACCTGATTGGCTATACCTTACAGACCCTGTCCCATTGCATTAGCACTGGATTACCAAGAGAGCTAATTGTTCAGATGAGTTCCTATTGTGAAATAAAGGAGGGTGGGCTGCTCTTGGGGAAAGCAGAGACCCCTGTAGTGCTGTCGTGACTGATGATGAGGTCATTCCTCTGAGGGGATTTGATTAAATTGAGCTTCTGCTAGTTTCTGGGAAGCATATGAGCGTACACATACACAGACATATTCTTTGTGTCTCCATTACTACCCTAGGGGCATCACTCTCCTCCTCAGTAACCCATTAGCCCCCTATTCTTTACTAGGCACGGTGCATGTAGTTGGCACAAGCGTGTATGTATATATATATATATATATATATATATATATATATATATATATATATATATATATATATAAATTGTATATATTCATATATAAAAACAGATTTTAAACATAATAAAGTGACCCAGTGGACTATGCAGTATGTAACATGGAACACGTGTGTGAGTGGGTGTGACTACAACAATAGTGAATAACATACTCCACCAAACTGTCCCGCTACTACACTGGTGTTGTCATGGAAACTAAAGGGAGCAGACTGGCCCTCTTAGGGAGGCTTTGCTGTCCGGGTTTGGTCCTCTAGAGTGGCGGAGGGTGGAGGAGAGCTATGAATTAATTTCCGGTAGCCTGTGCTGGAGAGGTGGATAAATCAAATTAAAGACCTGTGTGAGTGTGTGCATGTGTAAGTGTGTGTGAGTGTGTGTGTGTGTGTGTGTGTGTGTGTAGACTGGACAGGCTGTGAGGGTCATGCTGCAGTGAAGATCTAGGGGGCTTTATGGTCTTTAGTTGTGGACATTTTCATATTCAGGATTGGACGGGATAAAGGTGACCACATGCATTTGTAGGTCATCCACTCATTACGGTATTGGACTTTGATTCTCCCTGTGCACCTCTGGGGAAGAAGGCAGCTGCTGGAGAGGCTTTGACCACAATATTTAGTGTTATGGTGGGCTTTGGGTCTGTTGTTTTAGTGTGTGGAAGCAAACACTGAGCTTATATCCTAATGTGTATGTGTGTAAGTGTACGTACATGTGGACGTACCTTGGCATGTCTAGTGTACATGTGCCTAAATAGGATATTTTAGACGGGAGGGCTGCGAGGCACTGCTGGATATCACGATGTAGATATGTGAACGCAGGAAGCAGTTGGGAGTCATGCCCTGCCAGTTCAGGGAATCAAACCATCAACCTTCTAGTCACAAGGCTGGGTCCCTAACTTGTAGCCACCACTGCCCCCTGGCTAATTGGTTTGAACTGTAATAGAAACTAATTTTACACTATTACTCTAAAAGGTAGAAAATAGCAAGAGTAAGAAAACTCTTCTAAGAGTAGGTGTGTCCAAACTTTTGAATGTTACTGCACAGACCATTACATACTATTTCCCAGGAGTTCAGACCTGCCCAGTGTGAGGTCCTCTCTGGCTCATGTGGCTTAGAAGTGCCTGCAGGTTTTCAACTATTATAAACATCTCCACTGTCCCACGCTGCAGCAGGCTCCGCTCGGCCTGGACTCTCCACGCTACTCAAATCCTGCTCTTTCTCTATTATCCAGGTCTTAGACAGCACACACACACACACACACACACACACACTTTCAGTAAAGCAGCAGGTCTTGGGGCTGAAAGACTTTCCAGTGGAAGCACCACCAGCAGCACCAAGATCAGGAGAGCTGTGGGGTTTGAGCTCCTCAGGGAAGTGAAGGTCATATTACAATTACATTCTGTCTCATTCTGATATTGTAGCCTGTCTGACAGTAGTTAAAGAAAAAGAAAAGATTACACACTTCACTTTTCTTCTACATTCTACTGAAACGGAAACGGCATCATTAATTTGCATTAAAGGTTGTCTTCTAGTATAAGGTTAGCATTTTGGAGATACTATTTCTTTTGTACTCCCTGTAGCTTAATCTTTGCACTGACTGCAATGTCTCTGTATATGTGTCATATGTAGACATAGCTGTAATGTAAGATTAGAACAGAAGCCTCTGTCCCAGGAGATAAAGGTTTCTGGGAGAATATGGGTCAGTGTACACCATATATGTACAATTCTGATTCTGGGCTTTGGTCATGTATTACAGGAAATATGGCTACCATTTGGCCACTATATGAGAAATCAGGAATGGACTGCCTGTCAGGTGAACTGGCACAATTGATTATTAAATAATAGCTGGTCAACAGAGGTCCTGTAGTCAGAACTAGTGATGAATGGGATAGAGAGTGGCTGACAAACCAGAAAACAATCAGCTTCAGTCTGTAGTTGTACAGTTTTATTGATGAGCCGCTGCTAGTGAGTTGAAAGTTGGTGTTTTCATACAGTGGTCAAGAAGTGTCCATACAGTGTTACGACCCGTCTAGTGGTTTGATCACAGCTGTAACATAAAAGATGATCAGAGACCAGATTAACATGCAGCATTGTATACACAGATGGACACAGGACAAGCGACAGAGTGGGCCACACCAAAATATCAAACAAAAACCAAACTAACTAAGGTGTTCAGAATATAACTGACCTATAAAAAAAGGAAAGAAAAATAAATACCAATCAACCTTCCCTAACTCCCTCACTAACCCAAAACAAGAGAAAACAGATATACAAAAGAAAAGACCCCACTCCTACACCCTGGTCTCCAGGTAGATGAGAATGACTATTATGATAGATAATTAGATAAGGTGGCTAAGTATGTGCTAGAGACAAGTCAAGTTAGTAAACAATATGAAGATGCTAGAAAGAGTACAAACAGGTTAACACTGCTACACCAAGTCTGAAGACAATAATTCAAACACCAATCTTAAGACATAAATACATCTAAAAGTTCACCCCAAGCCGCCATGGAGGAAAGCCTCCCCGAAGACAGAGGTCATGGGGATTAAATAGCCTGGAACACAGGGTCAGCCAATCAGATGCTCAATCCCTAGCCAATCACGTCCAAGGTAGGCAGGGCACCTAATCAGCAGAGGAGAGAGAGAAAAGGATAGAACACAACAACATACGTCCTAGATATGTAACGAGAGATATCTGTAAAGATTAGTGATGAAGAGTTGATTCAAAGAGTTGATTCTTCAACTCCAGTCAGGGGGGACTAATGGCCAATTGGTTGAAATGCTTTGAAGCTGGATCTTTAACTACATGTTGTTTTATCTTAATCAGCTTGAGGGACTTTTTCAAGGAGGTGCCTAAAAGACAGTGAAGAGTCTGAGTTTAACAAAGTTACATTACCAGCTTTAAACATCATCTGCTCACCACCAGCTCAAACTCTGCTTACAGAAGCAGCTCCTATACGTCCTGCACTGCAGCTCTTCATGTTCTTTATGATCTGGGTTACAATAAACAACTATGTGAAATGATACAGAGAATCAAAAACCAAAAACAAACAATGTCTTTTACAGAATGCTGAGGAAAAAGACTATGAAGCTGAAATTTCCGTTGCACCGTTCTTGCAACGATGGTAACTGCTGCATCACTAAAGGTGGACTGGAAAAGTCAAACAGAGGCTAGTGAAACCAAAGCTAACTTCAGTCTCTTAAAGAGACACAAGATGAAGTGAATTCTGACTAGAGTAAAGATTTTCTGAGTGCATCACTCCAGATTTTCTCTTCACCCCTGATTCTGTAAAATAAGATTAACTTTTATCAAATCTCTACTCTAATGTGTCTTTTAAGCTACGTTTAAGGTGTATCCCTTATTAAGTCAAGTCAAGAGTCATGTATCACCAAAGATGCTGTAGTATAACAGTAAAACTAGGTCAAGCCAAAAGCAACCCTGTAAAACCTTTACTCTCAGCATGACGTTTCCCACAACATCCCTCAAAAAATGCTTTGCTTAAGACATTCAGGCTACTTGATTAGTCAGCACATATAACTAGCCAATTAGAGATCACGATTCAGCTAACCAGTCCAAACACAGGATACTGGCAGCCAAACAAAGAGCAGGATTTAACTAGCCAATCAGAGAGCATACTGACAGACACTTAGGCTTTAGGATTCAGCTAGCCGTTCCACCTGCAGGCTACTGGTAACAAATCAGAAAGTAAGACACTGAGAGCCAATCAGTAAGCAGGAGTCGAGAGAATCCAGGCAACATAGTCAATCAGCACTAAAGATGCCACAGCAGTCACTCTCAACATCAAAGACAGGTCAAGCCAACACCTTCAGTCTCAGCAAGACATTTTCCCTCAACGTCCGTCAAAACATGCACTGCTCCAGACTTTCCTCATCAACATCTCATTCTAATGGAATGTGTTGTTCCTGTAGAGATGCATTCCTGACCCTGACACATTACTACTAGATATTAGCCAACCTCAGCAGAACTGTAAGACCATAACCTCATGAATGCAGCCTGGCAGTCTAAGCACCGTTACAGTTTCACCTCCAGACACAGCACAGCACTTAACTGCAGGATAAAAGGCTTGCTGCTGTCTGGCCGAAGCTAAAGCATATTGATTTATCAGCAATCACTACAGACGAGGTGACCTGATCTGACTCTGAACGTTTTGGAATATGTCTGAGAGAAGTCTTTAAACAATCAGATCAGAACGTTTTCAGAGCTAATCTTCAAAAAACAATGAAAAAGTATATTATATATTGTATTAGAAACACCTACTCATAAGGTCTAGTATGTTATAAGTCCACAGGTCCAGTAAACAGATTGTAATGGTCACTGTAAGTGAAGGTACAGAGAGAGGGAGAAGTGAGAGATGGACAGATATGCATGCACAGCATGTAGCTCTGTGTTGTAGCCTGTATGTTCTACCTGCTGCTGCTATCCTGGATTGTGATGAGTGGAGTGTGGGTGCTCCTATGCCAGTAAATGGTCTCCAGTAACCGCATCAGTGGTCTTCTGCGTGCTTATCTATGGAGGTCAGGGTCAGTAGCTATTCACTGTTAGCATCTCCCTCCACAAGAGCGTTCACCCACAATTCCAGTCTTCTGTTATATATGCTGTACCCCGTATACTCTTTCCTCCTTCATCAATGTTGATGTTTCTGATCACAGAACTCCAGATGTGTCTTCCAAAAATGTCCAGTCAGGAGCAGCTCTACAGTCACTAACTGACCATTGATGAAGGGTCAGAGCAGAAGTTGACAATTAAATTAACGTCCTAATTCACGTTTAACATTTTATTGAATGAATTTGTAAATATGTATGTGTGAGTAAAATGCTGTCCATTAACTGATTAATAAATATTATAGTGTATGGACTCTAAAAACTGTTTCCAGCTTCCTTCAAAGCCACTAGAAAAAAGCTCTTTAAGGAGCCTTGGCTAATTCACTGCATCCCCCTGAGGGATTTATGGTTATTGCCATTGGCTGGTGCCCTTGACTGACAGTAATCTGTTTACCCCCCCAATGAACAGGAGTATTGATCAGCTCCCAGACACAGACACAATAATTTGGTTTAGCTGTAGAGCTGTCAGATCACAGAGTGACAAACATAGTGTGAACGGAAAGCACTGGCATCGTTCGGCAAGAGGCAAAGTTATCCATTGATGATTCTGTAGAACAAAGCCAGAGGAAAGGTGGAGGTGGGGGGACCTGGTGTGAAAATCCATTAGAGAACATGTTCAGAGGAAAGCAGGAGGACCCTCAGGCCTTTGAGGCTCCCACTGTGGGTCAGTCAACGATCTGTTATGCATGGCTTTAAAATGACCAGCACTCTTGTAGAACTGGGAATAACCAGAAGTTATTATACATTTATGATACAAATATTGTGTTGAGGTTATTGTCTTAAGAATAGAATAAGGGGGGGGGGCGTCACGTGACACGCTGGAAATTTGCTGCTTGAGTTTTTGCTCCGCTCCGTTTACTATAATAATTTTTTTCTACTTCTTTCAAAATTGTGTTGAACATCGGTCTGCTGGTTCTAAAGGTGATCTAACATGTCTGAGAACCAAGACGTTAAGGATTTTCCGATGTTTACATCTTCTCGGCCGCAAAGAAGTGCTAAGAAAAAAGTGACTGAACACGAGGAGGCCGCCCCGCCATTAGCTCCTCAAGACCCTGTGCTAATGGAGATACGTGCGATCAGTTCCCGGCTGGGTTCGATTGACACGCACCTGGACACCAGTGATGGTCGTCTGAACACGATAAGTTCTTCCATTTCTTCTGTGCAAGCCACCCTTGTCGATTTGTCTGAGAAGGTCGCCTCACACGAGTCCAGGCGAACTGAGGCAGAGAACCGGGTTTCTACTTTAGAGGATACCTCACTCGCACACGCACCCCGGCTGAGCTCGCTGGAGAAAAAGTTCGAACAGCTTCAAACCAAAGTTGACGACCTGGAGAACCGAGGACGACGGAAGAAGGTCAGAATCGTTGGTCTTCCAGAAGGAGCGGAAGGTTCCGTGTCTCTTCCCAAATTTCTGCGTGCAATGCTTCCGAAATGGCTTGACCTTTCACCGGACTTTAGTCCCGAAATTGAGCGCGCGCACAGATCGCTGGCTCCATCTCCTCCCGTGCGCAGTCCCCCTCGGAGCGTGCTGGTACGCTTTCTTCGCTACGCGGACCAGGAGGTTGTTTTGCGGGCCGCGTTACAGAAACGTGAGGTGACTCATGAGGGAAATCATCTCAGACTCTACCAAGATCTCTCTGCTGAGGTCCTCAGGAAACGACGTGAATTTAACGAGGTGAGAAAAGAGTTCTCGGAGCGCCAGATGTTTCGAGGACTCGCCAACCCAGAGAAACTTCGCTGTGTTCACAATAAGAAGATCCACCTGTTCTCCACGATTGCGGATGTAAAGGACTTTTTGAACAGTCTGGAAAAAGATAAGTAAGCAGTCTGTTATAAACGCATCCGAGCTTCCGTTTTATAGATGTGTTCAGAGGTAGCTTATTGTCCAGATCTCACTCTCCGTTTACTGCAGCCATTGTAATAAGACTTTGATAGACAATGCTGAACAGTTTTTCTACTCAGATCTGGCTAAATATTATTTTGTTTGAATAATAGGAGCGTTGCACTTTTGGTTTCCTTATACAGAGAATGTTGATTTACTATTTTTTATTTTCTTTACTTTTTTTTAACTATTCGTTGTTCTATGGGAATGGTGACCTAATCTCATACAGTGTGCCCTGTCGATTGGGGATAGGGCTGGGGGCTGGGGGCTGGGGGCTGGGGGTGGGCATAGAGGGTGGTTTGTGTTTTTTCATGTTTGTAAATTTTCAATCGGTTGCACTTGAGCTTTTCTACTTAACTAGGATGTGGCTTTGTACTTTTGCAGTTACTTTCTACTTGATCTGATTCTGAAGATCGATATGAGTGACTCTTTTAAATGTATCACCTGGAATGTGAAAGGTTTGGGACACGTTATTAAAAAAATTAGAAATAAATTCTTTTCTTAAAAAGGAGAGAGCATCAGTAGCTATGATCCAAGAAACTCATTTGTCAGACCTCGAACACTTAAAGCTTAAAAGAGACTGGGTGGGACAGGTGTATTTTGCCTCATTTAATTTAAATTCAAGAAAACGAGTTGTGGCCATTTTAATTAATAAAAATTTTCCATTCATTTTTGAAAAGCAAATAAATGACCCAGAAGGCAGATTTATTTGAATTTCTGGCTCGATATATGGGCAACATATAACATTACTTAATATTTATGCTCCAAATATAGACTGTCCTAAATTTATGTCTGATATAATCTTATTGTTTAATCCTAACCGTAAAAGTTAGGGAATTTTGGCTGGAGATTTTAATTGTATTTTAGATTAAACAAGAAAAGAACCTATTTAAGAGAGCTAACATTAAGAGGAAAGCAGGAGGACCCTCAGGCCTTTGAGCCTCCCACTGTGGGTCAGTCAATGATCTGCTATGCATGGCTTTTAAAGCACCAGCACTCTTGTAGAACTGAGCTACTCAATATAACAGAGCCACAGAGACGTCCATTGTAAACTCACTTGAAAATGTTAAAACATCTTTGTTAGTCATCGTCCTGCTCTTAATTAATATTCATTTTATAATTACGGAAGTTGGAGAACCATCTTTCATACTCTACAACACCAGAACCACACATGCTACCATTCTCTACCGTGTCAGCAT
>CM038704.1:45171888-45184388 GCA_021613375.1 Megaleporinus macrocephalus | reverse complement strand
AAATCGGATTTACTGTTCATATCAGGTCTTCTGAGACGACCGTCTGCACTGTTATTCACAAATGGTCAGATTTGTGTGTCCAGACGTCACTAAATCTATCTGGATGCGTTGCTGTGGTAACGACGTTAGGCATCAGTCACTATGTAGCAAATGACAGCACTTCCGTCACTCTGTGTTTGAGACTGTCATTGTTTCGTCGTGCACTCGAGCGTCTAGACTGCCTCTGAATGTGGTTTAGATCTGATGTGTGAAAATCAGATCTCAGATCTCTATTTTACTGATCAGATCAAAAATCAATCTGGATACAAGCTGGATTTTTTGGATACGCCAAAAATCTAATTTGGGCTGGCAGTCTGGTCAAGACTGGCCTTGTTAAGAATCTGATTGTTGGGATTTCCTAGAAGCTGACGTCTACATCTGTACCACAGCAGCCCCTGCTGATAGGATGGTGATGTCTGGACACACAAATGTGATCTGATCACTTACAAATAAGAGTGCAGATCAGTCAACTTGGAAAATATCATTGTTAAGTCAACACTCAGAATATGGAATCAATTCAGACGTCATTCTGGCTTGAAAACTGCTTCTTCTCTGACTCCTATAGCATTAAACCCAACTTTAGTCCCTCTTTGATGGAGGGTACGTTTGGTTCATGGTCTGCTCTTATCATCAACACTCTGAAAGATTTATATATTGATAATATTTTTGCATCTTTTCAGCAGCTCTCTGAGAGGTATTCTCTGTCCAGACAGCACTTCTTTAAATACCTTCAGATTCACAGTTTTGCTCGTAGTATAAATCCCATTTTTCCGAGCCTCCCAAAAACCACATCTGTGGACAGTTTTGTGACTCCCTTATGCAACAACCAGAGGGGTTATTTCAACATTATATCATTAATCAATTCTTTACATCCCACAACACTGCTTGCCATTAAACACAGTGGGAGAGGGAACTGGGGAGCCAGATTTCGTCCGAGTTATGGGGAGATTATCTTACGCCGCATTCACTCCTCCTCTATTTGTGCGAGGCACGGGCTGATTCAGAGTAAAACTGTACATCAAATTCATTTAACTAAACTTAGATTGTCTAAAATTTATGATGTCGATTCTACATGTGAACAATGTCACCAAGCCCCAGCCACTCATGTGCATATGTTTTGGTCATCACTGAATAATTATTGGTCAGAAATCTTTAATTCTATTTCAGTTTATATTATGATCCCCCTTGACCTGAATGCAGTCACTGCTCTCTTCGGTCTTCCCCCTACAGATATGTTTCTCCCAAAGTATAAAGTAGATTTTATAGCATTTACTATTCTTCTGGCTAGGTGTTTGATTTTACTGAGGTGGAAATCTTCCACTCCACCGTCTCACTCTCAGTGGATTACAGAAATACTGAGACGTGTCAAATTGGAGAAAATCAGGTGCACCATTAAAGCCTCGTTGAGCACCTATAAGATAATATGGGAACCTTTCTTTACGTATGTGAGGTGCTTACAACTTTTGTTATTCCTGAGTAATTGTTGCTTATGTACTTTACCATAGTTTTACTTTTATTATATATTATATGTTTTTTTATTTTTGCATTTTTTTTCCTTTTACTTTTTGTCCTTTTTGTGTCTTCTCTATTTTTTTTTATTGGATTGTATTTTGTTCTGTATTGCATGGAAAATAATAAATAAACCTGGAGAGAAAAACAAAAGAGTGCAGATCAGTGAAACGAACGCGACTGGCCTCCGATCCAGCCGATGAAGACCTCTGAAGAATGTTAACAGCTGGACTCAGACTCCATCCTTTTATTCTATGTAATATAAAGTTACTTTAAAAAAAGAAAAAAGAACAATGGTTGTTTTTTTAATGCTTTTTTATTGAGGCAATAAAATACCACATACTTATTTACAAGCAAGACGCTTATAAATACTTGTTGAGGATCTTCACTCAACATCTGAGCTTTTGGTTTGGCTCCTGCTGGATTATCAATAAATGCACGGCAGCCAACAGAAGCAGCAGAGGAGGCTGTTAAACATGACAGAACAGAAAACAAGGTTACTAAAGGAAAACACTCCTGTTAGTTTCTTCATCTACCTACGAAGCAACGTCATCACGACAACATAAAATGATGTTGAATTTACTGATATAATCATATTTATCTTAGCAGTACATTCTTGTTCTTATTATTTAGAAACTCTGATCTACCTTCTGGCTCTGCCTCTGATAACCACTGTCATAGAACATATGGACTAGACTGACTAAAGCTGAAATACATCACCTAAACATTCATTTCTAAATCTCACCTTCTGAACCACTTGCTCATCTGACCAACTTTCTTTTCCTTCTTTCCCTCACTCTCCTTTTCCAGCTTTCCTTTCTGTTTCTGTGCTTTCTTCTCCTCCACCTTACACACCTCACCTTTATCAGCGTCCTGAAGCTTCTTTTTTAAATAAATCTTAAAGACACACAGAAAAACATTCTAATACAACTGCTAGAGTTAAACCTCACTGATATTCAAACACTGGAATAATAACACATACCCGAATACGAGTCTTCTGCTTTACAGCGATGTCCTGCTGAACTTCACAAGCACTGGTAGCATGGACCTTCCATTGGTCATCATCACTGCTACCATGTCCTGCCCATGAATAAGGAGCAGATTTCTCCCAGGATGCAGGAATCCTCCGGACTCTGTCAGTATTGATAGCAGGAATCCTCTGGAGGTCATCATCACTGCTGATGTCTTCAGTCGATGAAGAATAGGAAGCTTTCTTCTCCTCTACCTTACACACGTCACCTATCTCAGCGTCCTGAAGCTCCTTTTCTACACAAATCTTAAGAAAGAAACAAAGAAAACATTCTAATACAACTGCTAGAGTTTAAACCTCACTCACATTCAAACACTGGAATAATCCTACATACCCTTTTACGAGTCTGAGCTTCACCAGCACTGGTAGCATGGACCTTCCATTGGTCATCATCACTGCTACCATGTACTTCCCATGGATAACGAGCAGATTTCTCCCAGGATGCAGGAATCCTCCGAACTCTGTCAGTACTGATAGCAGGAATCCTCTGGAGGTCATCATCACTGCTGCTGTCTTCAGTCGATGAAGAATAGGAACCTTTCTTGTCTTCTACCTTAAACATGTCACCTTTTTCAGCATCCTGAAGCTCCTTTTCTACACAAATCTTAAAGAAAGAAACAAAGAAAACATTCTAATACAACTGCTAGAGTTAAACCTCACTGACATTCAAACACTGGAATAATCCTACATACCATTTCACGAGTCTTTTTCTTTACAGCGATGTCCTGCTGAACTTTACGAGGAGGAACTAAAGGAGGGAGAGTCTTTTTCTTGGTGATCCTTGAGCTGCTCGTTTCCATCCAAGGGGCAGCTGCTATAGTGACTGAAGGTCCATCAGGTACAACTGCAACGGAGACCATTCGATTGTCATTCCTGTTCACTACTGAAAGCTGCTTTATTTTCTCCTCCATTTTTCTGGTGCGGTCTTCCAGGGCTTCCAGAAGCTCTATGCAGGTGGCCTCCTGATCACTGTCATCTATGTCGCCCATTTCACTAAAGTCACTCATGGCAGGATATTCCTGGAAAGCAGAACCATCATTAGCACAATTCACTGCTATCACCACAACATATGCAGAAGAGTTCCTACATCATTACACCTACATACCATGACACGATCCTCACATCTCTGGTTTTCATCACTACTCTGTTCCTCGTGCCTGGTCTATCTACTTCAGTAGATGCAGGAGGCGCGGCAGCAGATGCAGCCACAACAGAGACCCCAGCCGTCTTAGTCAGTTCCCGGTAGATTTCCTCTTTCTCATCTAACTTCCTTACGGCATCTTCCAGGGCCTCCGCTAACTCCAAGAGGAGACTGTAGCGATCCCATCTGTCAGACTTTTTATTCTCGGCCTCATCACCCAGATCACATTCCCTTGCAGCAGAGGAGCGAGGGGGCTCAATACAAAGATGAGCAGCTTCAGCAACTTCACCAGTCTTGTTGCTAAGTGCTCCAATCCAAGCATCTGTACTTCTGCCAGTGGGTTCGGTGGTGGGTGATGCACTTGATGTTCTCGAGGCAACAGCACAAACATTGGTGGGGTTGACGCTGGTCCAGAGTTTCTCCACATCTGCCACTGCATCACCTCCCTGGGCGTCAGTATTTCCACCTGTTGCCCATACATGTTGGTCAGCTTTCTCCCAGGATGCAGGAGCGTTGTTGCCAGGAATCCTCTGGATGTCATCATCACTGCTGCTGTCTTCAGCCCATGAAGAATGGACAGTGTTCCTCCGGAAAGCAGGAATCCTCCAGACTCTGTCAGCATTGATAGCAGGAATCCTCTGGATGTCATCATCACTGCTGCTGTCATCAGCCCATGAAGAATGGACAGTGTTCCTCCGGAAAGCAGGAATCGTCCAGACTCTGTCACTATTGATAGCAGGAATCCTCTGGAGGTCATCATCACTGCTGCTGTTATCAGCCCATGAAGAATGGACAGAGTTCTCCCGGAAAGCAGGAATCCTCCAGACTCTGTCAGCATTGATAGCAGGAATCCTCTGGAGGTCATCATCACTGCTGCTGTCTTCAGCCCATGAAGAATGGGCAGCTTTCTTCTCCTCTACCTTACACACGTCTCCTTTCTCAGCGTCCTGAAGCTCCTTTTTTACACAAATCTTAGCTGCTGTAGCGACTGAAGGTCCATCAGGTCCAATCGCAACGGAGACCATTCGATTGTCATTCCTGTTCACTGCTGAAAGCTGCTTTATTTTCTCCTCCATTTTTCTGGTGCGGTCTTCCAGGGCTTCCAGAAGCTCTATGCAGGTGGCCTCCTGATCACTGTCATCTATGTCACCCAGTTCACTAAAGTCACTCATGGCAGGATATTCCTGGAAAGCAGAACCATCATTAGCACAATTCACTGCTATCACCACAACATATGCAGAAGAATTCCTACATCATCACACCTACATACCATGACACAATCCTCACATCTCTGGTTTTCCATCACTACTCTGTTCCTCGTGCCTGGTCTATCTGTTTCAGTAGTGGCAGGAGGCGCAGTAGCAGATGCAGCCACAACAGAGACCCCAGCCGTCTTAGTCAGTTCCCGGTAGATTTCCTCTTTCTCATCTAACTTCCTTACGGCATCTTCCAGGGCCTCCGCTAACTCCAAGAGGAGACTGTAGCGATCCCATCTGTCAGACTTTTTATTCTCGGCCTCATCACCCAGATCACATTCCCTTGCAGCAGAGGAGCGAGGGGGCTCAATACAAAGATGAGCAGCTTCAGCAACTTCACCAGTCTTGTTGCTAAGTGCTCCAATCCAAGCATCTGTACTTCTGCCAGCAGGTTCGGTGCTGGGTGATGCACTTGACGTACTCGAGGCAACACTCGTGGGGTTGACGCTGGTCCAGAGTTTCTCCACATCTGCCACTGCATCACCTCCCTGGGTGTCAGTATTTCCACCTGTTGCCCATACATGTTGGTCAGCTTTCTCCCAGGATGCAGGAATCCACAGGACTTCGTCAGCATTGTTGCCAAGAATCCACTGGAGGTCATCATCACTGCTAGCACCTCGTGACCACACGCAAGGGCCAAACTTCTTCCAGAAAGCAGGAATCCTCCGGAGGTCATCTTCACCACCTTCATTTCCTGCCTGTGCATAGCGGCCAGCTTTCTTTCTGGAAGGAGAAACAGAAGCATCAGAGGAGGCTGTTAAACACAACAGAACAGAAAACAAGGTTACTAAAGGAAAACACTCCTGTTAGTTTCTTCATCTACCTACGAAGCAGCGTCATCACGATAACATAAAATGATGTTGAATTTACTGATATAATCATATTTATCTTAGCAGTACATTCTTGTTCTTATTATTTAGAAACTCTGATCTACCTTCTGGTCCTTGGCTCTGCCTCTGGTAACCACTGTCATAGAACATATGGACTAGACTGACTAAAGCTGAAATACATCACCTAAACATTCATTTCTAAATCTCACCTTCTGAACCACTTGCTCATCTGACCAACTTTCTTTTCCTTCTTTCCCTCACTCTCCTTTTCCAGCTTTCCTTTCTGTTTCTGTGCTTTCTTCTCCTCTACCTCACACACGTCACCTTTATCAGCGCCCTGAAGCTTCTTTTTAAAATAAATCTTAAAGACACACAGAAAAACATTCTAATACAACTGCTAGAGTTAAACCTCACTGATATTCAAACACTGGAATAATCCCACATACCCGAAAACGAGTCTTCTTCTTTACAGCGATGTCCTGCTGAGCTTCAGAAGCACTGGTAGCATGGACCTTCAGTTCGTCACCATCACCGCTACCATGTCCTGCCCACGCATAAGGGACAAACTTCTTCCAGAAAGCAGGAATCCTACGGAGGTCATCTTCATCACCTTCATTTCCTGCCTGTGCATAGCGGCCAGCTTTCTTTCTGGAAGGAGAAACAGAAGCAGCAGAGGAGGCTGTTAAACATGACAGAACAGAAATCAAGGTTACTAAAGGAAAACACTCCTGTTAGTTTCTTCATCTACCTACGAAGCAGCGTCATCACGATAACATAAAATGATGTTAATTTTACTGATATAATCATATTTATCTTAGCAGTACATTCTTATTCTTATTATTTAGAAACTGTAATCTACCTTCATCCTTTATGTCTAGTTCTCAAACATCCTACAGCTAATTTAACCAAAGCCAGATTTAAAAAATCTATTAATAGGAGTTAAAACTAAAAATTGCTTGTAAGGGTTTTCAATAAACCTAGATTATTAAAGTGTGTTGTCCTGAGATTAGAATATAACAATATTACATTACTTCTATAATGCAAAGATTTAATCATGATGTAGTTTTATATTTATTACCATTTACAGCAATACAGTTTTCACTGTAACTGAGGTTGTGTCCCCAATCACACACTTCTGTGCTTTACATACTACACTAATGAACGCACTTCTACTGGTGGTGAACTTTCTACATGATATGTAATGCTGCAATTTGCTGTTTGGGATGCAGCCAGAGTGTTTTAATGCTGCTGCCGATGCTGTCGTATGATTTAAACTGAAAATGCCAGGCAAAAAAATTTAATCATCAGTGTTATAGGATGTAACCAAACTGTGTGGCCCTCAGAGAATAATTTTATATCTATACAGATTTTGCACAGCTGCATGTATTATAAGCATTTAGAGCTCATCAAAATAGGTAGTACTCATTTTGAGAGAAAAAGGGACGAGCTGTCTCACTTTCTTATCTGGCTCTTGGCTCTGCCTCTGGTAACCACTGTCATAGAACATATGGACTAGACTGACTAAAGCTGAAATACATCACCTAAACATTCATTTCTAAATCTCACCTTCTGAACCACTTGCTCATCTGACCAGCTTTCTTTTTCCTTCTTTCCCTCACTCTCCTTTTCCAGCTTTCCTTTCTGTTTCTGTGCTTTCTTCTCCTCTACCTCACACACGTCACCTTTCTCAGCGTCCTGAAGCTTCTTTTTTAAATAAATCTTAAAGACACACAGAAAAACATTCTAATATAACTGCTAGAGTTAAACCTCACTGATATTCAAACACTGGAATAATCCCACATACCCGAATACGAGTCTTTCTTCTTTACAACAGTGTCCTGCTGAGCTTCACCAGCACTGGTAGCATGGACCTTCCATTGGTCATCATCACCGCTAGCATCTTCTGTCCGTGGATAACGGAAAACATTTTTCTCAAATTCAGTAACCTCCCGGAGACTAATAACTTTGGTATATTCACGCGACAGTGGAGAATAGACAGTGTTCTTACCGGAGGTGGGAGTCTGCCAGAGGTCACCACGACTGGAAAGCTCTGCCCATGCAGTACGAACAGGTTTCTTCTTCCTGTGAGCAGGACTCCTCTGGCGAACAGCTGGACTGTCCATGTTCTCTATTTTATTTCTCTAATTATTATTAAATATTCTTACTGGAATAAATCCACCAGTTGATGTAACTAAAGTCCACAGAAACGAACAGACGGGTTTCTTCAACGGCTAGCGCTGGAAATCATCACGCGGCTCTCTCTGCGACGGTGTGGTGGAACACGACCAAACAGCTCCCTGATCGCCTTCCATGAACTTTGTAAGCCATGACATCACAATCATGACTCTATTCTATGGAGTTCTAAGTAGAGTTAGCGAGGTAGCCGTGGTTACAGTGACCAAATGGGTCAGCGTGAGGTCACTGCAGGAGAACCAGGCAGCTCTGCAGTGATACAGAACTATTTGGACAAAATACTGAAACTAAGCTTCCCAGATCAATAACTTCTCGACTGATAATCATGAATTTACACCAGCAGCATCCTGTAACTGCAGGGCTTAATGAAGAAACTCATTTTCTAAAGAGGTTTTTCTGTAAATGCAAAACAAGAACCCAAATATGAACCAACTGAACTCACAGCTCCAAACATAATACATTTTCTACTTATTAAAACAAACTAATTATTATAATTACCACAATTAACGCTTTAATAAAGTTGTATGTCCCTTTCAAGCTCATAGGCTAAGCCTTAGCTTGTAGCTTTCGTT
The DNA here is from genome assembly GCA_021613375.1 of Megaleporinus macrocephalus. Lineage (NCBI taxonomy): Eukaryota > Metazoa > Chordata > Actinopteri > Characiformes > Anostomidae > Megaleporinus > Megaleporinus macrocephalus. The sequence continues at coordinate 45,175,818 of CM038704.1, read as the reverse complement.
TAGCGTTTTGACTCCAGTGAAGTGATATATTGCTCCACTCCTCACATTTACTAACATAAACATGTACATTTATACAGAATCGTGTTGAGAATCAAGCACAGTTTTTATTTTTATTTCTCGAATGTTCAAAACGACTCAAATTCGAAATCTGCGGCCGCTAGCATAGCCGCTAATAGTCAAGTTTATTTGTAAAGCGCTTTTTATAACGACGTTGTCACAAAGCAGCTTTACAGGAGTTTAAAAACATGAAGTTACCACTGTGAGCGAAAAACTCCCTCAAAACTGGAGGAAGAAGCCTTGAGACGAAATAAACTCACAAGCAGAGACCCGTCCTCCTCTGGTCGAACAGTATTTGGGTGGTTGACATATTTGGCTGAAGAAAAGTAAAAAAAATCTCAAAGTCATGGAAATCACTGGGATATATTCTACCAACTCTTATATTTCCAAATATATATGTGGTCTTGTAGATTTCTTCCTAAATTTACATTTATTCAGTAGTTTACAGTCTTTGTGACTAAAATTGTCATATGGTGTGACGTGAATGTTATTGTGTATTAAATTAAAAAGGGGTATAATGTGATAAAGTCAATTTATCCTGATTATTTATCATTACTATATAAAAGCATTGCATTTTTCAAGTGCAAATATGTAACCTTTTGCATTATTTTACTTTATCAACACTCCTAGGAAGACGTTTACTCGTAATCTTTCAATATACTTCAAATTAATTTGGAATAGCTTGTTATAAAAGTACCAAAATTGTCAAAGTCAAAGTCAAAGTGAAATTTATTGTCATTCAGATTTTACAACTGAGTGCGTAGCTGAACGAGATTGCGTTTCTCCAAACTCCAATGTGCAGATATATAAAAACACAAGACATACAACTAACATGACAAATAACAACATGACAAATAAATAACAACATGACAAATAAATAACAACATGACAGTGCAGTGGAGAATATAGAGTGTGTGTGATAAATAGTGAGATATACTCTAAATAGATAGATATACTTCAAAAAAGTGTTTTTTGCAGACGTCAAGTCAAGTGGGTTTTATTGTCATTTTAACTACATACATAGTACACAGTGAAACGAAACAACGTTCCTCCAGGACCATGGTGCAACATAGACAGTGCATACAAGACAAAGTGCAACACGAACAAACAAGTGCGGACAGACAACAAACACACAGTACAGACAGAACACAACACAACACAGTACAGAACACAACACAACACAGTACAGACAACACAACACAACACAGTACAGACACAACACAACACAACACAGTACAGACAGAACACAACACAGTACAGACAGAACACAACACAACACAACACAGTACAGACAGAACACAACACAGTACAGACAGAACACAACACAGTACAGACAGAACACAACACAGTACAGACAGAACACAACACAACACAACACAACACAGTACAGACAGAACACAACACACACACACAGTACAGACAGAGAATAATAAATAATTGCCGGTAGTGTGCAAATTGTGCAATGTGTAATAAATAGTCCAGTTAGGTAGTAAAGTTATTAGTGCAATGCTTTGTGCAAAAATGCTTCCCTTTTTTATCTGGGGTAAATGGTTGGAGAGAGAGAGAGAGAGAGAGAGAGAGAGAGAGTGAGAGAGAGAGTGTACATGTACCAGAAGATATCAGTTCAGACGTTGAGTTGTGTTGAGAAGTCTTGGGGGAAGAAGCTGTTGCAGAGTCTGGTCGTGCTGGACCAGATGCTGCGGTACCTTCTTCCTGATGGCAGGAGGGGAGAACAGTCTGTGTGAAGGGTGGGTGGGGTCATCCACAATGCTGGTTGCTTTGCGGATGCAGCGGGGTGGTGTAAATGTCCAAGACGGAGGGGAGAGAGACTCCGATGATCCTCTCAGCTGTCCTCACAATGCGTTGGAGGGACTTGCAGTCAGAGGCTGTGCAGGTCCCAAACCAGGCAGTGATGCAGCTGCTTAGGATGCTCTCTATGGTTCCCCTATAGAAGAGGGTGAGGATGGATGGAGGGAGACGGGCTTTTCTCAGCTTCCGGAGGAAGTAGAGACGCTGCTGGGCTTTCTTGGCTGTAGAGCTGGTGTTCAGGGACCAGGTGAGGTTCTCCGCTAGGTGGACACCAAGGAACTTGGTGCTCCTAACGATCTCCACAGAGGAGCCGTTGATGTTAAGCGGAGAGTGGACCGGTCTTGATTTCCTGAAGTCAACAGCCATTTCCTTGGTCTTCTCTACATTCCAGTGAAGGTTGTTGACTGTACACCAGTCTGTCAGCTGCTGTACCTCCTCCCTGTATGCTGACTCGTCGCCTTTGCTGATGACGTATTGCACTTAAAGGGAATATATATATTGCACAGTTCTGACAAAGTATTGCACACTAACAATGTAAACATAACACTGTAAATTTAAACATTTTAAGGTGTGAGAGTGCTTAGGTTTAGAAAGAAACAATCAGTCTGGGTATCAACAATCAGTCTTGGTGGGATCTCTGACCATCTTGGTGGCTCTGCTGTGGCACCGTGATGGGTACAGATCTTGTACAGGTGGAAGTGAGGTCCTGATGATGCGCTCTGCTGTCCTCACCACTCTCTGGAGTGATTTCTGTTCGGTGATGGTGCAGCTGCTGTACCAGACCGTGAGGCTGCTGGTCAGGATACTCTCTATTGTTCCTCTGTAGAATGTAGTGAGGATATGAGGCGGAAGGTTAGCTCTTCTCATCCTTCGTGGAAGTGAAGGCGCTGTTGTGCTTTCTTGACCAGGGAGGAGGTGTGTGTGGTCCATGTCAGGTCGTCGCGATGTGCACCCCCAGAAACTTGGTGCTTTTCACAAACTCCACAGTTTTGCCATGGATTGTGAGCGGTGTGTGAACTGTGTGTTTTCCTCTGAAGTCAACAGTCATTTCTTTTGTCTTGTTGACATTCAGTGACCGGTTGTATGCTGTCGCACCAGGCAACGAGTTGGTTCACCTCCTCTCTGTAGGCGGAGTCCTCTTCGTTACTGATGAGGCCCACTACTGTAGTATCATCTACAAACCAGATGATGTGGTTTGAGTTGTACTTGGCACAGCAGTCGTGGGTCAACCAACGTGAACAACAGAGGGCTCAATACTGAGCTACACACAAACTACAGGCCTGTATTACCATAAACTGTTATGACTGCAGTTATAGGTCATGTCAGTCACTACGTGTATGAAGAGATCCTTTTCGTTTACTGCCTGTCCTTCACTGTTTCACTTCTTTCTTCATCTTCCAGTTTGCTGAAAACGAGGACATTGGCAGACACTTTTAATTCACATGAAGATAATTAATCTCTCAAGACATGATTAACGTTCTAATTAGGTGCAAAGTGGCAATACAGATAGGACAGGCCAAGGCTAGCTGGTTAGCATGCTAACTTCAGTAGATATCTCTGCTACAGAATATGTGATGTCTTTAACATTCGGTCAAAACTGTTACTTTTTTAAATTCTGTTGCTAATTTTAGTTAATTTTTTAATATAATAGTATAATAGTAGGACCTACTAGTACCTAAAAGTTGTTTTCTTGAAATGGAAACTTACCTCAGAAACAGTCCAGAATATTTATACCCTTGGCTTCTCTGGACTTCTGCACTTTCTGACTTGTAATAAGTTAATAATAATAATCCTAAAACTTTTTCAGGCAGTGTTCATGTGCATGTTACATCCTTCAGAATAAAACTAGATTTCACAATTTATCATTAAAAAGCAAAAAAAAACAAATTTTAACACATAAATAAATTTAGTGCCATATATTTTATGTGGAAGAAGAACTGACAACGTGGTCATTAAATTTATCCCATTTATCCTGGAATTAATTTATCTATAACTACAGTTCATTTGAAAAGAGTCGGTTAGGTTAACTGATTCAAAGCTCCTATCAATACAATTCATTTCAGT